>PYSS01000125.1:0-86115 GCA_003049465.1 Magnaporthiopsis rhizophila
CAAGCCGTAGGCGTGGCGGACGATAGGGTCGTCGATGGATTCCGACATTTCCGGTTCCGAGATTCGGATTTTGTGCTTGGTGCTTGGAGGCTGATTTTCTTTTCTCTCCTTTTTTTTTTTCTTTGGGCTGGCTGGAGTTGGTCTTGTTTTTTATTGCAGGATTAATGGAGAAGGACAGGAACGAGTGAGGAGAGCGGATTAAAAGGCGTATGGTGGTGCTTTTTGTTGGAGTTCCGCACCTAAGTTGGCACACTGATGTGTTTGTCTGGTGGTGTGGCCCCCGCTTTTGTTTGGCCAAGCAATAAGTGTGTGTAGCCACCCCCAACTGCCAGCATCTGGCGCAGCTGGCACAGCTGAGCCAGGCGTCAGCGTCAGCGTCAGCATCCTGCTTTACTAGCTCCAGTTTAAAGGCGCATAGCAACATTTGATTGGTTGGGCTTAATTATCCGGGAGGCATGCTTGCTGCGCATGGCGGCGGCTGGAGGCAATGCAAAAGTGGGCTCAAGCTAACCATCTTACAGGCGGGTAATAATAACCGTCGCGTCGAAAATGGATTTTGTGGTGGAAGGTGGAGATACGCGCGCATACAATCGCGTGCACCCCTAAGGCTTACCCCTATTACAGCATTAATCTGCACTGCCCGACACAGTGTACTGTAACGGAAACCATTTACTGCCTTTGCAGCATTTTTCGCTGCTTACCTACCCATCAAAACCCTTAATCTTTTAATAAGTTTGGGGGGCTTGCAAGAGCATCCTGCTATCCTCTCACGATGCTCTCCACCCAGCTGCTCACCTCATGCTCTTACTACGATAGCTTCCCTCCAGCTCCCTAAATCTGGCTCTTTGTAGTAAGTCGTGAGGGTTTGTGACGGTATCTTGAAGTCAAGATGCTTTCCAACCAGCCGTTGAGAATCTGTATAAAGATGTCTGTATATCGTTACCCAAGACCCCCCGATTTCGAAGTTCTGTATCACAAACGCATCCTCGGACAAACCACAAAGAACACTCGAATCACACATACTTTTTTTTCCCCGCACCCTTATCTATCACAAAGCCGCAACATCCCCCTTTAGCCATGCTCACCCGCGCCTCTCTTCTCCTCCCTGCCCTCATCCTGTGGCTGGTGGGTGCCGCCCTCGCAGTGCCCGACTTCCTCTATCGAGGCGACACCCGCACTCCCGCAAAGATCAAAGAGGCTGGCGGCTTCAAGGCCCTCGGCTCCAACAGGGTCTCGATCGAGACGCACGTCTACATGTTCCCCAAGGACACCTACCTGGTCTCCTACTCAGAGAGCAAGGAGAGGTCCAAGTTCTTCACCGACGACAACGGCTACGTCTATGCCATCGACACGGCCGGCATCACCTTCACAGATGCCGCTGCGTACATTGAGCAGAACAAGGCCAACTTCGCGGGCGAGATCAAGGCCAAGTTCCAGAACGATGGGGGCAACTGGAGCAAGGATGATCTCGAGTGGGTGACTTCGGCCACTGTTCCCTACACTGCCATCATCGGGTGGAAGAAGGTCACCGGCAGCACTGACGCTGCGTGGGAGAAGAACCCGGATTATACTGGGTGTAAGGCCATGGACGGTCTGCAGAAGCGGGCGCCGGGCGGTGCTTGTGCCATGCGGCCGCCTGCTGCCAAACCGCCCGCTACTAAGCAGTCTACTGCCAAACGGCCGGCTACTAAGCAGTCTACTGGTAAATAGCAGCCTAACCGCCAGCAGCCCGCCAGCAGCCAACTCGCCAGCAACCAACTCGCCAGCAGCCAACTCGGCAGGGAACGACCCAACGGCGGTCTGCTACCCAGCAGCAACGCCGCGGGTAAGCAAACAAAACCAGGCGCTCGAAATTAGGATATGAGGATTTTAGAAACAGATATACAGAGCTGAAGTAAGCCCATAGTAAGACTGTACAGGTGTTGGGTGTTTGGAAAGTTATTTTTTTGTTAGGAGAATATATAAAAACGATTTTTGTCGGAATTATATTCCGCCTCTTTTCCGGCGCATGCAAAGGGAGACAGAGTCACTTGGTTTGGGCCAAAGGAAGGACCTGATTGCAGGGCTTGGGCCCCTGGCTTGGGCCCCTGGCTTGGGCCCCTCCCCAACAATGGTTCGGCGGAACTAGGAACTGGGCAGCGACACTTCATAGCGGCGGCGGCAGCGCAGCAGCATCGAGGGAAAACGGTCGCTGGCCGCAGGGCCAGATTTCTGGTTTCTGGGCAGGTTGTCGACGATAAGAAAGCTGTAAGTCGGAGTACCCCCTGTTCGCCCACCCCCCTGTTCGACCACCTTTTCCCCATGCAAACAGGTGAAAACTCACCGTTTTTACAACGTAATTAAAAATCGAATAAAAATCGCAAAGGCAGAGACCCGGCATTGCGCACCTCACCCAAGATGGTGCGTAGGTAGTTCCAGAGCGGCGTAGCCGCCACGATCAGCACATCATTCTCCTTTTCCTCCTCCTCACCGTCGTCCCCGCGCACGAGGTACGGCGTGACATCGACCGTCGGCGCCAGCAGGTCCAGCGGCTGGCGTGGCGGTCCCGTTGACGAACAGGCGCGCCGTGTGCGGCATCGGCGCGGGCAGCGATATGTACGCACCGCCCGCGGCGCCCGCAGGCAGCCGGAAGCGGGCCGTGTAGTATCCCACGCCGGACGCGTTGACGAGCTCCGGGATGGCGGACCAGGGCAGCAGAGACGGCAACGTGTGCGTCGTGTTGTGCTTCGTGGCAGGCGCGGCCGCGTCCGAGAAGTTGGCGGGCGCGGTCCAGTGCTCGGCCACCAGGGTCCAGTTTGTGAGGGCGAAGGGAGGTAGCTGTGGCGCGGCCAGGGTGTGGCATGTCCCGTCCGAGAGCGTGACGTCGCCTCCTGGCCCGCCGCCGCCGCCGCCGACGTGTAGGGAAATGCTGCCTGTAGTTTCGTTGAAATCGGCGCGGATGACGGAGGGCGGGGCCGAGACCATGTGCGTCGACGGTGTGGGAATCTCGGACCCCAGCTTGTCGGAAAACGCGATGACGACCGTCTGGTTGCCCTCCATGGAGAGCGGGATCGTGGTGCTGGACCTGTCCTGCTTGTACGTCAAAACCGGCTTCCGCTCGCCCGTCCAGGCGTTGAACAGGTACGGCTTCTTGGCGCTCGAGACGACAATCTCGCCCGACGCCGGCGTCAGGTCGCTGTACACAAGCGCATAGTCGATGTCGTCGTCGGCTGCCGACGATTCTCGCCAGGTCGTGTACCAGGTCCTGTTGGTCACGGCTCTGACGCGGGGCTTCAGGCCAAGCGAGGAGAGATGCGCGGCCACGCCGCCGGCGGCAACCTGGTGGACGTTGGGGTTTGACGTCAAGGTCGACAGCAGATCTGAAAAGTCCGTCGCCGTCCCGCCGTCCTTCTGGGCGTAGAAGCCGGGGACGCCGCCGCTGAGGATGACGGGCAGGCCGGCCGCGGCAAACTGCTGGAGGCTTGGAGACGGCGTCCAGGGTCAGGTTCTGGCTGCTCTGGACCACGATGGCCTTCCACGCCGGACCGTCTGGTCCAAGCACACTGTTTCTGACGGTGGCCTGGGGGAGGTCGAAGTTTGTCTGGTGATATATGCGAGTACGCCCACCCTACACACGACCTCTAATGTTAGCATTTCGGACAAAACCCAAACGAAAAAAGACCATGGACAAGAGGGCGCAACCAACCGTTTTCTAGCAAATCAGCTGCCTCGTACCCAACCGCAAACGGCGTCGAGACCGTCTGCTTCATGTAAACCGCCACGTCGACCCTCGGCACGCCCGACTGTTGCACCAGCTGCGTCCTGCCCATGTAAGCGAGCACTTCGGCGAGGCCGTGGTCCCACGACGGCTGCTTGTCCGACCACAGCTCCGAGACCAGGTAGCCAAAAGCCGTATAACCGGGCCAGGTGGTGGCGTAGTAGTTGCCCGTGTACGACTGGCCGTGGATGACGAGCTGGTTGACGCCGCCGGCAAAGGCCCGGTTGGTCGAGAACAACAGGCTGGAGGCGAGGTACCGGTAGCCCTGCGGCTGCGCGGCGCCGAGCTCGTTCGAGATGACGCGCTTCCCCGCCAGGTTCGCCGGCCCCGAGAACTGGCGGTACCAATCGATGTTGTCGACAAACGTCAGGCTTTCGCACTCGGGCGCGTCCATGTTGGGCACCGTGGCCAGCATGTCGAGCGGCAGGTTGTACCCCGGCTGCGCCGAGAACTGCGTCTTCAGAGCGTCGTGGCTCCAGCTGGTGAGCGTGTCGAGATACTCTCAATACCCGTCGACAAGGGCGGCGTGGAAATCGTGCACGTAGCCGGCGCCCCGGTCTGGCGAGTCGAGGACGCACTGGAACGGACCGGGGCTTGCCGTCTGGATGGCCAGGTTGTTCTGCTCAAAGGTTAACAGGGGCAGGAACGGTATCCGTTGACCTTCTGAAAGCGGGCGGCCATTGATTTCGACCACGAGATGTTGGACGAAACCTCGACGCTATCCTCCCATGCTGTCCAAAGAGAGATTCGTTCATCAGCAAAGGGGGCGAGGTGGCGGTGCTCGGAGAAATCTCGCACTCACCATAGTTTCCGACCTTTTCCAGCAGCTCCCTGGTCGAGTCCGTGAGGATGTGGTCCTCTCAGAACTTGGCCACCACCCGGGCGCGCCGGCGCCAGAGAAATGATCGACGTTGAGCGACCCCTTGTCAAAGATGGTCGTGTGCTTGGTCGCGTCGTAGTGAACATTTTTGTTCAAAGAAAGCTTCTGGTCAAAGGCAAACAGCCGGTAGGAACCTGTCAAATCCGAGCCGACGGGCAGCGTCAAGGATATCTCCCCCGCCGTATTCGAAACGGACGCGGTCCACTCGACGAGGCTGCCGTGGCGCAGCACATAGTGCTCGTAGGTGAAGTTGACGGGCTTCCAGAAGCTGAAGACCTCTCTCGCGACCGTCTTTTGTGACACCACGGCCGCGGTCACGACGGCCACCAACTCGCCCGTGCCCCAGCCGGGCAGCACGCCGCGGAAAACCCCGTCGTCCCCGACGGCCGCGGTGAAGGGCACCAGATCCCACTGCAGACCCTCGTCGTCGGTGCGGGCGGGCACCCCCCCTGGCCCTGGTTGGGGTCTATGGCAAAGTCCATGACCATGCCGTGGTCGCGGTGCGCCTCGAGCGCGGCCCGAAAGACGGTGCCGAACTGGGGCGTCCCGAAGCCGGACTCGGACCAGTCGGCCCCCGGCGGCATGGGGTCGATGGTTGCGCCGTACTGAAAATAGGGGACGAGCTCGACGCGCGCCGGCCCGATGGCCCCGGCCGACGCGATGTCCGCCTTCACCATCTCCAGGTCGACGCTCGAGTCCAGTAGCCAGTAGCGAAACCGCGGGCGCACGAGGGACGAGGGCTGCTGGAAGGTGCCGCCGTTGAAGGGCGAGCCTGCCTGGCTGGAGCCGGCAGCGGCCGCGGCTGCTACGGCCGAGGCGAGGAATACGAGTTTCATGTTTGCGAATCTCTGTGTCGTCTCGCCGCCGGCTGGCTGGCGCCTGTCTGGTGACGACTGCTGCGAGAGGTGCCACCGGGACGGCGAGTCTGGGTATTAATAGCTGAGGAAGGTAAAAGTTTTATAGATGCCGCAGGCCGTTCATGTAATCACATGCTCGAATACCATGGAGATTCACATACCCGTATTCTTACTTATTTGCACGGGTCAAAAGCGCCCGCTGGATCGGCCCTTCGGGGAGGATCAAGGGCCGATCCAGCGGGTGTGGAGACGGATGATGGAGGCGCGCCCTTGCATTGTCCTGCTGCGGGAGATCCGCCCACATACAGCAACTTTGTCTGTGTTGATATCCAGGTGCCCGGAGAGAGGGACGGTGATCTCGGCACAATTTGTATGGAGTGACGGTTACGCCGTCTCGCACTCGGCGTGGAGTCGGAGCGGGGTTGGGGGAAGTGGATGAAGCTGTTGGCAGTTGATGCGTGGGCCTTACGTTGGTTTGTTCTCGGATCTCTCGATCTGGGGGGAAATTTCCTCCACCTCCCACGAGCAGCCTCATCCACGCCGCGTATCTTCTGCACCATGTCACGTTCCGGGGCAGTTTGGTCGGCCACGCGGTTCGCGCAGAAAGTCATTTTGAGCCCCCACCACGGCCCCAGCTCGGCCACTTGCCATAAAACGATGCACAACAGCTACAAACAGCAAAGAAGGAAGACCGCCTCCCACCTCTCCGAATTTCCCCACCTGTTTTTATGTAATGCTGGAAAATGGGAAATGATACCGCCCGTTTTCCCCTATAACGTGTACCTGGTATATAGGTGACCTTCCTTGGCGTCAAATCTAGGATATCGCAATGACATCACATCTCGCCGACGAAAAACTCCCCGAAGGCATCTCACGCCTTGTCCCGTCTGTAAAATGCCCGCCAACCCTGAGCTCCCGTAGCGATCGGAGCCACTGTCCTTTTCTTTTTCGTAGCGATTTATAGCAAGATGTCGATATGTGCGGTAGCAAAAAGGGCCGGTGGTTGTGCTTCTTATAGCTTGGCTGACAGACACGTTCCAGACGAAGACGCCGCGCGCCTCAACCAACCACCAGCCCACAGCTTTGCCGTCAATACGGCAGCTCGTCGTAGTTTATACGCCCGGGGTCCATCTTGAGCTTGTTCCGCATCCGGTGATCACTCTGCTGTTTTCACAATAGCAAAAAGCATTAACATCTCTCTTGCCACTCTTCCCACAAAAGAAAAATATTGTTCACCATACCTCAGCCTTCCGCTTGCCCAGTACAGGCTCAGGCGTAGCACGCGCATGCCTGCCCCCGACCCCGGGCCCAGCCCCGGTATCGCCACCCGTGACCTCGCTGTGGCACGAAGCGTGAAACACGCGGTCGGCGCCGACGCGCGTCGCGTCCGTCCAGACCCAGTCCTGGACCTCCTCGAGCCACTGCATCTGGAACTTCTCCTGACAGATGGGGCAGACCATGTTTGTGGACCCGGCGTCGGGCACTCGGATCCAGCGCCGTTTGCTGCCGCTGCCGCCGCCGCTGCCGCCCGCCTTGCCGTCGCCGCCGCCGCCGCTCGCCCCGCTGTTGTCCGTCCCCTCGGCCGCGGCCAACCCACCGCACGAGGACGCGTTGGCGCCGCCGTCGGCGGCATGGTCCGTGTCGATGGCCTCGCGCGACGACACCCAGTCCTTGGGGTCGACGTAGAAGCTGCGGTGCTGGCCCTTCTTCTCGGCCTCGGCGAGCCGCTGATGCACCCGGAAGTGCCAGTCCATGTGCGCCGTCTTCATGGCCTTTCCCTTTTGGTCGGTCTTGAACCGTCGCCCGCACTGCGTGCACGGCTTGCCTAGGTCCTCGTGCAGCGTCGCGATGAGGTACAGACGTGGCCTATTTTTTGTTGGGCAAAGGAAGTATATCATGTGGTTAGGTGCATGCCTCCTCAGGGTTACATGTAGACGAATGAAAGAGTGCAGAACACTAACCGCTTCAATGACTGAGTGTTGAGAGAAATGTCCCCAAGTGGCTCGCTGACCCCAGGACCCAGCGGCGCAATAACGCCGGGCAAGCTCATGCCGAGAGAAACGGGGGTCGGCGCGATCACCGGGACGACCGACGACGACGCGCCAGCAACGCCCAGCGGCGCAACCGGTGCCGGAGCAGGCGGTAGCAGGCCCGAGGAACGCAGCATGGCCATCAGGGCCATGGGATCTGCTGCTGCCGCCGGAGGAGCCGGTGCCGGTGCTGTAGCTAGTGGTGCAGCTGGTGGTGGCGATCGGAGAACAGCAGCCAAGCCGGCCGGGAGCGTCGCGGCCGCGACCGCAGGTTGTGGCGGCGGCGGCGCTGGTGCAACTGGCGCTGCCGTCTGGCGGCCGGCAGCCAGCAGCGCAGCCAGCGCGCCCTTGCCCAGCAGCGCGTCCACCGAGAGCGGGACCGCCGGGGGCGCCGAGGCCGGGGGTGCTACTGGGGCGGCGACCACCGGAGGCGTGAGTGTGCTGTAGCGGGCAGCATAGTCTGTTGCCGCCGGAGGTTGCTGCGGCGGCGGCAGTGCGTGGGCGGCGTTGGCGCCGGCCCTGGTCTTTACGGACAGTTCATCAACCTGGTTCTTGACAAGCACTAGCTGATCCCTCGGCAGGCTACCCTGCTGCAGTATTACTTGCAGGTCCAACAGCGCCTTGAGTTTTGTCTGCAACACAGCGTCATACGGGTTCCTCGCAATCTCCGTCTTCGTCGCCGCCACCAGTTGCGTGATATCACTGTTCAAGGCATCTATGCTTATGCTGTCCTGCCCCGGCGGCCCATATGCGAGACCTGCCGGTGCAGACGGCGGTGGCTGGTGGGACAGTATTGGCATTCCCTGCATTTACGGAGAAAGCGATCAAGCGGAGACATACTTGTTAGCTCGTTCTACATATCAAGAACGCAGGACACAGGCCTAGTCAAGAGGCCAAGAGGCGCAGAAAGTGGGGAGAGGAGAGGAAGCCCGAGGAGAGTTCCTACCTGAGGGTTGTGGTGCGCAGGATACCCCTGCTGCATCGGCGTTTCTGACGGTCTGCCGTTGGGCCCGCTAGGGGGAGCAAAAGCGTGGCCGTAAGGATTCCGAGGCCCGCCAGGAGGTGTCGGGGTCTCGCGGTATGGCCCGTTGGGCGGCCTGGCCCGCCCGCCGGCGAGGAGCTGCTGTTGGCTTCGCATCTGCTCCTGCTGGGCCTGCAGGGCCGACGTCCTCGCTTTTATGAGCGCGTTCTCGATCGGGCGGACCGTGTCAGGCGGGAAAACGGGCCTGGTGTCCAGAGAGCCGGGCACAGGCTCCTTCCACGTCTTGAGCATCTCGTCCATCTTGCGCCGCGTGCCATTATCAACCGAGGCGTAGGCCTCCATAAATGTCTGGTAGAGCTTTCGGCCGAAGAACAGTGTGTAGGGCGTTCCGACGTTCTTCACGATCGAATCCAGGAGGTACAGGGCTGGCAGTTTCCTCGGGGCGACCACCTAGGTGAAGGACTCAGTTAGCAGGCGAGTTCCTCAAGAGGGCGGGCACACGAAGACTGAACCATCTCGAGTCTGTCATAGGGGAATATATGCCGCATGCGCCTACGGGACAAACGCCCAGCACACTGGCTATACAGACACTCCTGAAAGGTGCCAATCTGGAAATGAACCTACTTGCTTAATGTGGTCTATCAAAACCTCGGCGATGGCATGTGCCGCCTCTGTGTTTTCGCGTGCTATCAGGGTCAGGTTGCTGATCTCAACCCGCGAGTTCATGGTCAGTCCATCCAGAGCGTCGCGGTAGTCCTCGGCCACGGCGGCCGCATGATCTTCCTGAGACATGGCGACGACGAGCCTGGAGAAGGACTAGGAGAAAAGAAGACGGTTGTAGCTGTGGCCTGTGGTCGTAGCACGCAGAGGAGGGAGCTGCAGGCAGACTCCTGGCGGAGACGTTATCTGACGATGTCGCTTCCCGTTTGTCCCTCCACCCTCGCCGTCCCCCGAATCGATCAAGAAGCTGGGCGGGGATGGGATTATGATGGTGAATCAGTGGCAAAATCAGAGGCTGTTTGCGCAGACGGGTGGGTGTTGGCGACTTGACGCGCCGGGCAAGAAAGAAAAAAAAAGTGCAGCAGCAGAAGCAGCGGCGCAGCGGCAGGATGTTCTATCAATATCCAACTGCTAAAAGCCTCTTCCTTTCAATCCTTTTTTTCCCACGTTGCGCGTATTTTCTATTCTTCCCTTGCGCTTCTCTTTCTTGCACGAGCGATTCTTGCAGACGTTATGTCTCGCCTTTCTCCGTTGCCCTGCCTCGCTCGGCACGGGTTTATCCCTCCTCCGGAACCGTGTCTGGTGGGCGACAGTAGGCGAAAAAATATGCGCCGCTCCGCTGTCAAGCCGGGATCAAAGGAACGCCAGCAAGCCCAGACACAACCACGCAACGAACTGCCGGGAGTCAAAGACGGCCAGGCGCGCACGCGCGCGCGGAAACAAAGTCGTCCACTCCGATCTGCTTCCCTGGGCGTTTGCGAGCGGAGCGCGGAAGCAATCAAACAATCGTTTGGGCGCTCCCGTCGGGATCGGAGGTCGAGAAGCGCGCGCGACGGGAAGGGAGGGGATCGATTAATCGATTGCCGTCACAGACGTCGCAACAGCCGGAAATTATACCTAGGTGGTGAGTCTCGAAGAAGTCCACAAGAGCGAGGGGAAGAATTGCGCGAGCCGAAAGCTCAGGCAGCAGCGAAATGTGTGTCGTCAGGACTGTTCGATGACTACGAGTTCAGTTTCAAGCGAGTGAGCAAAAAAAAGAAGGAAGTCGTCAGACGCGCGAGGTGGGTAAAAAGAGTGGCTCCGCGTGGCATTGAGTGGAGGTGCCACCAGCTCTAGCTCCCAACCGCAACCGGATCGATCGTAGCGTGGCGGGCGGGGGCAAGAATGGTGGCTGGAACGTTAGGTAACCATCGGGCGTGTGCATGCGACAGCCATCTGCGTCAGCCGCCGATGTCACGTGGTGGCTGAGGAAGGGAGCTTGGACAGGAAAAATAACAGCCATCAACCATCCATCCGAGAAGCTGACAAGGGACCTCAACAAAGACGACAAAAAGGAATCGCACAAGGTCGTCTCTAGAATTTCTCTCTCGCCGGGAATTGAACCCGGGTCTCGAGCGTGACAAGCTCGCATACTAACCACTATACTACGAAAGATGTGGGATGACTGGGTTGATTCGTGACGATCGAGTCGTCGAGCCCATCCTATGACACATCCAACTCGTCCCGCACTGAGGAGGGAGGCTGTGACGTGGGAGGAGCCTTGCAGTCTTGAGCTGTCTTTTTTCCTTTTTTTTTTTTTTTCTCATACACATTCGATTCTGAAAACCAGCGCAGGGGTAACCCCTGATAGTATTACGTAGTGGGTTTGCGGCAACATCATCTCTCATGGTCACGATGGCGAGGCACGACTGTTATACAGGTCAAATTCAGAAGATTAATTCCATTAAAACAACAAAAAACTATGTGTCTGTAAACGACTGGTATATGTCTAGTCCGAACCGACCGACACCTTGTAGGAAAGCAGGGGGATCCATTGGAAATACGCCAATGACGAGACGAGAGATCCCTCGGGGTATTTTTTATGCAAGCTCCGTCCTGAAAATTAAAGAGAGAAAGGGCCACGACAAACGAAACAAAGGACGCCTTTCTTGAACGCCACAAACACCGGATACCAGAACGAGAGACGACAGTTCAGCGCCAAAAAAAAAAAATAGGTGTGACACCCTAGGTGCCACATGGGTCATTCCAGGTCAACGTGAGGGAAACTAGAGATGAAGAAGATGTTGCATTTGCCAAGCTGATTTGACTGGTCGACAGCGGCTGCTCAGAACCGACCGCCCGGTAGGTCCCCGTAAGGTCCAGGGGGCATTGTGGAGGCCGGCGGCAGAGGCGGGGCTTCAGAGAACCGGCTGAGCCGTGACGAGAGGCTGTACCGGGTTAAGCGATGGCCCCCGCCCGAGTCGTTGCGCTGGTGGCCGTTCCCGTTCAGGCCGTCGTCGAAGCCGGCACGGCGGTAGAGAGGGTGGATGCTGGTCGCGGGCGGCTTGATGCCGATGTCTTCCTCGTTGTCGTAGGCGCTGCGGCCGCCGTCGCGCGAGGCTGGGTGCACCTGGGCGTCGTAGCTGTCGCCGCCGTTGCCGCCGCTCGGCTTCCTCGCAAAGACCTGCGTCAGCCTCTTGCCAGCCTTATGCGCCCAGCCGCCCGGCTGGTGCTGGTGGCTGTGGACCGAGCCCTTCTCGTGGCGCCCGCTGATGGAGCTTCCGTGGTGCGACGGCGCTGTGTACAGGTCGTCGTCGTTGCCCCTGGCGAGGAGGCCGTTGTCGCGGACCATGCGCGCCGAGACGTGAGCAGTGCTATCCTGGAACAAGAAGGTCGCGATGATGCTGACGAAGCCAAAGATGATGCTGAGAATACCAGCGGCCAGAATGGTGCGCCACAGCGGGAGACTGATGCTGTCGACGTAGTAGGCTGGCTTGTCCAGGTCTGCGAGCGTGAAGCAGCCCATGGCGATCTGGAGACCACCGAGGACGAGGAAGCCGGCCTCATCGCCGAAGACTGGCCACCGTTCGGCGATGAAGTTCGCCGGCAGTCCAAGCTCAGTCATGAAGAGGAGGACGGTCAGGACAAACATGAACAGATGGGTCGCAAAGTCAAAGAAGTGGAACTGTCCAGATGTGCCCGACGTCACAATCATGATCCAGTGAGCAGCGGCCACCAGTATCAGAGTGCAGGCATTAAATAGCCTTCCGATATTGAGAATGATCACCCCGTGCCCCTGGATACTCTTCCTGCTTGCAGCCATCATCGTTGAGTGTCGTGATTTGAAGGTGGCTCTGTGAGCAAGGCACTGTTCTTCCGAGAAACCGCCGGGCTGATTTGGCGATGACTTCTTAGCCTTGACCGTCTGCGATGACTTCTTGGCTTTGACGGTCCGGACTGTCTCGGGCGTGCTACCCTCGGATTCGGACGCGATCGTTTCTTCCGACTGAGCGGCAGCCGGGTTCACTCGAATGGTCGGCTGAAACCAGGCCACACACCGTTGGCCAAATCTCTTCTTGCGGGTCTCCCTTGGGCGGTCGGGAGGAGAGCGAGTCGGGCACTCCGGTACAGGGAGGTCAGGAGTGCTTCCTGGCTCCCCGTTGAGGCGCTTTGTAGTTGTGGATCGGCCGCGTTCCCGTGCTCCGGAAGAGACAGTTGTCTCTGGATCGGGTGTTCGCGATCCTGCTGGCTCGGGCGTAGCTGACCGGACGCTCCTGGTGCCGCTGGCACAGCGGTCTTTGGCTTTGGCGGCTGGGTCCGGATCGCTGTGTCGGCGAGGAGGGAGTTTCTGCAATTCGATACCGTCAGACATTGCTGCCGCCACCTGCTCCCAAAGACTCCGCCGGGTTCCTAGGCAAACTTACCGATTTGAGATTAGGAAAAGGTCGTTGAACCGCCGGCGGTAGTCTTTGGTAGTGTCGCTTGGACAGCAGACGCTTGATAGAGAAGAGTAGAGGTAGACGATTTGTCCGTGGGGAGATCAAATATCAGGAAAGCGTTCTACGGTGAGGAAAGGAGAGAAAGAATTTATGTTGCTGCTCGTCAGTGGCGCCAGGCTCGACAAAAGCAGTGTGTTCTGGTCGTCTATGAGTGGTGTGGACTGGAACAAAGGAAATGATTCAAGGGAACAAAGGGATCGTCTTATTATTGTTGATGCTCAATAGAACCAGAATAAGGGTAACGGAGCGGGCCACAGAACGACGGGACGGGACCGCCTTATAGCAAAAAGGGCCATATTGAGCTTCTGGGTCTTCCGAGTGTGCGCGTGGCGAGCCGCCATTGAAACATCCCTGAATAGAAACAAAATAGCCGCGAGCCCCATGGGTCGAGCTCTTGTTTCCCCACCAAAACGTGCGACGTCCCTGGGAGGAGAACGGATCCCCTCGCTGCCAGGCCAGATGTCGCGTGGTGTGGTCTCCTTTCGCCCAGGGACGGCAAGGGTCGCGAAGGCACTGGGAGCCAATCGACGAGCCCTCGCCTGTCTTTCGCGCTTGAGTAACGCCTGGCGGGGCATGGAGATGAAACGACAGAGCCGGTAGCGGCGTGGCCCCAAAAAGAAAAAAAAAAAAAAAAAAAATCCTCCGACCAAAGAGCCCCATCCTGCTGGTTGGCGCCCGTGTTCCCTGGAGTACGGAGGACAGGGCTTGTGAGGAGAGCGAGGAGCGTCCGCGAGGCAAGCAGGTACCCGTCCAAGCCATAGGGTAGCAGTCATCGCGCGCCATCAGGCACGAAAGGCCTGGCGCCGAGACGCCTTTGACACCGGAGCGCAGGCCGTACCACGACCATGAAGCAAGCCCGCATGCCGTGTGGTCGTCCAAGGGCCAGTCCAAGGGATCCAAGAGGCACGTCCAGCGCATAAGCAAGGGTCGGCAGTGGTGGGCCGGGGATCGCCAGCTCCGTCCAATGAATCCCGGACTAAAGTCATTGAGGGAGGGGCAGCGAGGGGCAGCGTGGGGAAGGTGGGAGTTCGTTGGAGGGCGAGGAACAATGCCATGAATTTCGAACACAGCCATCGACGCGCCTTTGATTGGGTTGCGTCTTCCTAGAGCCCGTTTCAGACGAACCTAGCCCCCACTTCTGCGCTGGGAAGCCATTGGCTCAGAAGGTCCGCGTCCCACTAAAACCACTGGCCGCCGGGCCCGTCCCGGGGCTTTAGGGCGACCTGGCTTGGGCGTCAGTGACAAATCGACCCGATGTCTCTGCTTGACTGGATGGGACGAACCGCTGCTCAGAAGGAAGAGGTTTTGAAGGACTGGTGATGGCTGATCTCAGTCTAGCTGTGGTTGTCTAGAGTTCATTTTACTGCCCAGCTGTCTTGCAGCCGGTCACAGTTTGATCAATGCGTCAAGCTATGGGACTTTTGGTTGTGTTGATGCCACCTAGCTTTCAAAACCACCAACTTCCGCCAAATAACCTGGAAATTTGCCGGATCCTCTGGGTCTGAGATTTCAATGCAGCCGGGTGGGTTGGCGGCATTTACCTAGGAATGTTTCTAGAAGCGAGGATTATTAGCGTTAGAATTGTTTACTCGTTCTTTTTTTTCATCTTATCTTCCTTTCGTTCATCTCTTCCCGCCTCGCGACCGGCTTCTTCACCTTCCGAGCACTAATTAGCCCCGGTCGGCTAAGGTAGGTGAAGAAAACAATGTGTGGGACACCGAGGCCTGCGCGCGCTTATCGCACACGCGCGCGGCAGCGGCTGTACGGCTGAGCAATTGGAGCCCCACTCTCGTAAGCTTTTGGCGCGTTGCTCGGTTCCGATTCTGTTAACCGCAGCCGCCCCCAGAACCGCGTGGAATCAGGCACAGCCACGATTCCACCTGACCCCGACCGAAGAGGCCGCCGCTTCTCAGCCAACCATTAAATTCGAGACGGGCCTTTCTGGGGCCTTACTCTCTTGCTCCCTTCCTTTCTCCTCCCCTTCCTACAGGCGCAAACGACATACGCCCCCAATCTTCGCAACCGCCCGACACTCGCTGCCAACATCCGACAAGCGCCCGGTCCTTTTTTTGGATCTTCGTTTTTTTTTCCTTTGTGGCTGCTTTATTTTTGTCTCCTTATTTGCATTCATTCCACTTCAACATCATGGCCAGGGGAAACCAGAGGGACAAGGCTCGGGAGAAGAACCTCAAGGAGCAGGCCAAGAAGGTACGTAAGCAACCGGTCCCCAGAGTTGTGGGCGCCTCTCAGTCACCGCCAACCAACTCTCGTCGTCAACTCCCCCACCGCCGGACCGGAAACCGCCTCTGGTGTCGCCACCTTCTCCTGCAGCGGATCCACACGTCTCCGAAGGGACGGTCCCGGAGGATTTAGCCATGGTCACCGTAGTGCAGCACCTATGCTGACGATCGCCCAATGATGGGATTCCCCTTGTGTAGAAGTCGGCCAACACCAAGAGCGGCAGTGAGATGGCCCGCGACAAGGAAAAGGTCGCCGAGATGATGCGTCAGAAGCAGGCTGCTGGTGCGTTGGACACCATTCCCTCTTTCCCTTACAAATCCCGTCAAACACCCTTCACCGCGAGTTACTAACACGCCCTCTACTCGATACCAGCCGACGCCAAGAAGAAGGAGACGGCCAAGTAAACCAGTGTCGCCAAACCGGACGTGCAACAAACGATACCGATGAGGACCCGATCTTCTTCCGCGGCCACATTTGACCTTTTTGACGATATGACGAACCCGACTTGCATTGCAAGCCTGCATACACAATGTACTTTTGATTTATCCGCGGGGTTCTTTTAGGAGTGAATAGGAGAGGAGAGGGGGTGTTGGGAAAGGCAGCGTCTCATCTTGATTAACTGGCATTTTTGATATCATTCATCGTGCATCTTTTGTCCTCCACCATTCCCAGGCGCTCACAAGGAGTTGAACCATCACGTACTTGTTTATACACTTGGGTTTCTTGATTTTTGACTTCTCTTCTTTGCGTTGTCTTGGAGGTAGCGGGAGCCTAGAGCGGCAACGTCGCAAATTACTCGCGTTCTGCGTATCCGGGCAAAGAACCGCTGATCTCTCCGCATGGAGGACGGCGAGTTATGTCCACCTGTCCTCTTCCTGCTTGTCCCTTGATTTCTATGCAGGCTCGAATCAGAGCCATCACGACGTCGAGGCGCAAGGAGATCGGTATGTATGCGGCGACCGAGCCACAGGAAGTACCAATCGCAAATCTCGCAGCAGTTGTCATAGATAGCGAGCGATATGCAGAAATGCGCGATATGCGTCACAGAAGACGACGGCAATCAGCAAACGCGGATAAGGGAGCTCCCGTTCTTGTCAGGGGTTCGGTATCATTGGGCAGTCACGTGGTCTCATCAAGTCTGCAACGACGGAAACAGAAAAAAGAACAAGAGAGAGCCACTCCAGTCGGGTTCGGCAACGCCGGCCCGCGGCTGGAGTAACTGCCGCACCAGACGATCCGACACGAAGTTCCGACCATCCCATCATGGACGTCTCGTCCGTTTAAAACCATACATTGCGGGTTTCACAAACCTTCCACACGAAGGAAAGAACAACTCTTGTTTAGTTGAAACCAGCCAACGTCTCTTTTTTTTTTCTTGTTATAATTTTTTTTAACACAAAGTAATTCATTTATTAATGGCATCCAGGATACGAACCCAGTCATGTTTGTGTTTGGGAGTTCCTCGCTCCGTTACCCAAAAGATGAAACAGATTTTGTGGAAGAAAGGGATGATGAAGAGAAAAGCAGCCTCAAAAAAAAAAAAAAAAGGAACAAATAGAAGTGAAGAAAACATCCAGCCAAAAAGGGTATTGTTGGTTCTCGTTGAGCCCCAAGGGAAAAAGAAAAAAAAAGGTATGGTGAGTCTAATACAACATTTGCGATAACAAGGTATAAACTCGCCCTCCGGACCCCGTGCCATAAATGTGGTCATTCATCAATACAAAAAGGAGTTGTAAAGTTTCGTTTGCTTGTCTTACAGACCCATCATGGCGGCGGGTATGGAACCTGTTTTTTTAACGTGGGGCGGTAGAGTTAGCACCAGCCACTTATGTAAAGTCTTAGCATGTGGATTCCTTCCATTGTCGAGATTGGGAAGGGATCGCTGCTGCTGCTGGGGGGAAGGGAAGGGAGAGAGAGAGTACTAACCAGGCATGCCACCGAAAGCGCCCTGGCCCTGGGCGGCGACGGCAGGGAAGGAGCCAGCACCGCAGATGACGGTGCACTGGCACGAGCCGTCGGGGAGCATTTGGCCGGCACCGCGCTGGGGACCGGTGCCGGGAGCGGCGGGAGCGGCGGCCGGAGGAGGGAGCATTCCGGCGGCGCCACCAGCACCAGCGCTGGGAGCAGCAGGGTTGGCGGCCGGAGGTGGCTGGGCGGCACCGGGAGCAGCGGCAGGTGGAGCAGCACCGGGCATGGCGGCACCAGCGCCGGGAGCAGCAGCGCCGCCGGTGATGCCGCTGGCCTTGCCCTTACCGCGCTGGGCGATGGCCAGGGACTGGAAGTTGGCGTGCGTCTTGGCGGCGGTGGGGTTGATGGAGAAGACCATGCCGTTGCCGCAGTGGTTGCCCTGGCGGCAGAAGAACCAAAGCGGGGTCTCGACCATGACCTGCATCGCGACCTGGGGAGGCGGGTTCATGGTGTTGTTGGGGTTGACCTGGAAGCCCGAGTCCATACCGCCGGCGAGTGGGTCGCAGGGCGTGTCGAAAGCGGACTGGGTGGCGGTGTGATTCTGGCTCAGGAAGGTGAAAATGACCATGTCGCCGACGGCGGCCTTGATCTCCTGCGGCTCGAACGACAGACCCTTGGGGCCACCAACGCTGACCTGGTGAGTCGCCTGGGCACCGGGAGGCGCAGCTCCTGCCGGGGGCGGCGCCGGAGGGACAGCGGCGCCACCCTCGACGGGCGGCTTCTGCGCCGGTGGAGCAGCGCCTCCGGGCGGCGGGGGAGCAGCGCCTCCAGCCGGAGGAGTAGCGCCAGGCGCACCACCAGTGACGGTCGTGGTGACGGTGACAGTCGACTGCTCGTTGATCTTGGTGGTCGCGGCGCCGCCACCACCGTTGACCCAGATGATGACGACATCGGCCTTGGTGACACCCTGCGTCAGACCGGCACCAGCCATGCCGAGCTTGAGCAGTTCAGCAGCGCCATTGGGCACCTCAGCCATAGGAATCATCTCCGTGGCAGGCTTCATCGCGCCCTTCTTCATCTCGGGCTTCATCTCCATACCGGCCTCCATCGCGGCCTTCATCCCATCGCGCCTGACTTGGACCTGACGAGGCTTGACGGGGTAGACATTGTGGGCGGCCTTGGCCAGGACCTGGGCAGCGAAGCCAAGGCTGATTGCTGACGAGAACTTCATCTTTGACTGTGTGTTTTTCTTCGTTTCTTTTCTGTCTTTTTTTTTTTTTTTCTGTCCGGAGGATTATGAAATCGACGATCGAGCCGATTTCGTGAGTGTCCTGCCTCCTATTTTTTAGGTCTTTTTTTGCGATGTTTCTTCCAAAAACTGTAAACAACAAGGGTCGTGGGGTTGCGACGGGTACCGTGTCTGGATGGTGAGTGCCTGCTCGTGGAGAATGGAAAATTATAAAAGAAAGACGACGAGAAGGATACCAAACCGAAGGAGCGTCCAGGTAGCAAAAACAACTACAGCTAGAAAGGAGATGGGAGAGAAGAAGGGAAAAGAGGACGGACAGAAGGCAAATCGGCCGGGGATGGGAGTGACTTAAATCGAGCGTGCATGAAGATCCCAAAACCCGCTCCTTTCTCCATCCGAGCAGGGGGGTGAGGAGCAAAGGCCGGGGCGGGCAAACGGAAAGAGGACGGCTCGCCTTTGACTGCCCCCACTCACTGCTGGGTCGGGGTCGCCTATCCCGTGGGTGGCAGGGAACCGCCCATGTTGAGCCGCCTCTCTATCTCTCTCTTTCGCTGGTTTGGGCGCTGAATATTTCGAAACGGGGGATCAGCCCCAGTTCGGGCTGGGCCAGGTTCCGCGCGTAGGTGG
Source organism: Magnaporthiopsis rhizophila (assembly GCA_003049465.1). Taxonomy (NCBI): domain Eukaryota; kingdom Fungi; phylum Ascomycota; class Sordariomycetes; order Magnaporthales; family Magnaporthaceae; genus Magnaporthiopsis; species Magnaporthiopsis rhizophila. The sequence goes on from PYSS01000125.1 coordinate 19,010, forward strand.
AAACGCCCGCCCAGGCACGGGCACTGGGAGTGAGCGTGGGCGTGCAGGTGCCAGCCGTCCATCCATCCCAATCTAGCCGTTCTGTTTGTCAGGGCCCTAGCCCGGCGCTGGCAGCGCCCGAGATTCCAGTGAGACGGAGTGGGTAGGCTCTGGGGCTGAGGGCCAGGAGCTGTGGCAACCCGCGCGCGCCAAGCACGATCACATCGAGCAGCACGCCCCTGGGGAGACCAGGGAACCCCAGGCAATGGATGGGCCGAAGAAAAGCAGCAAAAACAGCGGGCGCAGAGGACCGCGAGAGTGAGCGTGGCTGGCGCGAGCAACCCAGCAAGCGGCTCTTTTCGTCGGGTGGGGCGGGAACAGAGGTGAGGGGTTGTGGCAGATTCGTCTCGGATTGTCGCTCGCGTGTTTGGAGCTGCTCTCGGAACGGACTAGCGCGACCCCAGTTTTGACGCTCAGGCCGCAAAGTGCCAGCCGTCACCGTTGACGTTAGCTCTTGTGTCGGTTTGCAGCACTAGCAAAACGAGATCAAATCCATCCCGCATTTGGTCGTCCTTTGACAGTGCCACTCTGATTTTATTTCGGTAGGTGGACTTTTTCAGTCTCAATGGCGTTAACAAAAATAGGCCCAATCATAAACTCAATCGGACAAGGCTCTCATGCTGCTTGGGTTCTTGCCACCTCTTTCTGACCATCCTCGCTTTGACCCTGCCGTGAAATTCCCGTGCCATCCAAACTGGGGATCTCAAATTAAAGTTGGAGCCATCCCTGACGCTTCGAAAGCGAGCCAATGCCTCTGTGAAGTGGGGCGCCGTTCCAGCTTCAGGATGTCGAAGAGCCGCAGCAGCTGACGGCGCTTGATTGGTGGCGCACGCCACTCTCACCCAGCCTTTCGAATCCTCCCTGCCGCTTTGGTTGCAACAAGTCGCGCCCCAAATCGGAGCGCATCGAGCACAGAGATATCCGTTCATCCATGCAACCCCCTAAAAACGGTCGACGCGATTGGTTGACAGGGGACAGAGAAGGTTACATAGGCAGGACCATGACCCAGGACAAGGGACGTTGGTGTCACTCACGTCACGTCCCGACCCGTTGTTGGGTGGCAGATACGCAATTGCTGCAGCATCAGCATGTGATGAACCGTCACCTTTCTGTTTGGTATATACCTACAGCGGGTATCCAGATTGAACATTTGGAGCTCGTCGAGGCGGAAACGGTCGTTACGGACCAGTGCCAAGCCGAGAAGACCAAGCTTGAACTTTGAGAAACAATGGAGAGGTTTACGCGATATGCCGGCGGTGACAAAAAAAAAAAAAAAAACAAGCATCTGCAGGCCACAACCTCTAAATTACATCACAGATGCGCTTGTGCATGTGACTGTCCGCTTCCCTACTGTGTGGGAGGTGGGATGCGAAATTACCAGGATGGGACTCTGTGTGATGCAGTTCTCGGTCCAACCCGTAAATAAGGTGTGTGGGTGTGTCGCACCGGAACCACAATCTCGCGCGAGGTTATCGGTGGGATGTGCGAATCGAAATCGACAAAACCAGGCATGTTTCTCAGTTGCCAACCTGAACAAATGCAGGAACCTCGATATCCGACACATGTTTACATAAACGCCCCGGATCCAGCCTGGAAATAACGGGAACAGAAAGGAGGGTGAACAACGGTTACAGACTAAACATTTCGGCACAGAAAAGAAAAAAAAATTTAAACGAAAAATGAAAATATTAAACCTTCAGTTCGGTTGCTCGGCACAATTTCCCTGCAACATGCCACGGCGGACAGTGGGGATACCGAGATTCCGGATTACTGTGTCGATCATTTTAACGGCGATGGAGTGTTAAAGTGAGGACGGCGCCGAGAGGGCTGACGAACCGGAAATAAACTCACCCTTTCAATGCGGGAATGTTGAATGTCTCTGGCTGACATCACCAATCCGATCTTTCCGTCCGAATTCCACACGCCCAATTGACAGGAAATGCCGTGCCGAGGACCAAGGAAGGGCGCCGGGGTAGCCGGGCGACGCTGGAACAGATGGTGTCGCAGATTCGCTCGCTTGGGTGTCGATCACGTTGCGGCTTAGAAATCCCACAAAAAAAGCAATCCTCAATTTATCCCTGGGCAGGTACCTATATACCTATATACTCCCGGCCACCAAGGCTATTGCGGCTACAACAAGGTGGTATTGTCCTACCTGAGTTTACCCTTCTGCGTATTTCGGCTGGTTTGTAACACTTGCTGCTGGGCCATTCTCCCATGTTTAGTGGTGCTTGCACCCCAATGCATTTCCCACAAACACAAGAAACAGCCGAGGAAATAGCTCGAGTATGGTGGCCACTCTTGGCTCCAAAAGCGAGACGCTTCTTTCCAATAGGGGCGATCTCCGTGATCCCCGACGCGCTGCTTCCTTCTGTCAAAGCCCCTGCTGAGTCTGTGCCTTCTGCTGTCCCTCGTAAAGACCAGTGTAGTAGCCGGCGTAATACCAAGCCATTAGCATGGATTTGAGACCCTCATCCTGGACTGTCGGTTCACGTTAGCCAAACCGTTTGCCACCCTAAAATGAGTAGGGAATCCCATCTCATCCGATCGGTTTGCGTAGCCTGCCGAGACACACACACACACCAGCAGCGGCACACCCTGGTCGCGGGTAGAGAAGCGGCATATTTGCGATACCGTAAGAGGGAAAGACAAGAGGCCAAGCAAACGCCAACACCGGTGCCGCCAGTCTTCCGTAATGAAGGAGCCCGGTGGCTTTAATGGCGCGGATAAACGAGGCACTGGATTCGGAACTCACCAGAACCAATAAGTGCCTCGGGCGGCGGAGGAGCTATCCTGGCATTGGCAGCACCGTTGGAGCCTGCAACGCCGGCCTTGGTTTCCTGCAGGGGATGCCACTATCGTCAACAACCATCTTCTCGTTAAAATGGGAATCATCTCAAGATCTGCTTGGATGATATTCGGACAAGAAAGAAACACGTGGCAAGGTGCCCATCCGTCCGTAGCCGAAAGCCAAGTCTTTGGATCTCCCGGGATTTTCGTGACAGTGTCCGGGGTACCGAGGCAAAAAAAGGGTGCCTGAGGGAGTTTTGGGGCGCCAAAAAGGGGAGGTGGAAAAAAGATGGGATGGAAAACGGGACACGGCAAAGCACTGCTATGACGACAACATGAGGGCTATGTTCGCTGCAGGTGCGTGTCACGGAGTAGGAGAGTGTTACCTTGTCGGCCGATGTTTCGCGAATGCTTGGAGCCGTTGTGGCCTTGTTTGTTTCAGTCTTGGCATCCAGTCTGTTTTCGAAGGGTTTATGTGGGTGCGGAGTGGTTTGGGCTGACGTGGGTGTGTGGCAGAAATGGCGGGCACACGCACGCTTTGCACTCACTCACGCACACGCCCAAACCACGCACACCCTCTCCCCCCGGTGGGTGTTAGAATAGGGGACCCAAGGTTAAAAGATGCTTAAATTGCCCAGGTGGGCACCAAGAGTGGGAAATGGGCTGACTTTTCGCATTCTGGAACGCCGGCTGCCTCGGGTGCTGGGGCGGAAGCTGGGGAAGCGGCTGAAGGCTGATGAGGCGGCGGTGACCGCTGCAAGCCCTTGCTATTGCCGGAATAGATACTGTGGTATTTCTGCAGACGGGAGTTGAAAGGGACGGACGCGTCAGCGAGACGATCAAGACGCGGATTTGGATGAATGGAAGCTGATGAGCTCTCCAGTTCAGAGTTCAGTTTCCTCACCTTGTATTCGTCGAGCGCCTGGTTCCACGAGTCGATCAAGGCCGAGTCGTCCCAGATCTCGTCTTTGCTCAAGTCAATCTCGTCGTCGGCCATGGCGAACGGCAGAATCGTGCTCCCACCCTTCGCGATGGTTCAGTTGTCACCTAAAAGATTGCTGCTCTGGTCGTTTCGAGTGTCATTGATAGCCGCGACGGGAAGGTGAAAATCGTTGCAGGATGCGACGGAGCGGCGACGAGCGTGACAGTCAGTACAGTATGTGGGGGTCAAATAATTTGCAGCAGGCGGGCTGTGGTTCAAGGGCGCCAAATTGGGCGCTGCGGCTACCTGTGCTGGTGCGCAAGACACTGGAGCCGCAACAGCCCGCACACGACTCAGGCTAGCAAACGCACACCCAACACCAAGTGCCACACACGTCTGCACGACCTCGCCAGTTCTACAGACATTCTATCTAAAGCACGAGGTCTGCCTCATTTCCGTCTGGTATATACTGCCAGCATCACCCAAGGGAAGGCCGTCTGACTGGTTAAACAAACTCATCCTCTCAGGCAAAAGGCACGAGAAAAGGGCTTATCTCACGTGGCATTTGACTCGTCCCAAGCTCTTGCCGATGCTTGGATTGCCGAGATTGAGGATGCTGGCAGGTTAACTATGGCACATCAACAAGGCGAACATGGGTCTTCGTCCAGTCTCAACGTCCCTCATCCCGCGGCCGCTTCTACCATGTCAAGAGGATGATACCAAGTGGTCCTTCTGCTTCAAATCCTCAATCTACATAGAATCTCCAGTACCGAATCCGTTTTCTCTTCCGCTGCTTCTTTGTTAATCTGGTTCTCTGCCCTTTCATCAAACGCTTCAAAAGAAACGCTGCCAAGAGCCCCTATCGTTGTCTCCCCAAGTTGATTCCCCCATGCCCAGCATCCCCAGCGTAGAGGCCAACGGCCGCAATTGGCACTGCACAATTCAGTCCAAAGGGGTGTCCTGGGTAAATAACTGGCTTTTTCCCGTCCCTCCCGGCTCGGCTCGAAGAGTAGTTCCTGTCCGACGCCCACGCGACTGCTGTTTCCCATTGTATCCAACTTATTCGGCCTTATAAATCTCACACTCTGTGTTGCATGCGATTCAATTGAGAACGGGAATATTCGGCACCACGGCCACGGCCACGGAGGATAAAACTATGTGCCAGCTATACCCAAACTCGGAAAGAGGGTGAGAAGTTGAAAGAACGAGAAAAAAAAAAAGAAAAAAAAAATTGCAGACCGCGTGCCAGGCGGGGTGTGATCAGAAGGAATGCCGAGCCGATCGGCGACGGTCACAATCTCGTATGGCAAGTCGAGGCCTTGCTTGGCCCGAGTCCGGTGCAGCGCGGTGCTCCGTTTTGCGGGGCAGGAAAGGGTTTTCGGTGATCAGATGGCCAGGGCCGCCCCACTCCCAGCGACGAGACCCCCCTTCCGCCGCGTCGTCACAGGGCCCCGTTCGCCCGGAACCGCAGCCGCGGCGTCCATCTTGTCCAGGACACGACAAAACATTCGTGTGTGCGTATGAACGTGAAAAAAAGGCTAAGGAGAGCCCCGTAAAACCCCGAGAAAAACCCATGCTGAATAACCGAAAACGTCGACTGGACTCAAAATTTGACAAAGAAATCAAACAAAACCGGTGCGCGGGCGCGCCCCATTATTTACTTTCTCCGGAAGGAGCAGCCCTCCGTCAGGCGGGCCTGTCCACCGGTCGGCTGGCATAACACCGTCGTGCAACCCTGGCAAATAACGACAGTCTGGGCGTGAGAGAAAACGGTGGTGATGGTGAAGCAGCCGGGGCACTTAACGTCCATGAAAAAAGACCTCGGTGCGGGGACGAGGGTCTGTCGCGCCGTCAGCATCGCTATCTGGAAAAGGGTCCCTATGGCCATCGCAAGGAAGGGGTCATGCAGAGGCAACGACGAACCTTGAGCTTGTGCTTGCGGGCCTCAGCAACCGCGTTGGGGTTGAGGAGGTCGACAGCGAGAACGCGGAAGCTCAAGCTCGGTGAGACAGGATTGAGCATTTGGTCACTGTGCGACTGAGCCTGGAGCTATGGGAAAGCTGCTTGCATGCTGAGCTCCGCCCCGCACCGCACCGTACCTGCCGCCACCGCCAGGGCATGCCATGGCAATCTGGTCTTGCAATCCGTCTTTCGGCTTCCCCAATTGGGACACTCCTCTCCATCCCGGCAGCTTGGGTTGCACGAATTTTTCTCTTTGCCATTGAACCACACCCGACTGCCCGTAGACAGCTTCGATTGGCGGGATACTGATCGATCTTTGGCCACCACCCTCCATTCGGACTCGAGGACAAAACCTCTAGCCGACCCCAACTTCCTCCCACTCGTCCTCTTCCTGTTCTCTCCAAATGCAAACTGGTCTCTACCTCGCGCACTTCCATACATCAACTCCTGGCATAGACAATTGTCTTCTGTAGGAGCCTTCTATTGCGCTGATATTCAGCGTGTACTTAACTTGCCCAACTACTTCGGGGAAAGTGCCAGGGACCATGAATACTATCGGGTGAGTTCCGACGCTGGGAAAGCTAGGATATGGCCAATAGAAAGCTACGCGTCAAGCCAACCTATACTATGGCCTTGAGGACTGACCAGCGCCTTCTATTCTCTTGCGGTTCTTGCAGCTCTCACGTCGTTCGAGTAAGCACAATCATGCGCCGTTCCCGTCAATGCCGCGCCGTTCACTGACAGCGTACTAGGAGCACTACATTGGTGTCGACGTAGGCACCGGCTCAGCCCGGGCCTGTCTCATCGATGACTCGGGAGATATCAAGTCGCTTGCGAGCGAGAACATCCAGCTCTGGCAGCCCTCGTCAGGTCTCGAGGGATCCCACTATGTACGACTCCGGACATGCTTGATCTCATCATGCCTTTCCCCAGACGCCTTCAATGCTGACAATCTCACTGCCTTGGTTAGGAACAATCAACGACCGACATATGGAAGGCCATCTGCACTTGTGTCAAGCGTGTTGTGGTCGACACGTTGGTCGACACGTCCACCATCAAGGGCATCGGCTTCGACGCCACATGCTCTCTGGCAGTCTTCAGTCACGACACTGACGAGCCCGTGCCAGTGACGGGACCCGACTTTGCCAACGATGGAAACGACCGCAACGTCATTCTCTGGCTGGACCACCGGCCCCTCGCCGAGACCGAGGAGATCAACGCCACCCGCCACAACTTGCTGCGCTACGTCGGCGGCAGGATGAGCGTCGAGATGGAGATTCCCAAGGTCCTCTGGCTCAAGAACAACATGCCCAAGGAGCTCTTCGACCGCTGCAAGTTCTACGACCTTGCCGACGCCCTGACTCATATGGCTACTGGGGGCGAGACCAGGAGCTTCTGCAGCACGGTCTGCAAGCAGGGTTATGTCCCCGTCGGCGTTGACGGCAGCGTCAAGGGCTGGCAGGAGGACTTCTACCACACAGTCGGTCTCAGTGAGCTTGTTGACGACAACTTCAAGCGCATGGGCGGAGTCAACGGGGTGGTGAGCCTATTTCATGCCTGTTTGGGTCCGGGAAGAGAATCAGGATGGGAACCATATATGCTACTAGACGGCATGCTAACCTCATTTCGCTTGTCCTCAGAACGGAAAGTGGCTCAGCGCTGGTGAGCTGGTCGGCGGACTCAGCGAGAAGGCAGCCGCGGAGCTAGGGCTTCCGGCTGGCGTCGCCGTAGGCAGCGGTGTCATTGACGCCTACGCCGGTTGGATCGGGACGGTCGGCGCTAAGGTCAAGCTGACCGTGGACGAGCTCGACGGGACGGTGCCGCCCAATGACGTGGCGCAGGCCTTTACTCGCCTGGCGGCCGTAGCAGGAACCTCGACGTGCCACCTGGCCATGTCCAAAGACGCCGTGTTTGTCGATGGTGTCTGGGGCCCCTACCGCGACGTGCTCGTTCCGGGCTACTGGATGGCGGAAGGCGGCCAGTCTGCGACGGGCGAGCTGATGCGGCACATGATCGAGACGCACGCCGCCTGCGCCGAGGCCCAGGGCGCCGCGGCCGCCGTTGGCAAGAATATTTATGACTACCTCAACGAGCACCTGCGGCAGCTGGCGACTAAGAGCTCAGCGCCGTCCGTCTCGTACGTGGCGCGGCACCACTTCTTCTACGGCGACCTCTGGGGCAACCGGTCGCCGGTGGCGGACCCCAACATGCGGGGCGCGTACGTGGGCATGAGCAGCGACAAGACGCTCGACGGCCTCGCGCTGCTGTACTACGCGACCATGGAGTTCATCGCACTGCAGACGCGGCAGATCGTCGAGGCCATGAACGGCGCGGGACACACCATTTCGAGCATCTTCATGAGCGGCAGTCAGTGCCAGAACGACGTGCTGATGGACCTGATTGCCACCGCCTGCGATATGCCGGTTCTGGTGCCGCGGTACGTTAACGCCGCCGTTGTGCACGGCGCCGCCATGCTGGGCGCCAAGGCGGCCAGCGCCGGCAGGGACGGGATGGCAGACGGCGCCACGGAGGACCTCTGGTCCATCATGGACCGCATGAGCAAGCCCGGCCGCCTGGTCAAGCCTGGCACGGACGCGGGACAGCGGAAGCTGCTAGAGGCCAAGTACAAGGTCTTCCTGGAGCAGTGCCGGTCCCAACAGGAGTACAGGAGGATCGTGGACGAGGCCGTCAAGGCGTGATTCTAGTGATGGAGGATATTACATATAACACCTGGCCGGTTGAGAGGGAGTGTGGCATTTTTCTGCGAGATGATTGATGATGCAAGGGAACCTGGATGGACACACAACTGGGTTGGCCGATAGACGGCGTTATGGCTTGATTTTACGGATAGAGGGAGGGACTCAAGGTTGTGGTAGAAGAAGAACAAAAAACAAAAAGGGCGTATGCACACGAACGTTTCCAAAACTTTCCATGTGCATTGCGGCTATCCATAATCGTAGTTAGCAGCAAACGTTGCTTTCCCTAAACGGAAGGAGCGCAAGGCAAACACCGCCTACACTGTGCAATGGGGTGGACTACGCCGCACTCTACACAGTACAGCAAACCTCCACCTGCGGGTCACTGCCAATGCTCTTTCTGGACCCACTCTCACCGACCAGCTCCGGATCCCGAAAACTCGGGCATCAACTTTTGCATCGCGAAAAGCGACGAATCTGAAATCAGCATGCTGTCCGCCGCCTGAACGAGGCACCCATTACACGGTTTTTTTCACGCGTCAGACCACCCGCTGCTTCCGCATAACCCTGTAACACCGGCCGATACCGTCCTCGACCTCGTCGAACTAGCCAAGATGAGCTCTCTGTTTGGCGCCCCCAAACCTGGCGGCGGTAGCCTCTTTGGCGGCGGCGCGTCGACAACCGCCCAGTCCACAACCCCGGCCGGTTCCTTGTTTGGCCAGCCCGCCACAGCACAGGCGGGCGCCGCCCCATCGGGGGGCTCGCTGTTTTCTTCCGCCTTCGGGGGCTCGAAACCCGGCCAGCCCGCCCAACAGCAACAACAACAGGCCCAGCTAGGAGCTTCCCTCTTCGGCGGCGCCCCGGCCGTGACCCAGAGCCTTACCATGCCAACGCTAGCGGGTTTGGCGGGAATGAGGCCTTCCCAGGCACAGCCACAGCAAGCAGGCCTCGGCTTCAGCGTCAACAACAACAACAGTAATAATAATAATGCGAGCACCAACAACCCGCCCATCGCACAGCCCGGCGCCGCCCTTTTCGACTCGATCCTGGCCAAGGCCAAGAAACAGGCCGACGGCGGCGACGGCATCGGCGAGCTCCCCAGCCTCCAGCTAGGCCTAAGCGATCTGCAGCAGCGCTTGCGCAAGCTCGGCCCCCGCGGCGCTCCCCTCGACGGAAGGGCACACTACCTCCTCGCAGGGTCTGGCGTCGACCCGGGCGCCGCCGTGAAGGACCTCGGGGCCTTTGCGGCGCGGGCTGGCGGCAGGGCGGACGGCGGCCGAACCCCCGCTGGGGCCGGCGCGGTCGGTGGCGGCGAGGTCGACGTCGATGCGTACCTCTCGAACCTGCAGTCCAGGACGACGCTGAGTATGATCGCCGACGGCCTCGAGCGATCCGTACGCGATTTTGACAGCTTCCTCGAAGAAAACGTCACCATGGAGTGGGAGGAGCAGCGGAAGCGCATATACGAGCACTTTGGCATCAAGCCTAGGGAGGACAGCCAGAAGCTCGGCCAGTCGGCCGCCGGTGGCGCGGGCAGGGAGGCCACAGGCGGCTTCGGCCGCTCCAAGAGGTCGAGGAACGCCGGGGCCGCCGGCGCGCCAGGTACCCCGGCTCGTGGCGGCGCTAAACAGAGCGCATTCGGTCGGACTGGCCTGCTGAGATCCGTCATCGGCAGCCCCAGCCGCATCGGCCCCCATGGGTCGCAGTTCGTCGATGTCGAGATGGTCAACCAGAACGGCACGCTCGGCGGCCTGGTCCCCATGGACGAGCGGTTCCTGGACGAGAAGCAGAGGCGGTTCATTCACAAGATTCACGTGCTCAACGACAGCCGCATGATGAAGCTGCCGTACCCGATCCTACACGAGTTCGCCGAGGTGACGGCCCGGTCCGGCGACGTCTACGCGCCCAAGCTCGTCGAGGCTTACAAGGCAATGGTGGAAGTCGTCGGTGAGGATCCAGACGCAGACCCGGCAACACCCGGTGCCACAGCCAAGGAGCGCCAGTTTGCGCAGAGCTACATCCACGCGCAGCCTCGATCACAGGAGGCGGTCGACCTGCGCAGGCGGATACTGGCAGGCGCGAACCGCTATCTCGAGAAGCAGGCGCTCGAAGATGTTGAGAACACGATTGCCAAGGCGCCACTGGAGGCCAACCTCGGCGGACGCCCCGATATCGTCAGCAAGATACGCGCATATATCCGGGTCCTCGCGGCCAAGAAGAACCTGGTCCCCGACAATGTTGAGCTGCAGCAGGTGCAGGGCGAGTACGTCTGGGCCATCGTCTTCTACCTTTTGCGCACGGGTCACGTTTCCGAGGCGGCGACATACGTCAACGACAACCAGAGCCAGTTCCGCAGCATCGACCGGACCTTCTCGGGCTACATCAACAGCTATGCCGCAAGCGAGGACCGGCGGCTCAAGAGGCCTATGCAGGAACGGTGCGCCAACGAGTATCAACAGCGGGTGCGCAACGCGCCCGAGGGCTCCATCGACCCGTACCGCATGGCATGCTACAAGATCGTGGGCCGCTGCGAGCTGGCCAACCGCGGGTTCGAGAACCTCAAGACGGGCGTCGAGGACTGGATCTGGCTGCAGTTCAATCTGGCTCGCGAGGGTGACCGCGCGTCGGAGCTGGCCAGCGAGTCCTACGGGCTCGCCGAGCTGCAGTCCAGCATCCAGGAGATCGGCAGCAAGCACTTTACGCCCAAGGGCTCGGCCGAGGAGGCTAACAGCGGCTCCTTCGCCATGTTCTTCTTCCTCCAGGTGCTCTGCGGCATGTACGAGGCAGCCGTCGCGTACCTGTACGCCTACTCGCGCACCGACGCCGTACACTTTGCCATCGCGCTCGAGTACTACGGTCTCCTGCGGCCCGCCGACGCCATGTCGACGGCCAACGAGCTCAAGAGCTTCAACACACGGGGTCTTATGCAGATCAACTTTGCGCCGCTCGTGGGGCTGTACACGCAGGACTTCCGCGCGGCCGACGTGGCCGCCGCGGTCGACTACATCGTGCTCATCTGCCTCAACATGGACAACGCCGCCAACGAGGCGGACCGGCAGCAGGCGGCGCTGTGCCACGAGGCGCTGCGGGCCCTGGTTCTGGAGACGCGCGAGTTCAGCAAGCTCATCGGCGATATCCGGCCCGACGGGCGCCGGATCCGCGGCATGATCGAGGAGCGCGGCCGGCTGGTGGCGCTCGAGGATGAGGACGAATTCCTGCGTGCCATATCGCTTGAGGCGGCGCGCGCGGCCGAGGAGTCTGGGCGCACCACGGACGCGGTGCTGCTCAACCACCTCGCGGGCGACTACGATGCCGTCGTCGGGCTCGTTAGCCGCAGCCTGGGCGAGGCCATCGCGCTAGAGTCGGCCTCGGCCGCCGAGGGCAACTTTGGCGACTACCAGCCCGTGCGTCTGGCGCCCGTCAAACCGCGCGTGGCTGGGGCCGAGGCCGAGGCGCAGGTTGGCTCCAGCCTGAGCCTGGCGGCCATCGACGACCCCGTCGAGCTGGCGCGGACCATGCTCACCATGTACGAGCAGGACGCCATGTTCCGGCAGCGTATCCAGGAGGGCAACCGGAACGCATGCAGCGTCTTGTTGCAGATGAGCGAGATCAAAGACCTCATCAAGGCCAAGAACTGGCCCGAGGCAGTGGATGTGAGTTTTTGTCGTCGTTTTTTTTCTTTTCTTTTTTTTTCCCCATCACCTGCTAGAAGTGAGCTAATCTGATGATGTCCGCCTATAGAAAATCCGCAACATCCAGATCCTCCCGCTCGACGCCAACGGCGACCCTAGCGTCATCCGGAGCTACGCCAGCGTGTTCGCGGGGCTGTCGCAGCCCGTGGCGGCCAACGTGCCGAACCTGGTCATGTGGACGACCGAGTGCTGCACGCGGCACCGCGAGAGGCTGGCGGCCGGACACTTTACGGGCAACGAGTCGACGGCGCGCGCGCTCTACGACAAGCTCAAGCAGATGACGGTCGACCTGACGACGTACACGAGCCAGCTCCGCTACCGGTTCCCGCCCGCCATCCTCGAGGCGCTGGCCAAGGCCGCGGCGGACTGAGCGGGTGCGTGTGGACGTGGACCGTGGATGGATGGGGTTTAATGGAAATGGTTGTTTATGCGTGGCTGGATGGATAGGCTCTTTTTTTTTCTTGTTTCGATGATACTAGAGCGGTTGTGTGAAGAGCATACGGGATGATAGAATAGCTCGTCCCCCCGTTTTTTTTTTTCGTCACGGGGCTGATCAGTTGTCAGAGTTTGTTTACATCTATTGTGAAACGTGTACTGTAAGCAGCCTCGCGGCCTCCATGGAGGAAGTGTCATGTTGAATCTGGATATCAGTCTTGTGGGATTACGTCGTTTCACTGGCGATAGAGCAATTGATGTCGTCGGGTAGTAACTGACCAGTGCCTGCCTCCTTGCCAAGACACAAGACAAGAGCATTGTCTAAGCTTGAGGAGGCCTCTGATGGAGAGAGAGAGGTGCATCAACATGGATATTTGAAGCCTGTTGTTGCTGCTCGGCGAGGCCTAGCGATATTGTGGGATCCGTATACAATCCGCATGTACACCGAGAACGGCCTATATGTGACCTGATATTTCAGTCTTCTTTCTCTTATTTTCCTTCTTTCTATTATTCCATCTGTTATTCCTCTCTACGTGGGTATAGATCTGGAATTCTCTATATATAACACTCCCACGCGCCAAAAAGATTGTCCGTCTCCCCCACCTCCTCTCGGTGTGGTTCCGAGCAAGGCGTGCGGCTCCTCTCGCTCATTTCGGTTTGCCCACCTAAGCCTGGTGGAACGGCTAGGATGTGATGGGGAGGATGGAAAGATGGAAGTGGTTTGTGCGTTATGCTGGCTGGCGCGATGGCTTGGGTGACGCTTTTTTTTTGTCCATTTTTTATTACGACATCACGACCCCACCAAAAGGACCGGGTTTACGACAGCACAATGAAAAGAGAAAACAAAGGAATTAAAACAAAGGCCGGAAAAGAGAGGAAAATATCGGAGTAAAATGCCTTCGGTCGGAAGTCTTCGGACTCGGATGTCAGGAAAATTGGAGGGAGGTCCGGAATCAAGGACCGGGCGATATCGGCCCTTGCACCGTTACATCAATATTCGGAAAATTCCGCTAGTGGGTCGCCGCACCAGGATCTGTTGCGTCGTCAAGTTCTTATGGAGTTGTGGACTTGCGTCAGATCTTTTCTGTCCTCTTTTCAGTGGACTGGCTCAATTGGCTCACAGACATTGCGAGTTTTTGTCCCGACTACCTCTCTAGGCAAGATGGAAAAGGAGAGATTATGCCAGGTCCCAGCGCGGAGGTCCGTCTGCCCCTGGCCGTTCGGCCGAGTTTCTGCAGAGGCCGCAGGATCCATCCATCCGACAAAGCGTCGCTCGTCGTTTGTGAGGCTGGTTTGTTTACTTTGCTAGATACTTGGTTTCTTTCTGCCCACATTTCGGTCCTGTTTCGCAACGCAAAAGCAAGGACTGCGCATTTGCCAAAAAAAAAAAAAAAAAAAAAAAGTTAACCGTTCGGGCTAGCGCTGGATTCGATGCGGCATGTCATACATTCCCATCTTTGAACAGGCAAACAGGCGAATCAAAGCCCGAGAGCTTCTTATATCAGACACATTACCTAACCTACACCACATCCGCCCTTTCTAACTCGATCATCTAGGCGCCTCAGAGTAGTGTGGGGTGGCAGGCAGTCCGCACGGGGATGATGGGTGTACCTCTGTCAAGTGGCTTTTTTGGCGGCTGTGAATCGGTGGAAATGGACGATTAGAGGACGGGAATCCACGCTGGCCAAGACGGACGACAGGATGGACTGCTGAGTCACCCCCTCCGACCTTGCTGTCGTCATGCGGCTGCCCATCGAGGCAAGGCCAGCCTCGGCCTGGGCTCCCCTGAACTGGTGGTGTTGTCGGGTGTCGATTGGTCAATCGTTTCTGTCCTCCCTCACTGCTGTGCTGACGGGACACACAATAGGTACCAGCAAGTACTTGCTTATCTGCGTCCCCATTCTGGCTCAAGCCCCGCGCCCCAGCCAGAAAAAAGTCTGACTGCAAAAAAGCTCCTCGCAATACACTAGCTTGCAGCCACCGCACAAAAACCAGATAAAAGCTGCATCCTAAATCTATGACATGCCTTTCTCTTTCGTAAAACGACTGTTTCTTTCAAGATATGAAATCATCTCGCTGGGCATCTTGGAAGTAATGACAGGGGTAGGATTGCTGTTTTTTGCGGTCCAGACTTTTTTGATGCTGGCTTCCCTGCCTGGTTTCAATTATCCCCACCCGGCAGAACAAACAGCCACTTGCGTCTCGAGCCTTTCCAAAACGCCACCAGACTCTCTCTCGGTATGGCTCCGATCTGAACGACGGGGCAAACCAGAGCACAAAGGTGCTAAAAGTACCCCATCATGGCGTCAGCATCCCCGAATATTACCCCTCGAGACCGTTCGGGCTGTCTCCAAAAAGTGGCTGGGGTCTTGTCCTGCATCCTGCACACCAGCAAACGTTGAGACGAGTGTTGGGGATGATGCGAGCGTTGGGATTATTAGCGCGTCATCCCTCGGCTACCCCTCTTCATGCACCTTTACAGCCGAGCCCGGCTTGGCCACCACACCGACGTGTACAAAAAGGCCGAGGTCTGCAAAGGTGTGTCGGACTCGCCATGGCGGTCTGCTTGTTTAGATGTTTGCCCCTGCTGGTTGGTGGTGTTGTGCTTCGGGCACTCGAGGTGTTCCTGCGAAAGAGGCGGGGCCACATCTCCCAGGTTCCCCCGGGGCAGCTGACCATCAGACAACGGAGGGCTTGCTAGCGGACCGGACGAGAGCGATCCTTCGGGTGTCTGGAGCAACTGGCCAAAGCTGGGAAACCAGCCATGTATTTATCTAACCTGCAGCACGCAAAGCGCTTTGTTGTCGTTTGTTGACGACCAGCATCCGCCGAGAACGGGTCATAGACCACTCGATAGAGTTGGGCGCGCACTCTGTGCACAGAGCCATCAGGTAGCTGCCTGCCAGATGAGGGTACCATACCCAAGAGGGCCAAGCTGGCCACACCGAGGATCGCAGTGGTTAACCGTTGAGGGCTAGCTTTGGAGGTGCGTGAGAGAACGGCGGTTTTGGGCGGAATAGAGTTCGATGGCACCATACCTATGACGTCCTTTCCTCGACCCCATATCTACGTTACACTCTTTTGTATGCGCCAGCAGAGGTTAGATAGCACATAGGATAGAGGCAAAAGTGGAGGAAGCAACCAGGGATGGAGATGCATACGACGGCGCCATGCTGCGGATGGTTGCAAAGACCGGGTTCGTCCTGCAGTTTGCGTCGAAGTGTTCCACTTGCCCGCTCCGGCTGTCCATCCGCCCAAGTTGAGCCCTGTCGGCGGGCAGTCAGTTCGTTCAGGCACAAACTCTAACCCAGGGGCGCTACCTTGGATTGGCCGTTCCTTACGGAGATGCATAAGGTAGAAGCCTATCACTTGGCTGGCCTAGCCCTTATCATCATCATGCCTGTCCTATCCCGGCCTGTGCATTGCACAACCTGCACACTCTTCCAGGTTGGTCGCACAGCGCCGTATTATTTTGCATGCCCTAGGTCATTTTGGTGAACCCCTAGTTCCCAGGTGCACATCGTCCCAATCCAGACAGGCTCGTACAGTACGATCGATATCGGACATCCCACCAGGAGACAAGTCGCAGACGAAGGGAAGTCCCCAGCAGGGTTTGTCCAACACCATCCTATTATCCAGGCCCCATACAGCAAGTTTTCCCGCACACAAGAGCCTACCCGGTCCCTCCCACGGGCCGCACGCTGGTCGTCTGTCCCGGCGCGCCCTCAGGGAAAGCAAAAAAAAAACTCAAAGCGTGCCCCTGCTCGAGACTCGCGGCCTGGCTGGCTGGACAGAGGTTCCCTGGGCTGGGCAGCGGAAGTGGGATCAAATTGGCCAAGACAGAGGGCTCCTGCTGCGTATTAGGGTCCACGAATCCAGCGGGGGCTCCACCGTGACCTCGGCAGCCCTCCCCTCGCTCCCAGTGGCCACGACCCCAAGACGGGCCCCACCCCAGCCAATCCGGCTCACAGCAGAGTCGCAGCAGTCACCGCCTCCACCTCTTTTTGCTCCTGTCAATCCCCGTCATCTCCAGCCCACGACTCGGGCCCAGTGTCGAATCCAGTCCTTTGCTTTTGGTCACGCACTTCCGGGCCAGCCAGACCCTGAGAGAATCCTTAACAGCGCCCGCACCGGACATGCGCCACTGTCCCGCGTCGCCTCGTGTGTGAGTCGAAGGCCTGTTCCACTGCTCAGTCGAGTTCGCGACAGCCCACGAAAGCAGCCCAACACCAACGACGCCGCCGACGACGATCACGCTCTCGCTCCCCTTGGCGAAAGACGACGACGACGACGACGACGACGACCGCTCCATCCGCGCGACGGGACGGCACGCTACAGCCCACGCCGAATAACGCTCTCGCTAC
Organism: Magnaporthiopsis rhizophila; assembly: GCA_003049465.1. Classification (NCBI taxonomy): domain Eukaryota; kingdom Fungi; phylum Ascomycota; class Sordariomycetes; order Magnaporthales; family Magnaporthaceae; genus Magnaporthiopsis; species Magnaporthiopsis rhizophila. The sequence goes on from PYSS01000125.1 coordinate 35,910, forward strand.
AGCTCACCCGACAAACCTCCGAGGGACGGACGGAGCCCGCTTTGCGCAGCCGTCTCGTTCGGCTTGTCCCACACGCTTTGCGCTCTCGGTTGCCGCTCCGAAACGCCCATCGCAATTTTCCCACCGACGCTCGGGCTGTCCGCCCACCGCGAAGAACCACTTTCACTACGCCGTCGATTCTCGCTCTCCACGCCAGCCTCGCCCTGTCGTTTGCTGTGGTTATCTTTGCGTTTCTGCGCCGTTTCTTGGGCCAACCCCCGTCGACAATGCTAGTCTGGGCCGGCGCCTGCTCCCTCGAGAATTAGCTTGCTTCCATCACCACAAGCCGCCGGTGTCGCGCGGCCACTACTAACCGTCGCCCCAAACGTCGCTTGCAACTGCCCAGACTCGCACAAGCCGCGGCACTTGCCTCCCGAGCGGCGGTCAGTCAGCTCGAGACCACGACTGGCGAACTCGCGACCTAGCCACCCAATACCTTACTTGGCACGACAAGACACAGAAGAGAGAACACACCGGGTTGGATTGTTGTATCTCTCGTCTGTTTTTGTTTGCCTTTCGTTGCTTCGCCTCTGCATTTTTTTCACCTTCCTGGCGCGTTTCGCTTTGTCCTTTGGAGTGCTAGGAATGCCGGATTTGATGTGACGGCGCCTCGTTCTCCCCTCAAAACCTTCGTCGGCGCCATACCACGCCGAGGCCGGGATGTCCGCCCACGCAGGTTTCTCACCCGAGTTTGATCTAGTCGACTCCGACGACGGACTGGGCCAATCACCCCTCTCATATCTAGAATTCATCAACAGCGAAGACACAGACGCACTCCAGCCATATGACGCCTCGCGGGTGGCCGACCAAAAAGCCCTGCTGACCCCGGGGCCGAACCCGCCACCGCCCTTGTCCAACCCGGCGAGCTCTCCCGAGTCGCCTAGCTCCACGTTCCCGGACTCGTCGTCCGAATCGTCTTCGTCCAAGCAGACGGCGAGCTCTGCCTCGACCAAGGCTGGCTTCGCGACGGGCGACGAAACGATGACGGATGCCCTGGACCTTAGCCACGAATGGAAAGTCGAGGACCTCGTCCACACCGACGACGACATTAATAACAGCTTCGCTCCCGATGGAACTATAAACCCACTGTCCATCGGCGATTCGTTCGCTCTCGATTCCTCCATCAGCGGCAACTTTGAGTTCAACAGCCCCGTGAGCACGCCGAGTCCCTTCGCAAGCGGGCCTTCCGACGCGCCTCCTCCTCCATCGCGCGAATCCCATGGTGGCAGCGCTGGCCCCTCCGCCAAGGCTCCCAAGCACGGGAAGCTGGCTTCACCAGGCGCGAGGCATAGCGGTACTCGGGGCCACGTTAAGGGCATGTCGGTAAGTGCAATGCGACCGTTGCGCTTCCGAGACATGGTCCGGCTGTTAGATCCACTACTGACGTTGTTATGCAGCAATATTCGCTGACCCGGCCCATGAATGGCCTAAAGACCGATGGGTCGAGGGAGGTTTCGCCCTCGTCGAACATGGTCTTCAGCCAAGGCTCGTCGCCTTCGGCCATGTTCAACAACTCACCGTCCCCAACCGCGACCATGGACTTTATGAACGCCACCAGCATGGGCGTCGCGAGTGACGGCGCGCTTTTCACCAGCGGTTTTTCGTTTGCGAACGGGCTTATAGGAACCCTAGGCCAGCCTAATCCTCCGGCCCTGTTTGGCAACCACGGACTCCCCATGGGCTTCCCCGGCTTCCCGTTGTGCCCCCAGCCGGTCTACAGCGGCGGCGCCCCCTGCCGCCTGATCATCAACCAAACGCCGCTCAAGTCGCGCGTCGAAACCCAGATTCCCGTCAAGCTGAAGCTCTCACCGTTACCGCCCGGGATCAAGAGGCTTCACCTCCCTAGGCACACGATATCAAAACCCAAGCTCATCGCCAAGCCCCGCCCGGACCGCTCTCCAGACATGCTGGAGCTCTCAGTTATGCTTGTCTGCACTAGCGCGATGCAGGACGCGAAGCTGCGCCAGCGTGCTTGCGCCCGTGCTGCCGCGGGGGCGATTTCTCCGGTGCGGTCAGCTGACCGTAAGCCCGAGGGCGAGGAGGATGAGACCAAGCCGCAAGACGGAGGCGAGGTGCATATATGCAGTGGATGCATCACGCGCGAGCGGAAACGCGCGGCCCGGAAGAAGGCCAAGAAGCCCGAGGAGGAGGAGAACTGGACCCGGGACGAGCGCCGCCGGGTGGTCGTGTTCAACACGCACGAGGTCAAGGAGTGGCAGGATGCCAACGCCGGCGGGTCCAACGGCACGCCGGCGGAGCATTTTATCAACGAGGGCGTCATCGACGCTCCGATGCGGATAGCATGCTATTGTCGACATCATGGCGAAAAGGGAGGGTTCCGCGTGATATTCACCATCAAGGACCATGCAGACAACATCATTGCCCAGCAGCTGTCCGAATCCATCATGATAACCGACGACCACAAGACCCACACGGGCCCTCCCGCGCCCGCAGCGCCGGCTGCAGGGCCTACCACCGCGGCCGCTTCGGGTTCCGAGACGTCGTTGCTGCCGGGAGGCGCTGCCCAGTCGCCTACCGACTCGACCGCGCTAAGCCCCGGGGCGAGGGCGTTCCCTACCCCTCCCCAGCCCGACTCTGCCCTCAAACGTAACGTCTCGGTCATGTTTCCCTCCTCGGTCCCTCCCAACACCGTCCAGGCCTCTTCGGCTTCTGCGTCTCATGCTGTTCGCAACCTTTCGAGACCGGTCTCGCCAAACGGCAACTCGGGACCAAGTGCTAAAAAGCGCAAATCCAGCGGTGGCATGACCAAGGTACCGTCGGCTCTCGCAATGACCAGACTCGAGACATCTCAGTCACCGTCAGTAGCGAAGCCGACGGGTGCTACCAACCAGCTGAACTCGGCCTTGTCCACGTCCACTTCCCCCTTCACCCCCAACATGACCTCCTTCCCCGTTTCGGCAGACTCGCTGTTTGGCCAAGCCCCTGGCGGAGCAGCCCAGGGCTTCAACACTGGTCCACTAACGCCGAACGGCAACGAGCAAGCGCTGTTCGGGGCGGCCAGCGGCGGTAACCGAGCCGCGAGCGTGGAGAACAACTTGGCAATGACCCAACTATACTCAGCACCCGCGTCGTCGCACCCGAGCCGTGCCCCGAGCCCAAACAACCTCAGGAATAGCGCGACTGCGATGCAACAACAGCAGCAGCAGCTGGAAAGGGCCCTCGGAAATGGCCTCTACACACTACCGCTTCAAATGGCACAGCCGCGTGCGCCCATGTCGGTCATCCACAAGATCATTCCTAATGAAGGTCCCAAGTCGGGCGGTATCGAGGTCACTATTCTCGGTGGCGGGTTTTTCCAAGGCCTGGAGGTCATGTTCGGTGACCAGAAGGCGACGACGACGACGTTCTGGGGCGAGAGCTCGCTGGTCTGCTTGCTGCCGCCGTCTCCTATATCCGGTGCTGTGTTGGTCACGTTCAAGCAGAACGGCCAACCAGCGGCGCAGGCATTCACGTCGGCGAATAAGCAACAGCCCGTGTTTAAGTACGTGGACGACGACGAGCAGCAGCTGATGCGGACGGCGCTTTCGGTGCTCGGCCACAAGATGACGGGCAAAATAGAGGACGTACGTGACGTGGCAAGGCGAATCATCGGAGGCGGCGACAACTCCAGCTGGGGCTCCTCGTCTGGCGGCGGTCAGGGTCCCGTTGGCGGCGGTGGATTCAACGGGTTCTCGTTCAACGGCGCCTCGTTGGAGTCTCAGCTTCTCAAGGTGTTGGATCTAATCGACCTGGACGACAGCACGCACAAGGCGCGACTGAACCTACAGAGGCGCACCGGCCAAACGATGCTGCATCTGGCCTGCTCGCTGGGGCTGCACCGGTTCGTGGCCGGTCTCCTGGCTAGAGGGGCCAACCCGGACGCTCGCGACAAGGGAGGCTACACACCGCTGCACCTCGCGGCGCTCAACAACCACCCGGAGATTGTGCGGCGTCTGATATACGCGGGCGCAGACCCAATAATCCGGACGCTGTCGGGTCTAACGGCGGCGGACATGTCGCAGTCTCGTGAGGTGCTCAAGGCCATCCGGCGACTGGAGAGACACGTGCGGTCCAGGAGCGGCGGATCTCTTCACAGCAGAGCCAGCAGCGCCACGTCGCTACGGTCGCTTTGGGAGCCGCCTTCGGCACATCCCGTGGCCAAGGAGTACTCAACCGAGGAGTCGGAGAGTCCGTCGTCGGGCGAGAGTCCAGAATACTCGGAGATTGCAACCGAGGAGGAGGAAGGCGAGGTGGTAGATCAGGCTGGCGACGCATGGCTTGATATGAGGCGGCCGAGCTCATCATCTCGCGCTCCGGACGGGAGCAGAAAACCGCTTCCGCGGCCGACGGACGCGCGCGAGGACCCTGCAGGACCGGCGTCTCCGTCGGCGGCCATGATGGCGTTTAGGGAACAGGTCAGCGCGCAGCTGCAGCACTTCCAGCAAGCCATGGCTCTGCACATGCCCACGCTGCCGCAGATGCCCAACTTCCCGGTCATGTCGCCGCTGTCAGACTACCAGGGCTACCTGAACTCGGCCCCCGTGTTCCAGCGCATCTCGTCGCTGGTGCCCAACATTGGCGGCGGAGGGGCCCGGCCGGATGGTGACCGGCAGCGGCCGACACAAGACGGCAAGTGGTGGGACCTCTCGTCGCTGGTTAATTCCTCGGCGCCGCCGCCGGCGTACGAGGAGATCTTCCCGCAAAAGGACCAGGCGTCCACAAGAGGGGCAGCGGACTCGGGGCTGGAGGTCAAGCTGGTGTCAGCGGCCACGGCAGCGGCCGAGGCGGAGGCGGACAGCAAATGCGCGGCCCTGTACGACAACGCAGCAGCCAGCGCGTCCGAGGTCGAGTTGTTGGAGGACGACGGGCTCGAGGGCGAGTCCTCCACGACGGCAACGACGACGCAGAAACTGCCAGAGCTTCTGCAGATCGGGCGCAAGAACGCCATCACCAAGGAGCAGCAGGACAATCTGAGGCGGGCGCACGCCGAGAAGCGCAAGGGACTTCGGTCTGACCGGAACTTGTTTATGATCTGGGTATGTTGTCTTCGTTGCATGCGTTTGAGGGATGCGATACTAACAACCAAACAGATCCCCGTGCTGCTCGTCGTGCTCTGCGCCACTCTATACAGCAGAGTCCCGGCCGTTATCTCGGCCATATCCAAGCTGTTGCCTCCAGGGGGTGCGGCGGCAGGTAGCGTTGGTGGCGCTGAGCAGCAGCTGCTGCCGATGGCTAGGCTGCTGCAACGTGGCGCCGAGCGTTTACGTGAGGGTGTGTGAAGTTGGTGGTGAATCGCATCATTATTTTTCTTTCTTATCGGAGCGGGAAGACCAAGGAGCGGCGACGGGGAACAAGGGAACTTTTTGTGATGCTCGTGGGTGGCGGATCTTTGCGGACTCAACTGGTCGTCGTTCTTTTTTCCTTTTCTTCATTTCCCCCAGATTCATCCTCTATCTGGCCTTATAAATAACCTTGTAACTTTTTTTTTCTTCCCCTTCTTCCACGCCGCACAAAGCCCGTTTTACCTTATTTTATCTCCTTTGTTTCGGCACGAGCGTAGTCTTTTTTTTTTTTTTTTTAATTATTCTTTTTCATTTGTCAGTATAAGCATCATGAGCGCGGATGGGCTGCTTATACTCGCGGTGTAGACATGGGGGAACGCGCCCAACGTTATATCATTTTTTGTCATGGGGTATCATCCACAACTCTCTTTGCGTCGGACTTTTTTTTTTTGTTATCACAGGTGGCTGGTCCGAGGAGAAAGTAGGAGTGGAAGGGATTGATTCTAGGGTAGAAGGTGTGCGAATAAGATTTCGGACTTGAATCACTACAAGTCGTTGGATATGCTAGTCTAACGAGTCTAAACTGGGGGGAAAAAAAAAAAAAAAAGAAAATACATCGCTCCTGTCACTTAATCACCAAAAGGAAAACGGTAGGCATCTAAGGCCCCCCTCCGCTGGCCGCCCCGGCCATGATGGCCATCTGCTGGATCCGGCGGCGGTCGACCTCCTTCTTCAGCATGCACAGGCACGTCGTGACGACCAGCACGACGGCCATGTCCTTGTCGGCCTTGCCTTCTTGATGATCATGGTCGTCACCGCCACCACCACTCCCAAAAGCGGCGACGTCGACAAACAGCCTCCCGCCGTTCCCCGCATCCCTCGCCGTCGACCCCGCAGCCCGCAGCCCGCCGCCGCCGCGAACCAGCTGCGCGACGACGGTGCGCTCCTCGTCGGGCGCGCCGTCCGGTGGGCCACCCGTCACCACGGCGCTGCTGCTCGCGGCGCCCGGGTCGCGGAAGACGCGGATTACGCGCTCCAGCACCAGCAGGCTGTCGACCGTCTGGGCCTTTTCCGACAGCAGCTGGCCGGCCACGTCGGCCCGCTCGCGCCGCGTCGCGTACCGCCATTCGAACTCGCCGTGGTGGCGGGTGCGGAAGCGGTGGGCGCGGGTCAGGAGGCCGCTCGGCCGGATTTCGAATTTTTCGTACGTGTTGCTTTCTTCGTTGTCGGCCGAGGTGTCGGCGGCGGCGGCGGCGGCGGCGGCGGCTGTCGAAGGGCCGTGCCCCGGCAGCCAGAGCCGGATGCGCGGCGGACGGCCGGGCCCGAACCGGTATGTAGTGTCGCTGAGCATGGTGGTACCGGTACTGCCGGTATTGTTGTCGTCGCCGGCCACGAGGTAGCAGGTGCCGCTGCCCCGTGAATGCCGGAGCGAGATGTACGACGGCGTGTTGTTGTTGTTGTTGTTGTTGTTGCTGACGTCGAATACCGGGATGGGGTCCGGACGGGTTGGGGTGGGCAGCGAGAGCCATGGTTTTCCGGGCGTCTGGATCTGCAGCTGCACGACGCCGGGTGCTGCGGGCGGGGTATAGGCGGGCGGAGGGGCATCGGTGTCGGCGTCAGCAGCATCGGCGGACGGCGGGCCGGAGAGCTGGAGCGAGTAGCGCGGCGCGGCGTCCAGGGTTGCCGCTGGGGTGTAAGACGGTGCGGGAAGTGTGGCGACGGTCATTTTTGTTGATTTTTGTGATGTTGCTGCTGGAAACTCTTTGCTTGTTTAGGTAGTTTGTGAGCTGTGTTTGAGGGCTGATCTGGATGTTCTGCGAGCTCCTTTTCGAAGGGCAGCTGTCCATGTGCTATTTAATGTCCTGTCCGGCACGCATCTGATGGAGGGCATCGTGCAGCGGGTGCGTCATCCGACCGGACAATACGATGAATACGGTTGGTCGTCAAAGCGAAGATGGGCTGCAAACTAATGCTAGTCGATGCTGGCCTCGATGCATTCGCATCTTCAGCCATCTGGCTGTGTAACGGCGTGGACCAATCAGAAGCACGCGTCTGTCCAATACTCTCCCAAAACGGAAAGGCGGCAGGGTCATGGATCCAATCAGACACGCCCGATGGGGCACAGGGGCTGGTTTCTGCCGTATTTCGTATCGAACAACTATGCGATTTAGACGAAGTGCCCGGTCTGCCTAGTGTGGCTGCGCCTCGGGACTAATAAGAAACATCATCCAAGCATTTCTGGTATTTCGTCTACACATGACGATGCCTAACGAACGAAGCCTCAACTCGTCGCACCAAAAAACCCCGGGTCCCGCGTAATCTGCCGCTGCACCCAGACGGGCCAGCGGTTATAGGCCTGAAACTCGGGCGCCACCTGCGCGTTGAGATGGCGCAGCCACCGCGCCATGCCATCCTCGAGCCCGTCGCGCCTCCGCTGCTGCAGCCGCTGCATCTTGGTCTGGGACACGCGCATCTCGACCTCGGTTACGGGCTTCATCACCATCTTGATGGCGATCCAGTGCGCCGCCAGCAGCGTGAACAGCTGGCTGTCCGGGTCCACCACGGCCCGGAACCGGTCGTGCGGCAGCTGCATCCACCAGCCGTAGTGTCTGGCCACGGCCTTGTACGCCAGAAACGGCGACGCCAGCATCTGCTCCGCCATGGTCGCCAGGTGCGCGTGGTAGGCCGCCGCTGTCTTCCCGTCCCCTTCTTCGCTGTGCGCCGTCACGAGCGGCGAGAGACCCGCAACGGCGGCGATGGCGCCCTCGGCCCAGACGCGGTTGATCATGGGCACCTGCTCGATGAGCGGCCGCAGCAGCGCGTCCTGCTCGTCCTCGATAAAGTTGGTGAACAGGAAGCGCGCCCCCTTGGCGTACATCTGGATGGCCACGATGATGATGCCGCGGATGAAGGTCATGTACTCGGCCATGCCGTCCTCCAGCAGCACCGACTGGAACGTCAGCGCGAAGCACGTCGCCAGGAGCGCGTTGCCCTCGTCCGAGGAGAAGGCGCCGCTGCCGCCGCTGCTGCCGCAGGCGTTGCTACCCGTCTGCAGCTGCTGCTGCGGCCGCGACCGCCGAGGCGTGTCCGCCAGCGCTTTCTTGACCGCCTTGATAGCCTTGAGCCGGTGCGACATGGCTGCTTCCACGAGGCTCGGGTCGTCCTGCGTGAGGTCCGAGGCTGCAAGACCCAGAACTGCGTGCATCAGGTAATCGTACTTTATTGATGTGCAATCAATGTCAGCGTGACGAGCGAGACCTTTTTTCCTTGGAACCCTACCAAGTCCGGGACATACTTCCTGTGACAAGCAAGGCACCTCGTGGGTCCAGATGCCGTCGTTGTTTAAGGGATGGTGGGGGTAGCACTTGAACAGGAAATGCTGGAAGAAGCGCATATCCTGCATTGTGAAGATGGGAATCTGATGCCGGGGCTGATGCACCACCATCGGCGCAGCGGGGTATTCGCACTTGAGGCCCGTCTTGACGCAGTGTCCGCAGGCCGGCCTGTTCTCTTGGCACTGGCGAGGGGAGATAAGGGATCGTTCGTTAGCCCTCGTGCTGGTCCACAGGCGAGGTAAGAGAAATGTGCTGGGCGTACCTTGATGCGTCGCCGCTTGCAGTTGAAGCAGCCCCTCCGCGACTTGGTGTGGCCCCTCCTTTCTAGCCGTTGCTTGGGCGGCGACGACCGGTTGGTGCCGGAGCTGGTGTCGCCGCCGCTGTCGCCCAGCGATGTCAGCGCGCCCAGAGTCACAGTGGCGGATGTGGGGTCCGGCGACGGGGAAGCGCCGACGAGGGGTAGCAGCGGGGCGGACAACTGCAGTTCACCGCCGCCGCCGCCAGCTGCCGTCGCCGAGTTGGAGCCCGAGCTGTCCTCAGCGAGGTAGTCGAAGTCGTCATGGGCCTGGATGAAGGCGTCGTAGTCAAAATCCTCGGCGTCAAAGCCGGCCGGAAGCAGGGGCGGAGGCAGGCCGCCGGTTTGCTCGGTGAAATCCATCGGCTGGGGGTCTAGAGGTTGTTTCTTGTCTGGCGATTGGCGCGATCGGGGATCTAGTCGTTTACGGATTGCCTCTTTTCTCTTTTCAATAAGCAGTCTTGGCCATGCGGTCCGTTGCCTGATGATATCGAGGTATGAGAACAACGAGGATAGAGAACGTTGCAATTCTGGTCATCATCAACGGCTATTCTTGGCGGTGGCTGTGCCTAGCGCCGGCTTCCATTATGACGATCTTTGCTGCAACTCTAGTTCAGCTCGACCCCAGGCACCAATCCAGCGCCGTGGCCAAGACGCTACCAGTCGCTTGATCCGGGTCTTTCACCCGGGGGTCTCCATCTGCCTTGCGAAAAGCACCCGCGGTCACGGGTCATCTTTTCCTCCGGTCGACGCGGCTGTCGAACAAAACAAGGGATTTGCCTGCCTGTCGAAGAAGACGGCCCGGACGACTCGCACGTGCAATGCTGCCCGCCCAGGGGATTGATTGGTGCTTGGTAAGATGGGTTCCTCCGAGAGCTGTGCTCTACCGGGACGCGGACCCGGGCCTGTATGACTACAGCCGGAGCGGAGAAATCCGTGTCAATCGAAGGCCAATGTATATGTATGTTAGTCACCTCTGGCGCGAGATCCCAACGAGGGAGATTGATTGAGACAGAAACAAGACGGTCACGTGCGACCGTGGGTCCAGCCTCAGCCTCGCTCTCCCGGCGCAGACGGATATCAATTGCGCCACGATCGGGCTGCCCGAATGCGCACGCTCAATTGACCTGAACACAACCCAAAAGGCAGAGGCCATCGGCTGCTCATATATGCCCCGACCGTGGGCAGATTGTCAACAGCTCACAGCAGCAAACCGGGTGGTTGAACGGGTACAACCGTGGTGTTAAAAAATGCCACAAACTTCTTCCACGGGTGAGGGCCAAGAAAACCCCAAGCTCGCTGATTCGAATCCGTCCGTTGGCGGTGATTCGACTTCAGAGCTATCGAAGTAAAACCCCCAAAAAGTGGGGTTTTCGTGCCTCGACTCCCCCTCGAAGGGCAGTCGAGTGAGCTTTTGCTTTTCATTCATTTTTTTTTTTTTCATCCGGCCGGCATGACGTGACACCTCGCCGTGACAGTCGTGGGGATCGGTCGACGCTGGCAACTTAAAAGCAAATACGAACCCGGACGACTACAAGGCTGGAGTCGGAACCCGAAAGAAAACCAAGATTGAGAAGCGAACATTGGCCTCAGCTCCAGAACATTACCGTGGCATTATACTTGATTCTTTATTTAGCCAAAATCATCGGTCGTGCGGTTTCAAGGGCCCCGGAGGTGGGTACACGCCTTAGAAAAAGCGACCCTCCCGCCCCCAGCGGTCCAAGGTAACCATCGCACCGCCGATGGGGTTTGTTACAACTGGCGGAAACGCCTCCACGGGCGAGCGTTGTTGCAACAAGCATGTTTTGAAAACGGAACCAGCCAGCCTAGCAAGCGCGTCCGGACAAGATGATCCGGACATGACTGGACGAGAGTGCGTGCCGATCGCTGCGGCTGGCTGGCTGGGTGGCGCGACTTCGGGAAGAAAAGGGGGCAGGACGGACAGACTCCCTATTCCTCCCTGCACCGTGAATAGGTAGGTACCGACCGTGCGAAAAACTGCCGACGACGGGCGTGGTTGGGTTTGCCTTGGCACTATCGATGCCTGTGCCTGTCAGCAAGAAGGACTCGCTTTTGCTACTTGTCTCTTCTCTTTGCAGGCATATCTCCCGGCCTTCTCCAGGTTCTTCTTGGCGGATACGAAAACCCCGCTGCCTTGCAGAAAGCTAGGTAGGTTCCCAAAGCAAAGAACAGTCCAGAAGCAACCCGCCGCAACTGCAGGGGACGCCAATTTCCGCTGTGCTTTATTAATCACTCGCCTTGGCTGTGCTGTACTCGTAAACACGCACACAACTGGTACAGAACAGCTGGCTGGTGGCTGGCTGTCCGCTCATCAACTGCTGTGGCTGGCTGCACGGTGCACGGCGGTGCGTCACCCGTCCGTCCATGGATGTCGCCATCGCAATCTCGGACTGACGGGTGGTGACATGGAAGGCCTCCGCGGCGGGAATACGTCCGTGTGCGCCGCGAAGTCGTCCGCTGCCAACAACGCACTCGCCCGAGACACGTCACCCAGTTGCCCGCCCTTCTGTGACTGGTGGTGAGCCTTGATTAAACATAGTCGGCCGATAGTCTGGCCTAGTTTAGTTTCCGACGAAAAGGGCGGCTTTCAGCGGGTTGATTGGAAAGGGAGCCGTGGGAGCCAAAAATCAGGGAAACTGGGCGACGCTAGGGATTGAAGCCCCCCTGTTCCCGTCCCTGCCCAGCCCGGCCAGGCCGTTCAGCAATTGCCTCTTTCTCGCTGGCGGGTGCGGCATCTGTCGACCCGCGGCGGCGGAAGGGTAATCTCGCTTCGCCGCAATGCAGCAGCTTTTGGGGAGCACGGGCCATGTTGCATAGCACTGCCCAGATGCCTGCCGGATCCAGCAAAAGGAGGGGCTGGACGGGGTGAGGGGCCTTCACACAGACGTGGAGCGTCAAAGCGGCCCGTTTTCGTCCCAATCAACCCCCTCAGTTGCAGGTCTAAAATACCGGGACCTGATGGGGTTCTCAGGTGGGACAAGCAAACACGATGCCAAGACTGAAACCGCGAGGGGTTGGACGCGGGGATGGGGGAGGGCAGTGCCAGAACACGGGAGCAAGGCGATTGAGTTCGGATCGCACCTGTGACTGTCGACAGCGCGACGGTATCACTGGTAGCCTGTTGTGATCAGCAGCGCCTCGTCGGCACCAGCGGCAGCTTGTATGCAACATTCGGCGGAGGCGTTCTCATCCTCGGACTGAGCAGCAGGGCAAAAAGAAAAAGGAGTGAGAGCCAAAAGGACACTTTCCTTTCTTTTTTCTTTTTTAGCACCTCACTTGCAGGTTCTGTGCCTGGTTCCTGCAGGAGGTGTGGTGGGGCCCAAGGCCGACAAGACCAGTCGGGGAGAGGCACAGACGCCGAGGTGGATGTGGAAAAAGACGCGAGGCCGTGGGACCTGCATCGGACGCCGGACCTCCACTTTTCTTTTTCCCTCGTCCGATGCCAGGAAAGCGACGGCGGCACAGCAGGTGGTTACGAAAAGGGCCCCCGCCTTCGCCGCTGGTGGTGCGGTAAGGTTGCGCGCTAGGGCGCCAACTGAATCAGCAGCGTCGTGGTGTGCGGCCTTTTTTTGGCTGCTGCCCCCTGGTTTCGTGTTTTTTGCGCGCGCGCCAGCAGCAGCAACCATCGTTCCAGCCAACCGCCAAGTTCAATAGTCGACAGTATGCTCTCTTGGCATGGCACCCCCGCCCGTAGGCTCTCGTCTGACGTTGGCCCGGCTTGTTCGTCTGAACGGGTGGGAGATCGAAGCTGGCTCATAGGCGGCCCGCCAGCTTTGCTGCTGCAAGGACGAGCAGGACGCGGCTGGCTGGTCGAAGATGGTAGACGGACAGACAATGGTAGCATGACGAAATTCCAGCGACGACAGTGAGCACAGGTGATCGATCCGTTTGGTGATCCGGTGTCTTCTTTGCTCCCTTGCCTTGCGCCTTTGTTTGCTTCTTTTCCCCCTTTGACTTGCGTTTGTTTCCGTCTGAATGCGTGCCTGTCAGTGCTGCCCCACAGCTGTCCTGTGCGTAAGCTGATGAAGTGCAGCTTGCGGCTCTGATTGGCTGGGTATACTCGTCGTACCTGCATCCACTTTCCTGTTTTGTCTGACCCCGACGGTCGTAGCCGCGTCGCCCTGGATTTTCGGCTGACTGAACTGGACTCCCCTGGGCTGAAGGAGCGGGCCTTTTGGACTTTGGACGACGGGGCAGTTCGTTCCTTCCCTGCAGCAGTCAGGCGGGGAGGGATGGAGTTCCTGCCTGTTCTGCTACCTTCATCCCGGCGGTGGATCCACGCCCCTTGCATCCCACATGGATTGGAAGGGTCGATCCTGCCCGACCTTCTCTTAAGGGCTGCCGTCCTCGCGCCCTGTCACTCGTTTGCCACTTTCTTCCCCTACCACCACCCCGCCCTTGCCTTTTGTCCTTTTCCTCACGGCCGCCAGTCTCGGCCACGCGTCAATACAGCCTCCTCGGCCCTCGTGTCGTTCCCTGTTGTCAAGCACGCACCACTCCTTTCGCGTCTTTGATAGAACGCCTCTCTTTTTTTCTTGCCTCCACTCGACTCCCTTGAGTTGACTCCCAGTCACTTGTTTTCTTCTTCGCCTGGTGTCACTTCGGGACGGAAGCCATATTTAGAAGTCCTTCGAGACTCTTTCCCGTGGCCCGCCTCTTTCACATTCCTTTCACTTCGGGATTCACTCGAGCCTTGCGCTGGCACTGCACTACTTTCCTTAACCGCACCTCAAAGCGAACAAAGCAAGCCCAACAAAGCAATCAGCTCGATCGCCACCACCAGACCGCAACCGTTCCAGCACGCATTGGGTGCGATAAGTACCGGCAAGTCCGCATCGGGCAGGGACCCTCGTTCCTTCTGGAATTCTCGATCGACTTTACACCCAACGCACAACATCACCATGTTTTCCAAGATGCAACTTTTCGCCTCGGCCCTGCTGGCCTCCGAGGCTGCCGCTCTCGTCGTTGCCCACCACAGGCACGGACATCACGGACACCGGCCCTACAAGAGGGAGCTCGTCTACGAGCACACCGACGTTGTTGTCGAGACTGTCTGGGTTACCAAGACCGTCTACGACGGCGAACCGGATCCCGGCACCACCGCCACCAGCCCGTCGGTCTTCAAGGCTGTTCCCGCCACAAAGTCCACGACTTCCAGCTCTACTACCTCGGCGCCTGCGCCCCCGCCGCCTCCTCCCCCGCCGCCGGCCCCTACTTCAACTCCTGCGGCTGCGGCTCCTCCCCCGCCGCCGGCCCATACTTCAACTCCTGCGGCTGCGGCTCCCCCGCCGCCTCCTCCGGCTGATGTCAATGTTCAGAACAAGCCTTCTCCGCCCGCAGCTGCGTCAACACCGCCGGCACCTCCTCCGCCTCCGCCTGCCCAGTCGCAGCCGGCGCCCCCTCCGCCTCCGCCCGCCCAGTCACAGCCGGCACCTGCCGACAAGCCCAACAACAACAACAACAACAACAACAACAACTCGGGTGGTTCCGCCTCGGCTCCTGCTCCCGGCGGCAACAAGCGTGGCATGTCGTACAACGACGCCTCTCTCACGGCTCCCTTCCTCGGTGCCGGTAACAAGGTCAGCTGGGCCTACAACTGGGGCCAGCGGCCCGACGGCCTGAACGCAGCCGGCGTTGACTACGTGCCCATGCTCTGGGGACCCATCGACATGCACACCAGCACCTGGAAGAAGAATGCCGAGGATGCGCTCAACAAGGGTGCCAAGGCCCTGCTATCGTTCAATGAGTGCGACTTCCCCTCGCAGTGCAACAAGTCACCCGCCGAGGCCGCTGCCGCGCACATACAGTGGATGAACCCTTATGCTCCGCGCGCTGCTGTCTCGGCGCCGGCCATCACCAACAGCAACATCAAGGGCCAGGGTCTCGACTGGCTCCGCGATTGGGTCCGTGCCTGCAACGGCCAGTGCGAGTTCGCCTTCTGCGCTGCCCACTGGTACTCGCCGCCCGACCCGGCCGATCTGCTCGGCCACCTGGACAAGGTTCACGAGATCTGCGGGGGCAAGCCAGTCTGGCTGACCGAGTTCGCTCCCATCAGCGGCGACAAGGTCAAGTTCCTAAAAGATGTCATGAAGGAGCTCGACACCAACCCCAAGTACAGCTACGTCCAGCGCTACGCCTACTTTATGGTTGGTGTTGGCGAAGACAAGCTTCTGTCTGCTCCTGCCACCATGAACGCCGTCGGCCAGGCCTTTGGCTACCAGTAAAGGGGCCAGCTTCTCTTGCTTTTTCTTTTTCAACACCCGTTTCGCGTACTCTTCTCGCGTTCGCTGTATTACCACCACTAGGGATCACTGGGATATTTTTCTTGTTTCTATCGGAAAAGAAGGCGGTTCAGGATGTAAGGCGCGGCATCTGGGAGGCACACAAAAATAACCGCCACGGTTTTTACGACTTCTCTTCATCTTGTACATATTCACCCAAGGGAAAGTGACGATTTACTTTCCGACCTTTTCAAGTCCTTGTGGACATCTCTCTCCAAGACGGATCATCTTTGGTTGGAAGTTCAACCCAGCCTGCGTTGCATTATCGACCAATAAAGAAAGATTTGAGAGCACTGCCGATTGCCTTTTGCAAAGTGAATGACCGGTATGGAATTGTGGCTGCTTTTGCCGAGTGTTTTAGCCGTTCCATTTATTTGCACATGGCCCGGCGCACCAGTCTGTCAGATTAAGGCCATGTGGCATTCGGGACCTTGCATGGCGGTTGCGGGAGCCGCCACTAGGGCTGATTTGAATTTAACCGTTGATAAGAGCCGCGTCAACATTGTGCATTTTAATCCAGGACGCGAGATGGCGGCACTACATTCCGAATTGCAATCCTCGTACACTGCTGTCAGATGCTCTGTTTCCTCGGACGCAAAAGGGACGGCTCTTGGTGGGAGCCTTGCTCCGGTCGAACGGGGAATAAGAAAGACGTTGGAAATCCATTCGTGCGAGAGATGGTGCTGTAACAGCGGGCGGGCATCCCTCAACGCACAGCCTCGCCCATCCTGATTTCCTCCTCGGTGGATCGGCTGTAAGGACGCTTGACCCTGAGACACGGGCAGCGAACGCTTCGAGGCTCGTGCCGTCTTGCTGAGGATGGGATGGGTACCTTACCCTTACCTACCTACCTTGGTAGGTGTCTGGTGTGTGTCCCACGGCCGTGTGCGCGTTCCTCCGGGAGCTGGGAATTCATGGGTATGTCAAAGCAGGACAGGAGCTTGGCCGATTGGAAGGAGAGCCTCCCTCTCGTCAGCGCTGCAATATCACTGAGCGGACATCACGTCGCCGGCATCGCCGTAAAGGGTGTCTTGCCTCGCGAGGACCCGTCGCTCGCGTCGAAATAACAGCGGAGAAAAAAGTGCTTTTGAAACACCGACCCGGTACAGAAAAAAATGTTTCTTTCGCTTCCATGCTTGAACCCTCGTCTTCTCCTTTCCGTTCGGCTTTTTTTTTCCTTTTTTTTTTTCCTTTTTTTTTCCTTTTTTTTTTCCTTTTTTTTTCCTTTTTTTTTTTTCCTTTTTTTTTTTCTTTTTTTTTTTTCTTTTTTTTTTTTTTTTTTTTTTTTTTTTTTTTTTTTTCTTTTTTTTTTTTCTTTTTTTTTTTTCCTTTTTTTTTTTCCTTTTTTTTTTCCTTTTTTTTTCCTTTTTTTTTTTTTCTCTAACCCTTCGAGTTTCTTCCCCATTGTATCACCCATGGAGACATATAGGATCTTGTTGCCTTCCACTCTTTGTTTTGCCGTCGTTGGCCGCATATGCAGCTTTTCAGGGCCGGCGTCTAACACAATTTTCGTATCCAAACAGAACCGGGATCGCCCGTGACGGACTCGCATAAACGCAGCCCAACAGGGTGCTTTTCGGTTGGATATCTAGCCCTAGCAATAAAAGCAAGATGAGCTGCTGCATTTCGCAGCTCGAACATAAAAGAAAGGACGTTAAAAAAAAAGCCATACACCGCAAAACTCGGTTCGTTGCTCAACATGGCTTCTCTCTGCTCGTATGTTTTACAAGAGAAAAAACACAAAAAACAAAAAGCTCACTGTCGCTTCGGGGCGACAGCTACGAAACCTCCCAAACCGGGATGTTTACTCCGAGTCGGCTGGAAAATCCGACGTTAAACCCCAACCGGGGCTCGAACCGGCAGCCCAAGCGGCTAACGTAGCGGAGTACAGGTAGGGTCCCGGTGTCGACTCGACCCATTCTCATAACCGCTACACCAACTTGGCCCTCCGCTGTTCGATGTCTACAGTAGGCAGGAGCATGTATATAAGGCCTGTGCCGTCGTGGCAGAGACGGCAGGAGCGACTGTGCAGCCGCGGCCCCACACGCAGCCTCGTGCCGATTCCCGCTACCCGCCTACCGGGTAGATTGGTGGTCAAGGTGCGGCCGGGAAATCGAAGCTCGGCTAGAAAACGATGGGTAGGGATATGGAAGCGCCCAGAAGGAAGCAAAAACAAGAAGAAATACTGCTTAGGACAGAGGAAGCAGAGCAGCCACAAAGTGCCGCTTGGCTTTCCCAACCGTCCATAAAGCTGCCCATGCGAGGATATTGATGGTGTTTGTCCGTTGCGTCTTTAGGTATTCGGGAAGCCAAGCACCGGGAGGCATTTCCGTCTTTCGGCCGGCTGATGAGTGCAGGGAA
The DNA here is from genome assembly GCA_003049465.1 of Magnaporthiopsis rhizophila. Taxonomy (NCBI): domain Eukaryota; kingdom Fungi; phylum Ascomycota; class Sordariomycetes; order Magnaporthales; family Magnaporthaceae; genus Magnaporthiopsis; species Magnaporthiopsis rhizophila. The sequence continues at coordinate 53,524 of PYSS01000125.1, forward strand.
GAAAGCGAATCGATCGTGGCGTCGTCGAACGGGGTTGACCGGGTGGCACCGCCGCCCATCCGACATCGCCACCGACTGCCGCCCAGGTCTGTTGCTTTCCATTGGCCTCCGCCTGTCGGGCCAGGTCCTTCTTCTCCTCGCCGCCGTCGCTGCTGCTGCTGTTGCTACTACTATCAGCCTTCACGGGCACACGGACTCGGTCCTCGCTATCACCGGCGTCACCGTCTAGTTTCTCGTCCGTGATAGCTCTTGTTGTCGCCAAAAAAAAAAAAAAAAAAAAAAAAAAAAACAGAGCTGTCAAGCAGCGATCCGCCAACGTCGTCGAATGAGTCCGTCTTGGAAGCCCATCCTGTGCAGCGTCGCCTGCATGTCACGCAGCTCATCGTCCATCAGTGACAGCCTCCACATCACGGCCCGGGAAGTGCGGGCTTCTGGCTGCCACTCGGTTGTCTACTGGCGGCGGACGGCGCCCTCTTCTGTCTGAAACATACCCCGCAGTTCCAGGATGTGAAGCACAGCCCAGCCCGGCTCTCTGTTCAGCGTCATGACTATAGATATGCTGATTTACGCTGATGGCGAGGATATAGCATGAGCCGATAGAGGTCTTGGTTATCACGGTGCGGAAGTCTTGTCGGCGGCGTTCCAGCGGCGTTTCGGAAGGAACAGAAGGCCTCACGAACAACCCAGCGGTAAAACCCGTAGCGCGAGCTCTGCGCGTGAGCCTCGGCGCTCGGGTCTCAGATGCACACGACTGCAAGACGCTAGGTAGGCACCTAGCAGGGGTATTAGAAACAATACGGTAGATGGATGTTGGCCGTGACGTCAAAAGATATCAGAGGTACCATGGCCTTCCTCTCCAGCCCAACGTAGCACACGCCGTCGTCGACGCGCCGATGCGGTTAACAGGGTTAGGACATAATAATAAACTAAATAGAGTATCGATCCCACACGGGTTGGGAAGATAGCCTAGATCGCGCACGCCGCTTTCCGCCCAGCCCACCTCTGGTGATCTAAACCTTCTCGACCAAAAACAGTAAAGAAACATCTTGAAATCGACACAGAAGCGGAAGCAAGCACAGGGCCGTGGCCGATACGAGGGACAGCACCACGCTAGCCATGGACCCGGCCTAGAATCCCCGGCTGGTGCAGAGCGGCCGACAATATTGGTGCTGGCAATGCCGCCGGCGAGTCCCGTATCATCGGCACGGGGGGAGCGTCTAGCTGCAGACGGCTGCTATGGTCCCATAGGGTGTAAGGGAAGGTGGTATGGGTGCTGTCGTGACGCACTGTATCTGGTGCTGGAGCTCCCGAGCGCGAGGCAGGTACCTAGGTAGGTAGTAGACTAATCACAGGAAGGAGAAATCGAACGCAGAGCCGTCTGCCACAGGTACACAGACAGAAAACAACGCATCCGTCACTTGCCGTCCCTCGGATCCTGATGCTTTCTACCCTTTTCGGCGCCTGGGAGGAAAAGGACGCCAGTAGAAACCCACAAGGCTACCCTACCTACCACGTACCTACCTGCCACCATGCGGGACGCGTTACCGCAGCCGTGACCGCGACCGGCCAGCCGGCCCCGGTCTCCCATCAGCCATTTTTGGGCCCCCCGTCCGTGTCCAGTACCATCCCGGCCCGAGAAGCCCGTGTAGCAGAAGCCATGGATTTTGCCGTTCCGGGACGCCCTACCTCGCCTGTTGTCGTCCTACTCTATTTGTGGATGGTACACATGCTGTATGGAGGGGCTGCTGGGATTCAACAAAAGCGAGGCCATGATCTGCACAGGATCAATCACTCGCCTTCCGTGCGTCAACTTCCAACTCCAGCAGGCCAACACATCACTTCATCATTATCAAATGCACGTTTCAAAGATTCGGCGGCGCAGTGCTTGTCGATTAGGCGAGCCATCAGCCTGAAAGCTATCCTCTTCCTTCCGTGCGTGGACGTTAGGTCTTCAGTATCGCCTCGGTTCGTCCTGCCCGCCCTCTTTCTCTCGGATAGATCCTCCGTTGACTCACGGCTTACACCCCACATCTTCTACTTGCTGTCATATCGTCCGTTCGCTCGCCCCGTCACGCCGTGATCCATCAACACCTGTGCGCCATCTCCTTGGCGGGTCCAACCCTATCCAATCAACCCCCAACACCTCTTATATACCTCGATAGCCCTAATATCGCCTATCTCCACCCGCCCACCCAGCTTGGTAGAAATAAATGACAAAAGCTGATGCATCGATATATCCCACAGCAAAATAATGGAAGAAAGAAGGAAAAGAAAGGAAAAAAGGAAAAAGAAAGAAAACGAAATCTCTGCTGGGCAGAAAAGGCCAATAGAACCGTAGGAAAGAATGATCCAGAATCGGGAATGACAGTGGCCAGCCTCGGGCGGCTCGTTGACCTGACTCTTGAATATAGAGTATTAACACAGGTACGGTGAGAAGTGTAGAATGATCTTTGGAAGAACAAAGAAACGCCACGCAATGCTTTCCATGCTGGCTCTTCAGTGGAACTCAGCATAATGGCCACTCGCTTAGGCCACGAATAAGGCATACAAACGACGGAAGGAAGAGAAAACGGTGAGCCAGGTTGTCCCAACCTGGATGGGGCAGACGGCGCGAGGTGATTTCGTCTTTTTGGCGGCCGCAGTATCGGTGGTGAATAGGAAGGGAAAAGGGTGCATCGATCTTCGTCACGGTCATTCTTAGGCTCCGTATTCATGACCGAAAGTTGTTATCTCGCTCGCTCGGGACATTGAAAAAGAAAACCCGTCCAGGGGCATCATTAACAGGTTCGTGAGAATGCAGAAGCGCTGCACTTGAACGACGCAAGTGTGCTGGAAGTAACGAGAAGAAAGGAACATCAATGCGCTGCGCTAGAGTCCGGTGGTGCCCTCCCGGCCTGCGGAGGGGACTGAGTCCGTGTCCGTATCCGGAACTTCTCACGGAGGCGCAGCGTCAGGCGCGACGTCCTGCTGCGCTCCTCGTCATCGTTGGCATCACCGCCTGAGACGCGCGACTCGTGCCGGTACCGCCTCAGCACCTCGATGCGCTCTTCGACCGTTGCATTCCGTAACCTGCTGAGGTCAAAGAGTCTTGATGTCCGGCGGCTGTGCCGTGGGGGTGACGACGTCGCGCTGCCGTCGTGCTCGGGGTCAGGCCCCAGGGGTGGGGATAACTGTGCGCCGTCCGGGTTCGTCTCATCTGTGTGCGGCTGCAGGTCAAGTCGGCTGTCGAGCAAAATCGTGAGACGATCAGCAGATGTCCATGACAAGGAATGGCGTGGGGCTGTACATAAGCATCCAATGAACTCACCATAGCGGGCACGTGCCCGAGACATTGATCAACCATGGGTCGATGCACGGAGGGTGGAACTTGTGGTCGCAAGGCAATACCCGCACGTCCTCGCCAACCGTGAAGTCGTCGGTGCAGATTGAGCAGCCGAGGTGCTCGTCGCCAACCGGTTCCGCCGGCTCAGCCACTGCCGCAGGTATCTCCAAAGTGGCTGCGGCTGCGGCTGCATCACCAGCTGGTACCCGGGACTCCCTGGTCGCGCTGTTGTTGCCCGACGGCACGGCCTCGGCGTCCTCGGGGATGGTGGAGAGGTGGTGTACCTGCAACGTGTTTTCGGTCCCGCCCTTGCGTTTCCTCTGCTGCTCTGTGTCCTCCATCTCGAGGGCCGGGTCGGGTTTTGCGGTACCTGCCGGGGCACCGAATTTGACGATGGGCAGTGTGTCCAGCACGGCTCGTGCGATCCCCTTGGCCCTGCTCTGACTTGGTCTGCCGCCGTACCCAGCTCGTGGGCCGTACCGGTCCGGATATCGGTGGGCGCGCACAGCGCCGGCGCCGATGATTATGAGGAACATCAGGGTGATGAGGCCCGTGATGCTGTAGAGGATGCTCATCGCGATGGCCGAGTTGCTGCCGCTACCGCTGGGCAATCCATCCGGGCCCGGGTTCGTCGCGTTCCCCACGATGGTGGCTTGGACCCAGCCGTTCCCCGAGGTGGTCATGTTGAGCGTCTCGATCGCCTCGCTCACGTCGGTCATGGTGAAGATGGACTTGTACGGCATGGCGTCGTTGAGTCCATTAAGGCCGCAGCAGTTGTTCCGGGTGCTGTAGAGCAGGATGGCGACCGGCCTGTTCTCCATGAGCTTGCTCAGCATCATCCCGGAGGTGATGAACGAGTCGTTCCGGCGGTCACAGCTCAGGTATGCCACAGCCGGGTTCGAGATGCCGTTGTACGTCGTTTCGGTTACGACCGCCATAGGGCCGTGTATACGGATTGTCTGCGTCACGAAAGTCGCCAGCTGGTCAGCAAAGGAGATATTGGTGAAGCGGCGGGCCGCGAAGAGACTTGTCCAACGCAACACACAGCCACTACCGGCCACCAACGCAAGCCCCGACAGGCCCGTCCAGGAATTGATCGGCTCGTCTCACCCCTCGTTCGTTTTCGGTGCGATCCAGGCCGGCGTTCACGGTGAATGGCACGATATCGTAAGTCAGAGACACTCCGCCGCTGGGTGCCGAGATCTGCAGCGTCATGGCCGACTCCTTCTGCCGTGGTGGAACGTTGTCGAGCGGGAAGGTCCGCAGTTGCTGGTCCTGCTGGGCCGAGACCGAGAGGGCGACTGCTATTAGGGCGGGCCATAATCGTCTAGGCGATAGTGAGGCCATCTTGCCAGTTGCCGGCGACGGTCGACGTCGTCACGGCAGGCTCGGCTCTCTATTCCTGCTCTCTCTCGCCCTCGCGGCTCTTTGCTCTCGGAGCTGAGCCAATTTGTGATGCCCTCGGTGTCGGATGGGCGGGAGAAGGAGGGTGGAGAAAACACGGAAACGAGAGTGATGGGCGCGAGCGGGCAGGATAAGGTAGTGGGTGACAAGGAAAAAAAAAAAAAAGAGTCGGGGAGGGGCGGCAGGGGTCAGGTTTGGAATCGGATGTTTTTTTCTTTCTTTTGTTTTTTGTTTTTGCCTTGAGTGCTGGGATTCCTGTCCAGCAGGGGCGGCCGAGAAAGATCCGGGGCGGTTTCGAGATAGGTGGGCGGCAGCTGAATGCAAGGCTCCTCCTCCGCATGCCTGCTTCGGGCAACTGGGGCAGGGGGACACGATCGATGGACGTTTGTTGCGTGAGAAAAAGCCCGCAAGACCAGGAGAAGTGTTTGGCTGGAAGTGAAGCTGGAAGTTGAGCTGCGCGCCTGGGCTGCTCCCTCCCAGCCAGGCGGACAGCTCAGGATGCGGAGGGGAGGGGTCGGAGTCAGGCCGGTGGAGGATGTGGAGGAGGATGCAACAGCAGGCACGGGAAAGCCGGCAGGGGCGATGCAGGGTTGCAAGGGATCGACGGCCCAAACGGGACTGGTGAGAGGCGCTGGTGGATCGCCGAATCGGGCAGTTGGATGCAACCGACACACGTCAAATCGCTCTTTCTCCGACTGTCCGTGCTGTCTCAACTGATGGTACGGCGATTGGGCAATCTTGAATCTTTGCTGCGCCTGGTCTAGCGGCAACGTTGGAGGAAGAGGGAGGGAGGGAAGAAAAAAAAACAAAAAAACAGTCCTGCCATGTCCCCCTAGCAGAAAAAAAAAATGCAGACATCAGGCTCGAGGCAAGGTCAGCAAACAAAAGCCAAGCGTGGATTGATGGGCAAGTTCCGAGACACAACTGAGCCGCATTGATGGCTGCAAGGCTCACCCTCTGAGACGTCAAGCCTGTTTTAGCGCCTCATCTTGGTTAATGCGGGCCCCTCCGCACCACGCTGCCGGCGCCGCGGGAAGTCGCCAGTGCTACGCAGAAAGAAACCCTGCACTAGGGCCTGGGGTTGGCCTTGGCAGGCGTTCCAAATCGCTGTCTGCGACTGACAATGAGGAGACACTTCATCGTCAACCTATGGAGGCTGGAAGCACATCCAACCAACACAAACAAACACACATGCGATGTGATACGCGCCGGCAACACCAGCACATGGCGCACATGGCGCACATGGCGCACATGGCTGTTGTGATTCGTCGGACAACCGGCAGGCACAAGCATCGTCGGTCAATCGCCGCATGTCGTGGCAGTACGGGCATGCACACGCGGTCGTCTGATCTCGAGAAGCACCCTGTTGCGTACCAGACTTCAGCAACGCGCAGCGGATACAGATCCGGCCCTGTTGCTCGATGAGACGTATGGCAGTGGACATCAGCCGGTTCAGCTGTTGGCCCAAGCGTGGAGAAAGAGTGCGGCTTGTGCTTTCTTCGGATATGTGCGAGCGAGAGGAGAACAAAGCCGGGAACCAGCCTCCAAACTGACAAAAGGACTTGGATATGCTTAAAGCAACCTATGTACACCGCAGTTTGTGGCTTGGCAGCCCAGCGCCGGATGTGGAGGTCTCAGATGCCAAACGGCGCCCACCGGGGCGAAAAGCGAGCGAGCTGTCTGCCAAGCGCCAAGAAGACGGAGGAAGAAAGAGAAAAGAAGGAATCCAATAACGGCCAGAGGCTAACGAACGCATGTGATGTGCAGAACTCTCGAGCCCACCTGCCAAATGGTCTCGAATTGCTGGATCGGCAACGTTCCTCGAGAGAGAGACATCTCGCGACCGTCCCGGTTCCGAGGCGGGCGGCGCCTTTCCGTTCGCAGACAAACCACCAGATGCCATCACGCACACAGCAGCCAAGGGGTCCATGCGCTGAAACGGTCGCGCAAGGGCCGGCCTCGCGACCGCCCCGCGCTGGAGCAGAGGCTGTGCGTAACACACCAACTGTCAGAGGTCCGCCTTAACCCCTGTCTATTCCCTGGATTCAGGGGGCACGATCGATGTGGGAACTCCTCACCCTTGTCGCCGTCTGCCGGTCGCCCGTGCGCGGAGCCTCGTCGGTGAATAAGGCAGTGCAGGGTAATCACAAGACTCGCAGATCGGAAAACACAACAAACATGAGGCAATTATTCTTGTCAGACGTCGATGCAATGCTTGCGCCTCGATCTTTTCCGCCTAGTTAGTTGTCGATATACGAGACGACGAACAAGGCTACCTAGATCTTAACCATGGCCCTCGACTGACAAATGCGGGAGATTGACAGCGTCCGCCAAGCGTGCAGATGTGGCTCCAAGTCCTCGGCCGTCGATCCAGAGTCTGGGGGAAATGAAAGGCGAGTCCCTGCCGCGCGCCGAAGAAACACCACCGAACCACGAGTTCCCTACAAGTCCAAGGATCGAGTTGTCGATCTTTTTTTCCTTATTCTCCGAAGGCACGAGTAAGCGCCATCGATGTGCTGCAAGTCTCGGCAGGGCGGCCCTGAGCTGGTAAACAGAGCCCATGACGTTTGCGAATGCCCACTTTACTGTTTGTCGATGACTAGGCGCGTTCGTCGAGTCGTCGTACACATATAAAAGCTTAGGATATAGCTACCGGGTAGCTGATCCCGCTACAAAACTATCGCGATTTTGAACAGCCCCGAAACGCCGATCATCTAGCTAGCCTCTTTCGAAAGCCCGGAACCAGGAGGCACCGCACGAACCACACCAAGGCAAGGGCCCTGAGGCGGCCGCTTCTCCGGGAGGACGTTGACGTGGCGTGATCTCACGCGGGAGAAAATGAACCTTATACGCGATGCGGCCGCTGCCATCAGTATCGTAATAGGAGCTGATGCGAGGCTGAGGCGATCGAAGGCTGCCAAGCCACAGGAGAAGGGTTATGGCGGATGAGGCTCGGCGTCTTGGTGTCGAGGTTGAAGTTTCTGTCGTGGCATGGACCGAAACGGCAGCCTTAAGGAAGGACTCCAATATGCCCGATAGGCTATAGCTGTCGAAACCCGACTCGTCACCGGGCCCGTGCCTGCCATGTGTACACATCGCCATGCCTGGGGGAAGCCATGGTGTGACGCTCTCGTTCTGTGCATTCCAAACGGCATAGGAAGATCCTACAAGGGGCGGCGAAGCTTCGCTCGACAAGCTCTAAAGCTAGACTGGGAAAAAAGACGGCTGCTGTCGACGGGAGTCGAATGTGGCGTGAGTTCCTGGCTAGGTAGCTGCCGGTGGGAGTGAAATCCATGCGTCGAAAGTGCAAATATCACCTGTGTAGTGAGGAAACATAGAACCAGAGGACGAGAGGTGGTGGTGTTGACTCTCGGTTGCTCAAGCAGGGCATCCGAGAGGAGAAGCTCGAGGTTGTGCGCGGCTCGCGGCCAGCCCGAGACGAGACAGAAACATTGCCCAAGAGGCCTGCTAAGCCTCGAGGCACGACCAAGCACATGAATGACTGCGAATCGCCCGTGCCATCTCGGAGAGCCGCGCAAGTCGGCAACGGCGTCTCCGGAGCAAAATGTGTTTCGAACCGGACGCTGGGTCGGTTGACACTAGTTAGTGCTGGCCGCGATGACGCTCACTTATCAGCTGCATCACGATCACGATCACAAAAAAAAAAAAAAAAAAAAAAAAAAAAAAAAAACAAGCTTCCGAAAGGACCAGGGTCACTTCGGATCAGTGCCTCTGGTGCCTAGCCTGCGCCTCTCCCGCCTCGATCTAGATTCGATCCTCGGCCTTGGGAAGACGGTGGTCAGTGACTAAATCCTTCTAGCGCTCTTCTAGGTGGAACGGGCGGGTGCTCGCGCCAAGATCAACCGTGGTTTGATGTATATTTACAAACTTGGCTTGCTGCGCTTTGAGGCCGCCCTATGCTACGCGGAGGATCGCGTATTTAGTTCCAAGTGCAATCGCGGAAAGGGAAGTAGTCCAGCGAGCTGGCCAGGGGCTGACATCTCAAAATGCTATGCGGACTGCCTGAAAGACTCGAGGAACACTCTCGGTTGCTGCTCGAGCGGAATAGGCAGACGAGCATATCATAATTCAGACATAAATGTTCCGAAAAGCCTCGTCTGTCATCAGAGAGGGTGGCATGCCGAGCAGAAGGCAACTCCACCAGGTCCCCAAATAAAAATGCGCGGCACGGTAGACTACCAACACCCACCACCACCGTCAAATACCTGGAGCTTCAACGTTTTTTTTTTCGGATAATAAAAGGCGCGGGCATTCTTTTCCTGACAATTTGCGTCGGGCTGGTTGATTGGTATTGATTGAGTGCGTGGGGTCGATTTTGGTAGGAATAACAAAGGGCGTACGGCGCGTGCTGCGCCTTGTTATTTTATTCGGAGACTGTACCCCACTCTACCACTGATTCCATCATCGTCCCGAATCGACGTTAGGATGAGGCGTCAGGTGAGGGGTAAAATCCCCCTCAATTTAAGTCGATATGTGCATCATCATTTGGAAACCGCAATGGGGTCTTATTTGCAGCTTTACGGTGATTGATTAATAGATTAGGTAAAATTAATACATATTTTATTATTTGGATATTTCAATAAATTTTGTAAAAAAAAAAAAAAAAAAAAAACTAAAACCGTAAGAAAGTATTTTCGTACGAACCTCCGCTGAATTTTATCCCATGCTTCCGGCTAAAAAAAGGGCCTCGTACGAAGCAAATCAAATGCCGAAACGATAGCCGGGGATTTGGACCTCCCGTGCCAGGAAGGGCCACTGCCCGTTCCTGTCTCGGAGGCTCCGGCTTCGGGATACGGATCTCCTGCCTAGCTTCGTGCGATCTGTGGCTGCCATTCCAACAGGTTCTGTCGTTCCGTTCCGTGCCGAGAAAGGCGGATCTTGGGGTCAATCGGCCGATCGTCATCCCGCGTAAAACGGAACAGACGTTTACCCCGCCCCGTCCCGTTCCCGCGTCGGGGGACGACTCCAGCCACCCTGTTTATAAACTACATTGGGATCACTTTCGCCGTTTTGTAAAAGCTGGAAAATAGGAAATAGTAAATCTCTGGTTTAACATCACCATCCACTTCGCCCAGCAAACACCACAAGCAGCAAAGATGGCTTCGGGCGCCACAACCATAAAATGGGGTATCATGGCCACGGGGTGGATCGCCGAGAGTACGTCTGTCCACAGCCGTCCCATCTGCTCTGCAACAATAATGAATCTGACACTTTCAAAATTCTCCTCCCCCAACAAAAGCTTTCGTCAAGGACCTCCTCACCGACCCCGCCATCCGCGGCGTGCACGACGTCCGCCACGCCGTCGCGGCCGTGGCCTCGTCCACGTCGGCCGACCGGGCCGCCGCGTTCCTGGCCAAGGTGGACGCGCCCGGCCGGGACGCGATCGCGACGTACGGGTCGTACGCGGAGCTGGTGGCGGACCCGAACGTCGACATCATCTACGTCGCGACGCCGCACAGCCACCACTTCCAAAACGCCATGCTGGCGCTGCGGGCCGGCAAGCACGTGCTGTGCGAGAAGGCCTTCACCGTCACGGCGGCCCAGGCGCGGCGGCTGGTCGACGAGGCCAGGGCCAGGCGCCTGTTCCTCATGGAGGCCGTGTGGACGCGCTACTTCCCCATGAGCGTCAAGATCCGGCAGCTGGTTAGGGACGGGGCTATTGGCAAGGTGCACCGCGTTATCGGTTAGTTATTTCTCATCTCTTTATTTCGTGTGTAGAGTATTTCACATGTCTCTGGCCATGATCAGCCGCTGACAACAACCCTAAAACCAAAAAAAAAAAAAAAAACAGCCGACCTGTCCATCAACAACAGCCGCCCCGACGGCAGCCTCTCCTTCTCCAACGACCACCGCATGCTCAACCCGGCCCTGGCCGGCGGCGCGATGCTGGACCTGGGCGTCTACTCGCTCACCTGGGTCTTCCAGGCGCTGTACCACGTCCAGCCGGCCGCGGACCGCGAGGCCCCGGCCGTGATCGCCAGCGCCAGCGTGCGCCACCCGGTCACGGGCGCCGACGAGTCGACGAGCACGGTGCTGACTTTCCCGCGCGCCGGCGCCGTCGGCGTGGCGATGACGTCGCTGCGCGTCGGCTCGACCTCGGAGCCCGGCGGCTCCTTCGCCCGCAGCCCGGCCATCCGCATCCAGGGCACCGGGGGCGAGATCCAGGTGCTCGGGTACGCGTACCGGCCCGACGGGTTCCGGGTGCTGCGGCGGGGCGGCGGCGGCGGCAGCGAAGAAAAAGAAAAAGCAGAGGAGGAGGAGCAGTTCGTGATACCGAAAGACCCGATCAGGGGCGGCTGGGGCCACGGCATGTTCTGGGAGGCGGACGAGGCGGCGCGGTGCGTGCGCGACGGCAAGCTCGAGAGCGAAGGCATGCCGCTCGACGAGAGCGTGGTCGTGATGCAGGTCATGGAGGAGGCGCTGCGCCAGGGCGGCGTCAAGTACCCGGACCTGATCACCACGGACGTCTTTGACCCGGACAGCCCGCTCAATACGGGGAGGGGCTAGCTCTCTGTCTGTCCGCCTGGCCGCCTGCCTGGCTGCCTGGCTACATGGCTACGTGACAGACGGGGGGGGACGGCAGCAAGGGCATGGGCGATGGGCCGAGCGCTGATCCGAGCTACGTTCGGCTCGGTCCAAGTCTCTTCGAAGCCGTGGCCTCGATATGTCAAGCGTGCACAGTCTCAGTTCGTCAAGACACGGGCGTTCCGCCATTTCTTTTTTTTTTTTTTTTTTCTGTGCTTGTAACATCTCAGCTTATCGTCGGAGATATTTTATATAATCTCTACGGACTTGTTGCACGAACCACCGGCGTATGCACACAAAACAACCGAGACTGCCTTGTCTTGCTCGGACGGACGACGACGGAAGGGCCAGAAGTTCCAGCGGGAAAATCGCCGCTCGTTTCCCAGAGCCCCGAGTTTCTAGGAACCGCCAAGGTTTGTTTCGTCCGACATCCGACACCATCTAGCCAACGCATGCAGACAGGCGGTGCCACCATGCCAGTGGCGGCTGACGCGCGAGAACGGTGTGCGCGTGTGTGTATAAAAGGAACTGGGTGGGCCGTTGCGCGAGCGCGAGCGCCGACGCGTCCGACGACCTCGGTTCTGGCCAGCCACGCCCGTGTGCCGACCTGTATCTCGCCTGCGTAGGTGGTCGAGAAAGTCAGCAACACGAAGCTAGCCCGAAAAAAAAAAGCAAGGGGAGTGAAATAGGTGGCCGGTTCGTCCAGAATCCTTCCGTCCGAGCGGCGGGGAAGGGCGGGCAATGGCGTTTGGGGCGCTGTTTCCTTCTGGAAGGAGAAAAGAAAGTCTAGCCGGGCTGCTTTTGTTTCGACTTGGGTATGTGTGTTGTGTTGTACACCTCTGCACCTAGCGTAGTGTAATGTGTGCTGTGCTGGCAGGAGTGAGATAATGAAGCATGTCGATCATGTGAGCAAGCAAGCCAGCGGATCAGATTCAACAAAACAAAAGACATATATTACCGCATATATGGGTGGCGTGACGTTGAGGCTGGTAAATCGGTTGAGCGCTGGAACACCATTTTCTTTTTTTGGGTTGCGTTTAACTTTGCCTGGTCGGCCTTGTCCTGCATCGACATGCACACGCCCAGCACGACAAACGGTCGATGGATGGCACTAACGCGCGCCAAGGACCGCTAGTCGCCAATGGTTTGGCATAGGCATATGTACGGAAAAGTCGTGTTCCGGAACGGCGCATGTACGCCCTACATATTCCTACATATTATTATACTATTATTATCTGAAGGGCACGCCACCCGCCCCCTCGTGATATTCACAACACCGAGACACGGCCGAACCGGCGGCACTGCACTAATGTGCGCCCTGCAGCCTCGTAAAGAATTCCGTCGTTTCCCTCTGGTGCGCCCGCGCCTTCTGCAGCGCCACAAGCGCGTCCCACTTCTTACCCAGGCTCTGGAGCAGCAGCAGGTCCTCTTTGTCCGTGTCCCTCGACGCCTGCACGAACCGTATGAGTTCTGCAAGCTTGTCGATCCCTGTGGAGAGCGCCAAGGGCGGCGGCGACAGACCTGGCGCATGGCTGGCGTCAGTGGCGGCAGAGGCGTTATTGTCGTTATTGGAGCTATTACTGCTGGCAGATGGAGCAGCCACGGCCTTCTCCACGGCGTTCCGAGCAGGCGCGTCTTCGGCGGTTTTGGTATCCATTTCCGCCTCTGCTGTTTCGTCGTCTGCATCTTCTACGTCTTCCACGTCGGATTCGCCTTCGGGTGTGGCATCAGAGCAGTTTGCCGCGTTGACATCTGCTTCTGTTGCTACTGCTGTAGTGGCCGCATCTTCAGCAGCGGTTCCCATCACAAAGGGCTTTCCCCGCGAGTTCCTCCTCTTGAGCCCGTGTCTCTCCTTGAACATGCGCACCCAGTTTGGGCCCAGGGTTGGCCGCGGGGTGGTGGACGGCTCGCCCTCGCGCGCCTCCTGGTGCTGCATCCATATCTCGAGGGCTTTTGCCTGCAGGACCTCGTTCCCCGTACTCTTACTCCCTGGGGGCTGGGCCTGGTGCCACTGGTACAGCATCCTCTCGAGGGTGGGCCAGTGGCCGACGCGAGGCCTGGTGGCTTGCAGCGAGGCGTCGCCGAGCGGGACCGCATCGACGTGGGCGTAGCGGCTCGAGAGGTAGCGGGAGATGGTGTACTGGGCGATCTTCTTATCGAACTTCTTCTCGATCCAGGCCATGGTCTCCTTCTGCGAGGGGCGGCGCGGGAAGGAGGCGACCCAGCGCCGTAGCTGCTGGATCTCGGCATAGAGGAGCGCGTTGAGCACGGGACCGGTGTTTTGCTTGGCCGAGAACTTGGGCATCGTGACAGGAAGGAAGGGATGACGTCAAGGAGGCCTGACGCGATGGCGGCTGACGACGGGGCGATTGAGGGAGGTTGGGTGGGTTCAAGGTTCATCGCTGGGATGTTGATGTTGTTGGGGCAGAGATGGGGCGCGTTATGCCGGGCGCCCATGCATAGGAAAATATGGGGCAGGAAGCATTGTCCGGCTGGGGCTGGAGGGGTCCACGGGCTGCGTGCCGCTACAGCCACACCCTTTCGAGAACAACGAAGATCCCGAACCATCAAGCGTCTACGCTTTTTCGGTCGCCGCGGTCCCGAAAGCATGCAACGTCATTTAGCATTGCAAACGGGCATAATGCCAGCGGAGCAGACCACAGAGTTCTGGCCGCAAAGCTCTGCCCCTTGTACCTGGGTAGGTTAACCAGGTAGGTACCAGGTATGGTATAGCTTCAGGCGGGTCTGAGCAGCAAATGCTCGACTCGCGCAAAGAAAAAGAAAAAAAGAAAAAACCCCTCCAGTTCAACGCAGCACCGGCGAGGGCGCTTTGGGACAAACGTCCTGGCCGTGGCTGGCCTGGATCTCTTGGCACGGTCATCCAGCAGGGAGCCGAGTGCAACCAGAGACAGAAAACGGGCAACCATCGTCCTGTCTTTCTGCGCACCAGGCACGTTTTTTGATCGTGCATGCAATCGACAGGTCGACTCGCACACAGTGGGAGCTCTGCTATAATATGCACTGTATCCAGAGCACCGTGTCCAGGTGGAGCCCACACCCCTCCACTCCCTCGCCTGAGGCTGAAGCTGCCGCGGGGTTCAACAAACCCGAACGGCGTCGCCTTGGTATAACGTCAGGCTTCATATCGAGCCTGCAGACCAAGTTGCGAGAAAAAGGAGAGAGGAAGCAGTGAGAATCAAGATAAGAAAGTAAAATAAACAAAAAAAAAAAGGGCAGTAAAAAAAAAGCCGTTTAACCTTAAAGAGATAGCTTGCAGCCAGCCACCCCTGCGAAACCTCCCACATCCCGCCATCCCAGCCTGGATACCAAACACTGCGCTAGATCAAATCGAGTAAAAAACCAGGCAAGCTCGGAGCTGGGGGGGAGTGTGCTGACAGGAAGCGAAGTACCGCTCCTACATTCGGTACTTGCTCACTGAAAGGGCGTCAGGTGTATCTGTATCCTCTCTTCAGGTGTGTTCCATCGGACCTATACAGCTCATACCCCTTAGAGACACATGTGCATGCACCGGCGCACCCTCTTCCACTACAATATGCGCCCCGCCAACTAACCTTTGCGTCAGAGAAGCCATGGAGCCCCCTAGCAGCAACGGCGACGAGGCTGACCGCTCTGCCGGTGCTGCTACTGCTGCTGCTACTGCCACTCCTGCTGGCGCTGCTGCTGGTGCTTCCAATCCTGCGGCTACCGCTCCTGCTGCTACTCCCGCCTGTGCCGCGGTAGCCGCACCCACTGCGTCCACAGCAGGAGCAAAAGCAGGAGCAAAAGCAGGAGCAGAAGCAGAAGCACCAGCACCGGCGCCAGACTCGTACGAAGCAACGCACGTCCACGCCGTCTACGAGGCCATTGCCCCACACTTCTCGGCCACCCGTCACCGCCCCTGGCCGCTCGTGTCGCGCTACCTGGCCGCCCAGCAGCCCGGCGCCGTCGGCTTCGACGTCGGCTGCGGCAACGGCAAGTACCTGTCCGCCCGGGACCTCGACCCCACCGCCAACGCCGCCGCCTCGGAAGATGTCCTAATGCTGGGCTGCGACCGCAGCGCCGCCCTCGTCGGCCTCGCCCGCGTCCACGCCGGTCGTCCCCGCCAGGTCCTCGTCGCCGACGGCCTGTCGCTGCCCTTCCGCCCGGGCTCGGCCGACTTTGTCCTCTGCATCGCCGTCATCCACCACCTCTCGACCCGCGACCGCCGCGTCGCCGCGGTCGGCGAGCTGCTGCGATGTCTGAGGAGAGGCGGCGGCGGCGGCGGCGGCACGGCCCTCGTCTTCGTCTGGGCCCTCGAGCAGGCGTCCAGCCGCCGCGGGTGGGACGAGGGCGGCGACCAGGACCTGCTCGTGCCTTGGGTCATGAAGGGCGACCAGGGCAGAGAGCGGAAGAAGACGAAGAAGACCAAGGAGAACATGGACAGTGCGGACGAGGGAAAAAACGATGCTGCTGCTGCTGCTGCTGCTGCTGCTGCTGCTGCTGCTGCTGCTGCTGCTGCTGCTGCTGCTGCTGCTGCTGCGCCGCAAGAGCAGGCAGACGCCGATGCCGGAGCCCCCGATAGGACGTTTCACAGGTACTACCACCTGTACCGCAACGGCGAGCTGGAGGAGGACGTGGTCGCGGCCGGTGGGGTCGTGCTCGACAGCGGCTACGAGAGGGACAACTGGTGGGCTATTGCTGCGAGGAGTCCTTCCTAGGACTGTCCAGTACCGGTTGCAGGTGCCCAAGCTGCATATGGCGGGAATGGGGGATGGAACAATGAAACTTCCTAGCCCCGTATCTGACGTCCCTGCAGCTGACTGCGTTATGGGACAGAAATACCGATGCAAGAGAGCAAATATAGGGACGGCGGCAAGTGAGGCTGAGAAGCAGCCGGCTCGGAAAGCCCAACGCTCATCAGCGAATCGATACAGTAGAGCACATACCGCCGCAGACGCAGGCGCCCCAACAAAAGATAAGTGTATGCATTAGACAAGATTAAATCAAACAGGCCACTTCTACAGCTCAAAAACAAGGAGCACCAGGTCCCCCAGAGGAATGGACGGTCAAACGAAGAGACGCACCGTGACAACGGTACAAGCTGATAGTTACGGCCGAAGAAACGGACAATGAAGAAAAGAATCTAATGTCATATCGCGTATGTGTTTAGCATATTTATCATTAAATCTCGCAAGGGAGCCGGGGAAACCAGGAGGGAAAAAAGAAAACCACCCTGCTCTCCAACCAGAGCAAACTCCAGCGTGACAGATATCCCAGAAAACAAGACCTCCCTCCCTGCCACCAGCCCTCATAATTAACCACGTAGAAAAGCCCGATACCCAATCTCTATCTATGACCCTGCCCTGTCCTGATCTCTCTCTTCCCACGTGTATAAGTGTGGTCCGAGATCACCACCAGTTTCCATGGAAGCAGCCGCCCGCCCGAAATCGCTCCAGACACCAGAACCCACCCAACCACCCCAAAAAAAAAAAAAAAGTTTGCTCTTTATCTCCTTCTACATGTATATTCCCCCGCACGTAGATAATGAAAAGCAGTGACAACACACAGACTGTGTTTGTGTAAAAGTATCCCAAACTGGGACAGAGGAGAGGCAGGAAAAGAGTCCCATGACTTGAGGGGAAAAAAAAAAGTAAAAAACAAGGCCCGTTCATAACTGACCCGACCTGACCGCCCTTCCCGCGCGAAGACAAACAGCACCAAAATCTCATTCGGGGCTCGCTTGGGCGGCGTGAAGAGAAACGTTCACCTAACAAGTAAGCACTTCGTGCCTGTTGTAGGTACGTAGTTGCCGGCCCCACCCGCGCCTGGACCCCCGCCCCGCCGCCCTGTCCAAAAGAGCCCATAACCACGAAAACCAAATAAATAAGGTGCAGGTAAAAAGAAAAAAGTGGACAACCGCGGGAGAAGACGAAATGGCTGCCGAGCCGCGAACCGTTGGTGTTTGATGTAAACGATGGGGGGCGGGCGGGACGTTGTGGGAAAAGATGACAGGGTCCTCCCTTTAGACGTCATTCCCCAAATCAAAACACCCCCAGGTTGATGCCTTCCACAGAACTCCCCACATGAAAGAAGAAGTATGGGCGTTTCCTGCTCGCCTCGCCATCCCCTGTTCGTTTGTCAAGCTTTGATCGGCCAGCCAGGCACCTGCCTGGATAACCTTTTTGGCTTTGTGCGCTGCCGGTCCCTGCAGCCGCAAAAGAATAAAGTCAGGGGCAAGAGAAGGAATCCCATGGTATCGATGAGTGCTTTTCTTGTAGGGGTTCCCAGGGGGCGGCCATGTGGAGGAAGCGACGGGATGACGGATGAGGCTGACGGGAATTGGAAAGACTGGCCTCCGAAAGCAGCGGTAACCCATGCTAAATCGAAACAAGCAGGTCTGGCCAGGCCCCATTCCCCCAGAAAGATGTAAGTTATGTTTTTTTTTTTGTTTGGTTCGTTTTGTGTGATGCGATGCAACAGCAACTAGTACCCCATCTCTTGCGTGTGCCAAACTCCGATGCTTTAGAGATGCCCTGATATTAAACAGTTGAATAAGGAAATCCAGCATTGTGATATGAAACAGGCACTCTCCCCGGAGAGGGCGCGAAAAAGGCGAGTGAAACAGAGAAACCAGAATGCGAATTCGATGCCCAAGCGAGTCAGCAGAATCCGGGGGGAGGAAGCCTGTTTGCAAGACCATCGACTCCAGAACGTCCCAATAGCGCCTGCCAGGTGTGCTCGGTGTTACCATTGAGGTCACCGAAACAAGCCTGGCCGTGCGCAGCCGAGCGGACATGCCGGCTCCCATTGTGGTTTCCCTCTCCCTCCTGTTTCGTCGTGTAATAGTAATAGTAGTAATAACAGAAGCAATAGTAGAGTCTTTTTCACATCATGCGTCGGGCGGACGAGGGGCCGCTGCGGTCCGACAGGTCGGTCGTCGTGGGATCGAAATGCCGTCGGCGGCTGGTCTCGCGGCCCATATCAGGGCTGGCCCGCCGCTTGGCCGTGCCTGGCGGGTCCGGGTTTGGGTATAAGGGGAGGGATGGTGGGAACTGGCTTGGACTGGCGCCGGCTTGGCTGTGCGCGGGGCTCGCGCCCGCAACCGAGTACGCGGGGGTGCTATAAGGGCTGACCCCGGTCGTCAGCTCGGCCACCGACGGAAGTGTATTACCGCCATTGCCACCGCCGCCAACACGCCCACCACCTCCTTGCGGTGGCGGTAGTGGCGCGTTCGTCTGAATGGGTGCCAGCCCGTGCGCGGGGGAATACATAGGCTGGTTCTGGTCGCCCATCTCGTAGTGGTGGTGGTGGTGGTGATGGTGGTGGTTGTTGCCGAGTGTGCGCGAGTGCACGCTATCCCGGCGCGTGGCCAGTGGCCGGCCTGGCGGCTGGAGCGGTGGGGGTATGACGGGGTGCATGCCACCACGAGGCCCGTAGTGAGCCGGGGCGGCGCCCGGGAGGATGTCGCGGGGCACATGGCCGTGGGACTGGGGGTGGTGATGGCTCCGCGACGGAGACACTCGTTGGTGGTGCGGGTTCTCGGCCGCCCCTGAGAGCGAGAAAGCCACGACGCCGGCGCGCCTGGCCATGTCTTGCTCGCCAATCTGCCAATGCATCGCCTCGACCGCCCGCCACGGAATCTGCATTTCTTCCGCCACCTTCGCCCACATCTCCGGTTTCAGACTAGGGGTTGACCAAATAGTGTTAGCGGCTCTCTGGTCTTGCGGGGGCATTTCCGCTCAGCCCTCTTCCGGCGCCCTTTCGACCACCGTCTTCCCAGGGATGCCAACTGCCGCAACTTACCGCTCATAAAGCCTGGCCAGCTTGTTTTTCCGCTCCTCGTCCCACTCGCTTCGCCTCTCCAGGTAGTTCTGGTAGTGCAAACGGCAGCTGATGGAGCTGCGCCCGGGGAGGCGCTTCGAGATGTCCTCCCACTTCATTCCGCTGCCCCGAAGTTCAATGATGATGGCGTCCTCCTCAGGCGACCATTTGCTCTGCTTCTTTGCCGGAGGGGGGCTGTCAGCCACGTGTTGCGGCGGCATGCTGCGCCTTGGCGGGGGCCCGGTCGTGGCGGCGGCGCCGCTGCTGCTGCTGCTGCTCGGTGAGAACACGGGCTGGCCGTGGCCTGTTCCCGGGCCTGGCCCAAGACCCAGTCCAGAGACGGATCCGAAAGAAACAGGACCTGTCCCAAACTGCGGTCCGAGATCGCGTCCCAGCGCAGGCGGGCCGGGCGCAAAGGACGGCCCAGGGCCAGGCCCGTAGGCGGGAGCGTACGTGGAAGCCACTAGTGCGACTGGCTGCTGAACAATGGTGGTGTAGCCGTAGTTCGGCGAAGGACCGCCGGTCGTCGCCGTCGCAAGCGTCGCGGGAGGATCAGGGGCGGATTGGGCTTGCTGTGCGGGAGCGGAAGCGGACTCATTAGAGTCGGAACCCTTGAGGAGCGAGGCGATATCCACGTTGACGGTGTCTCGCCTAGCTTAGCCGTAAGCGGCGGCCCGTGTTCATCGGCGCAAGAAACCTGCGCGCTTCCTTGCTCCCGGCCGTGGGTGGACGGGCAGCAGCCTTTTGAACTGACGCGTTAGGGTACCTGGGGATCTATCTCTCCTAGAGCTAACGATCAAAGGAGTGGCACGGGGAAGGGAAGGGTTCTGTCTGTCCTTGCGTCGGTGACTGGCGAGCACAGAGACGCGTGGGGTTTCGATGCGTGGGCGTGGTCGGCGTGCGTGTGCGGCTGGATTTCGTGGTCTCGCTTGTGCGACTCGATGCCCTCTCTTGGCCGGATGCCCTCCTGTACGCTGTTTGCCTCCGGCAAGGGGAGAGGATGAGGGTTTGCTTGCTCCCGAGGGGGCGGATAGGGTCTGAGGAAGTCGCCCGGGCACGACTTGGAGGCAACTTCTATGTCTATGGGGTCGTTCTACGCGGCGGAAGCAGAACCAGATGCAAGCAAGGGTGGTGGTATGCGGCAAGTGATGCTGACGCTAAAGACGAGCACAGATTTATGCGTGATAGTCAAAGACAGTAGGCGAGATGGGGAGTTGGGCTGGGAGCTTTGTTGTTTTTGGGATGGGTTAGGAGGAGAAGGGGGAGCTGCTGGTGAATTTGAAGGCAGACAGGAGCATGGCTGGCGGCGTCTCTCCGAGCTATGCTCCAGCCAATGAACGCGAGAGCTGGTGTTTGGCCGAGAAAAAAAAAAAAAAAAAAAGTAAGTAGGTGAGAAACCGCAATGCATGCGGGTGAGTACGTCAGGCAGACAGGCCGGTTCCGTTAAACTTTCTCGACCCAATGGGGCGCCCTGCCATAGTAGGGGGTCGCCGCCCCAGCAGAGAAGAGCCAGCCTGTCTTCCGTCGTTCGGTGTTGAGTGCGGTCTGCAGGCTGTAGCGGCTACGCTCTCATGACGGTCGAGACAGGGAACAGGGGCGCAAGGACGAAGCTGGCACGGGTCGGGAGGATGGATGCGCTGGACTCTTGTCTGACCGAGCCAAAAGGGCACGAGGAGGTGGGCCAAGAAGAAGCACGAATTAAATAGCGTGTTCCGGCGGGCGGGAGCAGAGACGGGAGTGGCGGCGTGCGGGCGGCAGGTTGGAGAGGAGGTTGGAAGGCAGGTACGTACGGGTGTCCGGAGCTAAGTATGTAGGTATGTGTATGCGTATGCCTATGTGTATGTACGTAGATAGGTATGCAGGTATATAGCAGCCAGGCAAGGCGAGGCAAGCAGGTCAAGGTTGGTCCAGCCCTGGTAGGCAGCTCGGTCGGCAGCCAAGGTAGAAGTACTGTGGTAGGCGGCAAGCCGGCCGGGATGGGGCGGCCAAGGTGGTGTATGGTGTGTGGTGTCTGGTGTATGCAGCGTGGCAGTCGACAAGGAGGTCGATGGTGCTAGGATCTGGGTGGGTAGGGGAGGTAGGTAAGGACGACAAGAGGTGTGTCCTGGCTCTGTTTGCGGTTCTCTCCAGCAGTGATCAGCTTCGCTGGAGTGGGGGGAATGGACAGGCATCCAGGGTCCAAGCAGGGCGATAGGCCGGCAAGGATGGGTGGATGCCGGGCTGCGGAAGGGAGCTCGCCCAGAGAGATAAAAAGAAAAATGGGGATGAATCCAATAAAATAATAAAAAGGAGCTGGGGGTGGAGGTGGGCAGCAAGCAGGGAGAAAAAAAAAAAAAAAAAAAAAGAAAGAAAAAAGAAAAAAAAAAAAAAAAAGAGCCGACACCCCAGAGCCAGACGCTAAACAGACAAAGTATCTGACGCAAGACCGGTACAAACGAGGGAGGGGTGCAGGCAGGAAGGATATGCAGTGCGGGTTGTGCATGCGACAGCGAAACTTGACAGACTGACTGCACTGATGACGGTGCTGAGTTATATGTCCTGGCAATCGAAGCCGAATCGACGTCGTCCCTGCCCGGCATCGGTCAAGCAACCGTGGCAGCCCAGTGGAGCCCGTCGTCTGTTCTAGGGGGAGTGGGCACGCAGTGAGTCGTTGCGGCTGGACATGGTGGGGAGGCCGCGATGGCGACGATTGTTCGGCTGGTGATGGTGAGCAGCTGCAGGCGGTGGGAAGAGCAGCAGGGCGAGCGGGAGGGAGAGAGGGAGGGGAGGAGCGGATGCAGTCTGGTCTAGGTGGTCTTGTCCTGTGCAGGGCAGGGCAGGGCAGGACCAGGGCAGCAGCAGGGCCAGGGCCTTGAACCAGGTACTCCGCTCTGGATGCCGGGTGTTTGCGCCGCGCGCCTGACTGGCGGCCCGGGGCTATATACGACCCAGGGCCCCGTGTTAATACAGGTTCGTAGGATGCCCGCCGTGTTCGTTGGGCCGAGTTGGTGGTTAGATTTGGCTTGGCTCGGCGAGGCAGTGCCGCCCCTCAATGCGGACGCACCCGCAAAGAGAAAGAGACAGAGATTGTGTGTATATAGCAGGTCAACCCATGCCGTTAGCAACGAGGCGATAGAGGCCTTGGATCCGATCTCGTCTGCGTCAGCGGCCGGTGTAGTGTTGTCCCAGGAGGCGGCATGCTCTCGTTTGAATCGCGCCCTCGGCTTGGTTTGAACTACACACTAACATCTCCCATGCCCTGCATTCCCCGCCTGGTGGCAATCATCTCGAGCGTCCGTCCGCTCGGGCTGGGCCTCGAACGGCTGTGTGTATTGAATAGATCAATGATGGGCGTTCGACAGGGCGGTACAGGGGGTTGGTCCGGCGATTGGGCGTGTGGTGTGCCAGCCCTTGCGCTGGTGCTGGTGCTGGGAGTGCTGGGCCCGGACTGACAACGCTTTGCTGGGCCTCCTTGGGCTTTCTTCCTTCCATTTTTTGAGGGAACAGGGTCAGGGTCAGGGGAGGTGGACGGATGTGGTGGCAGCAAGCAAACAGCAAGGGCAGGAGCAAGGGCACTCCATGGGACTGAATCCCAGCATTGCGCCGCCCAGATCCGGAGATATTCGCTCACGCCCCCTCCAGTGCTCCTTCCGTGTCCCAGTCCCCACCGCGAATTGTTCCTAGCGCGGCCATCCATGTTCCTCGTTCCTTCCTATTTCATCTTCTCACGCCCCCCTGTCCGCGACGTGCAAGAACAGGCCAGGAAAGTGCCCACCGGCCAGCAGATGGGGCCTGGTGGATCTGGTGTGGTGGGCCTTGGGGTCGTCGTCCACGATGGCGAGCTCACTTGAGCTTTTTTGGCTCACCTTCTTTTTTGTCTCGATTTGTCGCTGTCTCGGCTCTGTTATTCCTGTCCCAGGAATGCAGACGCCGTGCACGATGGGTCCCGGGATTCATCCAATCCACTTGACATAACCCGCCCACTGTCAAAAGGCCTTTGAGGGGCAGCTGAGGTGCGTGTGTGCGTGCGCTTGCGCGTATGCGAACCATGTTCAATGTTGTGTTGGGTAGGCAGTTTCCTCTGCTTCCTCAGCGGATCAGCACCAGTTGTTCTACCTATACAGCTTTGCGTTGTCTCGTCCAAGCCTACAATCCAAGTACACACACTTCGCGTTCGTTTGGCTCGGCCAGGCGAGCAGCAATATGGGAGCGAGTCAAACAAATCGGGCAAGGACTCATGGCAAAAGCGTCGAGGACCTGGTCTTCGAACCGCCCGTTTGCTGGGGGTTGGCACGGGCGCAGGCGGTCCTGGTCGGCCGGCAAAGGGAAAAGGAGCGGACAGTACATAAGAAAAAAGCAAGAAAACAAAAAGATTATGCCAAGAACGCCGGCGAGCATCATCCGGCACACCAAACATCAGCAGAAGCAGAAGCAAAGAGAGCAAGAAAATCCGAGCCAGGTGTGTTTTGGCATATTTAGCCACGCATTCATGCATAATGGGTTCGCCTACAGCAACTTGGCGAGCAGACGATTCGTCCATTAGTGCTTAAGATGTTGTTTAAGCCAGAAAAGAAGCCAGCGACCGCGTATGCGGATGTTTTATTGTTACACGTCCCTCTTTTCGTCCAGACACTAGCAAGGCCACTTAACTGCGCTAGACTGGAAATGCTGCCACGCGCGGCAGGCAAAACACCATAGCCGCAACCACAGAAAGTACCATGCACCAAGTCGGCAGCTAGGCTGAAAGGCTGGACTGGTAAGGATGGGTAGCGCCAATCGTCAGCAAACGGGACAGCAGAGGCTACAGCTGTTGAGATTTTGGGATTTCTCAAGCTAGCGGCGGCAATTGGGGCTACCAGGTAGGTACCTCGGCCTCCTTCTAGCCTCGAAGCCCAACACGCTCAACGTTCGGGAGAAGCGCGAAAGCAGGCAGGCAGCCCATGTGAGGTGCAAGCTGCTGCGGCAATGCATTAGCGTCCACCTGGATTTTTTAAGCAACCTGGGTTTTCAGGACGGAATGGCGTGGAAACCAGCCTCTTCTGCGGAAGCCCATGCCCGGCGAGTCCGGCTCGTGTGCTATCTCCCACCTCGCCGCAACAAGCACCGCCAGCCTATTTGAGTGATAAAGTCACCCCTGTCTAGCCCGACTGGCCACAGCATCTGTCTCCCCGTCGCTGTGCGGTGGCACCCGGACTGAAAATGGGCACGCGACTGAGGTGGTTTCTTGTGCGGTCCGACTTCCGACCATCGCGGACGTGGACAAGCCTGTGCGCCAGCCGCCCGCCAGCCGAGACAGGGCTCACGCGTGCGTCGTGCAAGCATCCAAGGAGATTTCCGGGTGTGGGCGACCTCACAGGCTCGGCCAAGCTTTGAACCCATAGTAGGCAGAGAGCATTGTCCTCTCTCTAATTCTTTTCGGGATATGTATATGCACTTTGTGCAGTTGCATTTGCAAAACGATGGGCCGGCATGCAAGCATGCGAAGAGCTAACAACGCCTCATCAGGTGTGTGGGGTCAGCGCGAGAGGAGGGGGGGGGGTGGGTTTAATTCGAGCCTGCGGGAGGGGATTAAAGACCAGGACCCAAGTTTTTCAACGGCCATGGACGCATATTATTTTTATTTTTTTAAGGGGAAAAAAGTAAATTAAAAAATAAAAACAAAAAACAGCGTGATTACATGGCGCCGCGCCGTTTGTTATTATTAATTCATGTGTTAAGCCGCCAAAATCACCAAAGAGCGGGCGAATGGAAAGGAATTCTCAGGGATGGGTGGACGGCATGGTCGGATCTGGCACAATCTGGTACACACTTGCTTGGGTCTGGGTCGGGGAGAGACAGGGACAAACGAACGCAACCGCCACACGAAACCACCATCCAACGTGGTGGCCTACTTTATTTAGCCTTGCCGGAATTTCGTTTGCCTGTCGACATCGAGGTTGTCCCCAACCCGCCCCCGGTCGCCGGGACGTTCATCCTGTTCTGCCGATGAGTATCTAAATCTCAGAAGGGGTTGGGTTGGTTTGCGTCAAGCACGCCGTTTATTGGTTCTAACTCCAGTCTGAATCGCCTCCACTAGCCAGTCCTAAAGAACAACGTGGAAAGGACAAGCCACCGCCGGTTTTGGCAAACCCAAAAAGAGACGAAAAGATGCCGTCCACCCAAGGTCTCTTTTTATCATTTCGATCCAAGATCCAAGATCTGAAATGCACTGCATGGATAAATACCATGTTTCGGGACTTTCCCAAGTGCAGTACATTTGCACGCACCACCCATTCGCATTTGTGTTTTAATTTCTGGTCGGTCCCCGCGGCAAACGGCCCAGGGTCAGCTCTGGGGAACTAGACCGACAAACAAATTCATATGTACGTGTACATGAAATAGAGCCGCCACGAAACCCAAACGGGTGAGCTGGACAGCACGGCACGGGACAGAAAAGGATAGGGCGGCAAAGCCTGAAAAAGAAAAAAAAAGAAAGAAAAAATATTAAAGGAAGAAAAACAGAACCAAAAAAAAAAAGAAAAAAAAAAAAAACACCCAAATTGAGTAGTATGATGATAGCAGCCGTCCATCCGTCCAGTTCGGAACCGAGCCCATAACAAGTATGATCTGAGCAGGGGCCGTCGGATGGCCACCACGCTCAAACGACACGGACGAACACGACACGGACAATCTGCACAGAAGCTACCGTAGAACTTGCTGAGGAAGGCCATAAGAAAGCGCAACTTAGAGACGAAATGCTAGGGGCAGAGGTTCGACGGGGTCAAAGAAGGACCGAGGCATCGGATGTCATGCCCCATTATGGCAGCCCGTTGCGGTCTTTCTTCTATTCTTTCTTTTCTCTCATCTTTGCGGGCAGGGCGAGACGGCGCGTGCATACGTCGCGGTCGTGCGTGTGTGAAGGGGAAGCCAAGAAACACAGCTGGGAGCCCAGGACACCCCTAGCCCCGAGGCCCGAAAAGGGATTGGGCTCGTCATCGCGGCCTGCTATCAAAACTCGAGAGTAATAAGGCCCCTTCCACTTCCGGCGAGCAGACACAAGGCCAAGCTGGCAAAAAGGGAAATCAGACAAAAAAGGGGGTGGTGATGGTGGAACGAGAGTTGCACTGCTTTGCTTTTTTTTTTTTTTTTTTTTTTTTGCTGGCTGCTTGGGCATCTAGGTGACCAGGGGCAGGGGCAGGCAGGTTGCACTGTGTACGGGCAGTACTGCAGATTCTATCGGACCAATCGGAGTCGTTTTGTGCGGCACTTGACCGGAGGTACCTTCCATTTTGTTGGAAAAAGACGCGAAGCTCCACATTCAGCGCGGCGCCACACAACCAAAGCACCGCAGGACAGGGTATGGCCTTGCAGCGTTGCATCTGGCCGTGCAACCACATCAGGAATGCGACGCTGGAAATATCGGGCAATTCTAATCGGTTTATGCGTCACCATGTCGTTGAAATTGGGGATGAGCCTCTGTGCGCGGCCGGCCCGGCAGGCGAGAAAAGGAGGGGCTTGGAGAAGGTGCGGCATCGCCATTGTCGTGTCATCCAATCCATTGATCAACCCGGGGGCCCACCAGATCTCTGGAGCGGAGGGAAGGAAGGTGGACGAACCGACGTAATGAACTGATGATCATCACAACAATCATGCCCGCAGGGGAACGGCATATTGCCGCAGCAGCCGCTGGCGCATGCAACCTTAGGGACCTACCTATATAAACTATATCAACGTGATATAACATGTCGGCGTCAAGCTGTTTTTCCCTCCCGATCTCCGTTGGACGAACTTTGAGCTGCCTGTCTGTCCGATGGAATGGGTCGCCTACTGTGCTTAGCGCTCGTCTGCGCACTATACGGCACGGCACTGCTGCAGCGGACCTGGTTCGGAGCAGATGTGGTGGGTGTGGGGGAGAGGTAAAAAGAGGGCTGGCCAGCAGCAAGGGGATGCCTGGGGAGGGGAGGGGAGGGAAAGGCCTGGGAATGGAAACCGGTCACGGGCGGCCGAAAAAAAAAAAAAAAGAAAAGTCGGTGGTCTCTTCGTGATTTCCACCTCTCTCTTTCTTTGCCCGGACTTTTAAAATTGAAATCACCATTTCGTCAAACATTTTCAAGAACCCCTACCAGCCCGTTCGATGCGACCATGCCACACCCACCACCCATTCATGCGAGTCGGTTGCGAACGGAGCCAAACGGCGCGAGTCCGAACACCGACGGGCAAAGGTTGGGCCTGGCGGGTAGAGAAGGTGGGTTAAGCCGAAGCAATTGAAAGTGATGGGGTCGGGGTTGTCAATGCCGCGGGGCCCGTCCCCTCAGCTGGTCACCCGGGAACTGGCCCTGGGCGTTTGGTCCGTGCAGCCGCAACAGAGGGCGGAAGTTTTCCAGGCCCAGCCAAAAATTAGGCGGTCGGATCGGTAGTCGTTCGCTTTCGTTTGACTGCCGCATGAGCTTTAAAAAAAAAATAAAAAAATAAAGAAAGGGAGACAACGCCGTGTGTCATATAGGTAGGGTAAAAATAATAACAAATAATTTTTCTTTAATGAGCGGCTATGCCTTTGTGCGAAAACAAACAAACGGAAAAAGAAAAAAGAAAAAGCAAGTGTAAGGGACCTCGATTGGCGTTCCCAAAATCCCAAGGGGCTGGTTGGGTTAGGCTGGGTGGGAAAATTTCCGGGCTGAGGGCGGAGCGGATGGGACTTGGGTGTGTGCTGGGCCACGGGAAGCCCTGCCGCGGGCGGGCGGGCGAATGATGACGACGGGAAGGGGCTTGGGGGTTCCGCTCTGCTTGCCACCCTCCTGGGCTCCCACCATTGATTTTCAACTCGGACGGCCCTCACATCATCCATCCCATCTCACCCATCCCCCTCCGAAAACTCCACTACCCGGCTGGCGCAGCACGCCCGGATCAAAATTGACCTGAGATTCCCGGGTTCCAGCTTGCAATTTTGGCAATCTGGCAGGCTTTTGCGCGAGTGGTTGCTTTGCTGTTTGTCCGCTCCACCACCTGCCAACGCTGCCCATTCCTGACCACCTCTACCCACCCACCCTGCCGAAAACGAGACCCCTGCTGACATATTGCCTTTCAATGATACTGCTGTATGCGTTGACGAGGCCCTCGGCGACGAGCGCTCCAATTTGTTCGCCGAAGCGACCTATAATGCGACCTCATTATGATCTAACCTGCAGACTTTTTGTGCCGCGAGCCTGTGCTTTGCCGCTCTTTTGCTTTTTGTCCCTTTGCGTCTCTGCTTCGCTCATCAGCCGCGCACCATCAGTTTGCTCAAGCGAGGGCGACATGGAAACGAGCGAACACCAACCGCGTCGAATAGCAAAATACGTGTACAAACGTAAAGAAAAAAAAAAGAAAAAAAAGAAAAGAGCAGGGGCTGCGGCATTGATGTCGACGTTTTGGCGAGTCGCCTCAATCCCCACCGCCATGAACCATGATCGTCGCCTCCCAAATCGGCTCTGGCGTTGTTTCCAGCTGCCCCAAGGGCAATCAAACCACCTTGTGTTCGCATATCTGCCTTAACGGCAGCAAGGCTTCTTTCCTTATTCGTTCGGAAATTCCGACAACAGACGATTACAGATCCGGCTTACCCCAAGCGAGCTTGGCAATGTTTCTTTGTTGTTGCTTTTTTTTTTTTTTTTTTTTTTTCACTTCCCTTCTTTTTTGTTACTTTGTTTTCCTCCTCTCCTTGCCTCAAAACCAACGCCTTCATCCACTTTTTTGCTTGATGCGGCCAGTCTCACTTGAGGGAAGCAACGTAACGATGAAAAAAAAGGAAAAAAAAAAAAAAAAAAAAAAAAAAAAAAAAAAAAAAAAAANCTGGAAGCTCCCCATGGTCGGTAAGTGCCTGATCTGCTCAGGGGTGGTGGTCTTTATTTCCCTTTTTCCGGCTTGTGCCAAGTGCCAGCTGCCCCATCGAGCACAGCACTGCCGCTGTCACTCGAATTAATTACTCCGTCTACCGAGACCCCCTCGGCGTGGAGTCATGCAGCGCGGTGGAGCCCGGCGTTTGATGTGTGTCGTTGTCAAAGCAGGGTTCATCCAAGAACTGGGCTGCGTGCAATGATGCAGCCTGCTCGCCCCGGACCCACACACTTCTTTTTCATCTTTTTTTTTTTTTTTCTTTTTCCTGTGTCATGACCCGCTCACCAAAACAGAGGGTCACATCGCGCATCGCATGGATCGAGAAACGAGGTTTTTTTTTTTTTTTTTCCATGTTCTTGAGCTGAACGAACTACACCAGGTTCCCCGTTCATCCATCCCATAACCGCCCGCAAATAAGACTCCTGGACCCAAGATGGGGAGTGTGGCAGTAACACCGCCAATAGCCAAGCGAGGTAGGCCTCGCTCTCGCCGCCCGGATGGCTCGCCTCGGGGCGGCGCATGCCTGTGTCGCCAGCGACCCAGAGATGCCAACATGCCGCTTCGGGCGCCCTGGGCCGGCTGCCGAGCAGTGGCAGCGAGGAAGCATCCAGTGGGCGGGCATCCAGCACGGCCACCAGCATCCCGCTTACACTGCTGCTCCTCCAGACCTGCCGCTACCCGAGCAAATCAGATCTGTCTCCGGCTGACCACTAGGACCCGCCCTCTCCGTTTGCTCACCAGCCCACACCTACCTACGCACATACACACACACACGACCCTTTTGAGTCTCCAGCTCTCTTTTGCTTCTTCTCCTTTCGGGGAGAGGGCTAGAGAATACAGGGCCTCTGTCTCCCTTGGCCCCACTCATGTCGGTGTTCCGTATGTCCCTTGCGCTTTGCCTCCGTTTGTCCAGCCAGGATCTGGATCGAGGAGTTGTTGAACCCCGCCACCCACTTACATACCGCCCTTGCTTGCCGAAGGAGGCCGAGCTGGTGCGTGCGTGTGTGGGAGAGCCCCTGGGCCCTGCGGTTGATACTCTCTGAAGATAAAAAGAAAGACAAAAGAGAGAGAGAGAGAAAAAAAAAAAAAAAAAAAAAAGGGACATCCTGGCAAAGCAGCACTTGCACACGGACACCAAGGGCCAGTTTCGTCTCGACAGGGGCAGGTAAACGGGCCAAATCGGCGTATGCACGATGGGGACTTCCTCACGTCTTCCTGGAGGCATCTGTCGGTCTGGTCTTTTGTGGCCCGTTGGGCCGCAACCCCCACGATTGGGGCGGGCACAATACTGGCCACTGGGAAACTTGGCGGCGCCGCTCCCCAGTTTTTCCATCACTTCCTTTTTTTCTCCCCTGCTGCTGAGCCGCGACATGGATGAGAATGGTGTGGATATGGGTTTTTCCTTTCGTCTGAACCGTCCCGGTAGGGGGTGAGTGCCCTGTTCGGGAAAGAGCGTTTTGACTCCAAGCCCCGGTCTGAGAGTCTATGTACATGCTGCCTATTTCCCTCGTTGCGTGCTGGCCGCTGTTTGACGTAAAAAAAAACGGATGGGGTCCAAAGTCTATGATCCTGGTCTATATCATCCGACCCAGGCGTCTGGTCAGGAGATAGGCTAGCAACGGAAGACACAGATAGTCTGTCCGGGGGTCGCGATGGACGCTGGCCGCCCAGACGAGAACCGGTCTGATGGAAATTAGGCCTCGGCTGGCTTTCCTCCTTGAGAGAGATGCCGCTCCCCGTCCCCTCCGGCCCCTTGCTTGTGCCGGCTGCGGGCCCTGCCTTGCCCTGCTGCCTCTGCCTTGGCTTTTCCTTCCCCTGCCCACTGCCAATCTCTATACATAGATCAGTTGGGAGGGTCACTGCCACCTCGGCCGGCCTCGGCTTGACAATGCCGCCGATCCCAAGTCGCATCGCGCGCCCCCCAGCAGCAGGCACATTATGTGCAGACATGAAGCGAGTGCGCACGCGCGCGTGCCGGCCGTGTTTGTGCTTGCGCCGCCTATAATTCCGTCTCGTTATGAAAGGACATGGATAGCGACATCATGCATCATGTTTGATACCCGATGGCCAGCGCAACCCTCAAGTCGGTCTCCGAAAAGGGACATTCTTTTTTATGTAATAGGGGCGGTCGCTTTCCTTTCTCGTACGCCGCTACTACGCTGCACACTTCCCCTTCATCTCTTCGCGGCACATGGCGTCAGACGAACAGACGACAGCCCAACGGCGGTGAGAGGGATGCGAGACGGGGCGGGCAAGGGCATGGTGTGGAAGTACAGTACATACCTACCTGCCTACACGTCTGGCCAGGCTGGTCCTGGAGTCGGGCCAACGGCGGGTGGATGCACGCACGCACATATGTTTCGTCTGGTGCCGGGGGACGACACCTCTACATAATTCACTTGATAGATCATATGGCGCGTGAAGGAGGGAGGGCTCGCAGCAGAAAGGCAAACGCCCAGTCGCTTCGCAAATTACCCGATCTCCCCCCGCGCCCTGGGCGGGGTGAGGCAGTCGGTCGGATTAGGATACCTAGGGGCCAAACACAACAAGCGCGCGGGCTCGCGGGTGAAGGGTGGATGGATGTGTGATGGGGCGGGCCCGCGGATGATGCACGGTTGTCCCCGACCAGAACCCGACTTGTCTTTCTCAAACCGGTCGCCTCGCTGGCATATCCTGCCCCTCCCCTTTGCCTGCCGGACCCCCGACCACACGCACGCACGCACGCACGCACGCACGCACCCTTGCTCTTGCTGTGGCATGCTCTTCTCGCTTCTGGTGCTGACGGTTGAGCAAGCGAGAGATGATGGGTGGCCCAGGGGTGTGGGTTGGTTTGCCGAAGACAGGAAGAACGTGAACCTTGGACAAGTCGACGAGATGGGACGGATGGAGACTGACTTAGAAAGACGACTCGTTTCCGGGGGCGGATCAAGAGAAGTGCGGCGATAAATCTCCGCAAAAAAAAAGGTAATTTTTCTATCTTTGCTTTTTCACTGATTATTTGTTGATTTCTGTGTTGACTGGTCATATTTCTTCTGAACTAAACTTTTTTTTTCTTTTTTTTTCCTCTTTTCTAACATTACAACACCCCCAGGTTGGGTTACCTTGTTGTTGCGGGCAAAAGGGAGGAAAAAAAAAAGAGAAAAAAAGAAACAGGCAAGGATATGGAGGCTTTGACAGGGACGTCAAAGAGCGCAGCCACGGGTAGAGGACCCCCTGGCACTGGACTGACAGGTCCGAGATGCCCGGGGAGTTAGGGTAGGGTCACGTCAATGCATGAAGATCACCCTCGTCTTTTTTCCGCCCGAGAGCTGGGGGAAAATCGGACCGGGTGGGAAAGTGACGACGGCGGCGTGCAACGCTGATTTGCATGGTTATCATCTCTTTTGCTTCTTGGCTGTTTTCTCTTTTTTTTTTTTTTTTTTTATAAAAAATAAAAATAAAAAAGAAGAGAATGCTGCTGTTTAGTTTGTCCACATACCTGTCCACAGATGCACACACCTACGCCCAATGACATGCATTCTCCCCTCCCATGTCGGGCCTGAATCACCGCTCTCGATCAGGGGGTGTTAGTCAAGGTAGGTAGGTAGGTAGGGACCAAGGCAGCCAGCTGGAGGAATGATAGCGAACGAACCACCCAATTCGTCAGCCTGGGTTTTTTTTTTTTTTTTTTTTTTTTTTTTTTTTTTTTG
>PYSS01000125.1:86594-111561 GCA_003049465.1 Magnaporthiopsis rhizophila
GAGAGAGAGAGAGAGAGAGAGAGAGAGAGAGAGAGAGAGAGAGAGAGAGAGAGAGAGAGAGAGAGGCACAACGGGACCATGACACCCACCCTCACAAAGCCCTCACCGGCATGCTTCATCGGTTGATCGTTATGACCAACTGTGCTTGGCGGGAGATCCCAGAAGCCCCTGTTGGCTGCTTTTGTCTCTCATTACAGTCATCGTTATTTCCGCGGCCACACACACCCACAGACAACAGCCATTCACCGGTCTCCATGGAAATAATAAAAACGGCGCGGGGAAAATCAGAAAAGAGAGAGGCTCCGAGTAACGACGAGACGCGTTGGCGAGATTGGATCGTAAAGCCGAGAATGCATCGCCAGATGTGCAAAAATAGAAACACAGCCCCAAGACAGGCAGGCAGGACGCCAACGCCGGAGCATCGTCCGGTTGCATGCAGGGGGGGCGTCTTTTGGGGCCGTCATGAGACCACGCAGCTTCTCCCCAAAGCGGCCAATGTCCAGAAAAGCAATATTGATACCTGACCTGTCCAATATTGGTTTCATTTTCTGGGGCGCGAGCTGCTTGCCCTTCCTTGCCCACATCCCGAGATCAACCGCCTCCGCCGACGAACGTGAATGACATGTGCCGAGAGGGCGAAGAGCCTGCTGGCTCCTGGGGTAGGTGGCACTGTATCTAGGGGTAGTAGGCTGGGCTTGTCCTGTCTGCCCGTCTCGGGTGCGTTCGTTGGACACCTGGGCTGGCTCGAACGCCCCCCCATCTCATCCCTCCCTTCGCTTGAGCGTTAGAACCCCCCCTCCACAACAACAGGGAATGGAACCTGGGAAGACCGCCACCACCTCCTCCTCCTCCTTCTTCCGTCTCCCCCGGCCTTCCTGGCCAAAAGATCAAAGAGCAAAAAGATGTGACATGAGGCCCCCTCCACACTCCCCACCACTCCCGACGAGATTCCGCCTGTCATCGTCCAGCCTTTTCCCTCGGTTCGTCCCACCGCCATTGAAACATTGTCATCCTTTTCCATTTTCCCTGCTTGGGGCTTTTATGGTTTTTACTGGGACCCTGCTGCCTCCTCCTTCCCCGGCCGCCTGCCTCGCTCTCCTGATCAAGGAGATGATGGAGATGGGGATGCGAACGGGAATGGGGAGTGGGGTGCGACGACTGGACCAACCACCATCACCATCACCTTCAACGTTCTGTCTGTGATGGAACGTTTTGGGCCTTCGGTAGGGCCCGGAAAAGCTTCCGCCCACCGGTTCCAATGTTTTCCAGCGAGCGGTCCTTGAATCGTGTTGCTACATCGTGACACTTTTTTACGTACGTCTTGTCTGGTCTTGCAATTTCAGGACGATAAAGCGGGCGGCGAGGCAGCCCAGGGCAACGCTATTTTTGGCAAACGACGCCGTCTCGCTCTCGTCATCGATGGACGGAACGGGCAAGCGGGAAATTCTAGGCTCGTCCATTCGTGGTCTAGCCCGCCCCTGGGTGGCTCCTGCCCCTGGAACCTTCTGCGCTTCCCCTGAGGACCTCAACATGAACGTGACAGGTCGGGTCGGGTTGGCTGGAGAGGGAATTGGCGGCGACGGCGCGTTGCCCAGCGCCTGCCGTCCCAAGCAGCCAGGCAGCCACTACAACTGCCTGTACGTACCATTCTCGTTTGGCTGTGTGTGCCCACCATTCGTGAATGGCGTTTGTCCGTGGCACAACAGCAGTGGCGCCAGCCCGTTGCTTCGTGTTCCCCCAGCGAAGGCGAAATGGAAGGGGCGATGGAAGCCGCCGAGACGGGTGTCTGCATGCACAACCGACCCTGTCTCCCGTTCAAAAAAGATTTTTTTTCTTGTACCTACGTCTGTTTGCCGTTCCCGGTTCCATTTGTTTTTCACGGGGCGGCGTGTCGAACAAACGGGAAACCTAAGACGGGAGACTGCATATCGCCCTGAGCAACACAAGCAAAGAAAAGGGGGCGGTGGGAAGGAAAGCAGGAAGCCGGAAGCCCCAAGCCTTTAACGGAACGAGGCGGTATGCATGGAACAAACGCAAAGGAATTGGATGGAAAGAAAAAAAAAGCAAAAAGTGAAGCTGTATCCGGACCTACCTGCAGCTAGCCCGTCCAATAGCACCGCCGTCCCAGTGATCGGGTACCCGCTGGAACTCGGAGGCGATCCGAAAAGGAATAAAGGACGAGCGGCAGCCTGCTTGTGTTGGTCGTGGTCAGCAGGGGGAGGCTTGGGGACAAGCCACTATACCTGGCACAAAACGGCAACGCAAAATCGACGGCCAGCTGCGTCTGTGTGTAGGTTGTGTGTGGGTTTTCCGTGGCACAAAATGGAGTGATACGTGATGCCCGCAGGAAAGCCACGTTATTTTTGTTTCCGCAAAGCCGCGTTTGCTGCTGCGGCCTTGTCCTCCATTTACAGAGACACCCTTTTTCCGTTTGTGTGATGGTGTTTGCATCTCCCGTCCCAAGGCACTAGCCCAGCTAGCGCATCTACCTAGCTGCTGGCTTGCTGTCCCCACGGCTGCGTACATGTACGTGTAATGTAGCTCACTTTTCTGGCACGTGCCGTCTGATGATGTTCCTCTGTACCAAACACTGCACCTGCATGGGCTTGTGAGAAAAGTAAAAGCCAAAAAAAAAAACAAAAAAAAAAAAAAAAAAAAAAAAAAAAAAAAAAAAAAAAAGGGGGCAGCAGAAAAGGACGGACGGACAGCACACACAAGCTCTGCCTGCCCACATCATACATTATACATCATACATCTCATATCCCATACCATGGCACGTCGGCCCTACTGCTGCGAATACCTGTCCACGAAACTGGTATAGATAGGTACTGGCTCTCGCCTATCCGGGCCAGGGCGAGGGGGCCCGTGTACGCGAACCGAACAATACGACAACCAGCCAAGAAAAAAAAAAAAAAAGTAAAAAGAACCATGTTTGAAAGAAATGGGTGTCCAGGACAAAAGGACTTGCAAAATAACAAATGCACTGTCTCTGATTCGCCGGCTCATCATTTTTCCCCATCCATCGTTTAGTTCTTTTTTCAAGGAGTCCCCCTCGCTTGCTCGCTTGTTCACCTCACGCGGCCTCATCCCTTTGGGTGCCGTTCGATGCCTGCCGCCGAAACCAATTCATCCTTGCGTAAGTACTAATAATTATGAATGCTTAATCGAAGGGATTTGCCGACAAGCATTTATGTAATGGCACTTTGAGGGGATGTACAGTACAGTACAGTAGGTAGGTGCCCACTCTTTACGCCATCCCCTGGGTCCCCTCCGCTGCCGACGCTGCCTGCCGGCCGGCCTGCCTGAACCCCTTATTAGAATGACGATATCATCCCCCGAGCGCGCACGGTTTTTACGCCGCCCGCCGCAGCAGCCGCGTGCGGTGAGCGAGTCGTTTGTTTTTTTTAGGCCGGGGTCACGGCTTCGAAGCGAGAAAAGAAGGGGTAGGAAAAAGCAAAAAAAAAAAAAAAGAGAAGAAAAGAAGAAAAAAGAAGCAACAAAGGAAGAAGCAAAAAAAGAAAAAAGGAACAAAAACCCACAATTAGATTGCAAGGAATGGAGACAAGACGAAACAAGGCGAGATGGGGCGGGCTGGTGGGCGTGTTTCTCGGACCTGTCGGGTTGGTCGTCCGTGTGTCGTTTGTTCGTCGTCTCCTCAACTTCTTTTCTTTTTTTTTTTTCTTCTCCTTCTGTCGATGTTTGTCAGTCGTCCCGCTTTTGAGATC
Organism: Magnaporthiopsis rhizophila; assembly: GCA_003049465.1. NCBI lineage: Eukaryota > Fungi > Ascomycota > Sordariomycetes > Magnaporthales > Magnaporthaceae > Magnaporthiopsis > Magnaporthiopsis rhizophila. Next base: position 90,320 of record PYSS01000125.1, read on the forward strand.
TCTACATTGTCGCCATATCCCGTGGTGCTATAGTTGGCTGGGTTATCGAGCACGGATCGCGCGCCCATAACACATATAGAAACGCCACCTCAATTAAGTCACGACAAGACAGACAGACAGACTTCTAGATTTTCCAAAAAGACTCCATCGCGACGAACGTCGAATCGCATCTTTGCGTCGCTCCTCCGGCTTGCCGTCGCGGCATTTTTGCGGTATGTCTCCCTTTTAGCTGGGGTTAGTCCTTGTCGCATCAGCCCCGTCACAGGCTGCCTTTTTTGTTGCCATGTCAATGTGTCATTCGACATCGACGTAACATCCATGTCTTTTCCTTCCACCCCTCCCCTTTATTTGTTTGTGTTCTCTTTTCCTTTTTCATTGTTTCCATTTGATCACCGTTATGCCTTTTTCTTTTCTTTTTTTTTTTCTTTTTTTTTTCCCTTTGCCTGCCGTGTGATTCTCTTCGCTTGCCCATAACTCAACTTAATTGCCCTGGAATAATTACTACCCACAAGATTTGCCTCATCGCCGACCGCCTTCCAGTCTGTTCGCCAAACCCACCCCCCTTCACCCCTCCCCAGTACCGAGATTGACGTGTCTCTGGTGTGGGCAGTGGGCAGCGCGCCGACCTCTCGGTGATTTCTTTTAGCGGATGGGCCGCCCGAGCCCTGGGGTGCAGCCCCCAGTTCTGTGTTGTGCTCCTTCCTTTTTGCTGGGTCCCTCCTGGTGAGACCCGCTATAAATGCCCGCCGGAAGCTGCTGTGGCTGGGGCTTTGTCCTGCCGTGGCTCGTGCTCAATCTCCGGTGGACTAGACCCTTCCATTGGTGACGCCATGTTTTGGTTGGGGCCCTGAGTGAGGGGTAGATTCACGGCCATCCATCCATCCATCACGGACGGCATTCGCACCTCGGACTCTGTAACTTCTGTTGGGCATAGACCTCCTGGACGCAGATAGCTGTCTGAATAGCACGTAGGTTAAGTCTTTTTGCCTGCGGTTTTTCTTCTTTTTTTTTTTTTTTTTCCCCTTTGTGTCTGTCTTTTTTCCCTCGTCGTGTGCGGGGTCTTTCCCAGCAGTTGCCCAGGCCAGGGGAGCTTTTTGATATCGGCCAAGTTTCATACACTGGCGGCTAGCCACTACGCCATGACTGCCTGTCACTCGGACTTGGGACGAACTAGCCTGCTGTTCATCTCCCCTGACTGCCGCTCCAGGAAACGAAACGGCTGCGTCGTCACTGTCGTTTGTCACCCAAACACTTCGCTTACTTTTTCGTCGCGTCTTTACCATTTGCAGTGTCTCTGGAAACAAACCTTCTGACCCCTGAGCCACTGGAGAAGCAAGGAGCGGGGAAGGAAAGGCTGCGAGCAAAAGACCAGAATGGCCGATGTTCCGCTGCTAGTGGTCTCGGACAGCACGTCCTCCGAACGGCGCATCACGCCGTCGTGGTCAATCAGCCACCTCAAGGCTAAGCTGGAGACCATCACGGGCGTCCCGCCATCGTCTCAGCGCCTCTCTCTCAACGTCAGGGGCCAGCAGCCCGTGCCCATCGAGGCGGCCGATGAGGATGCCACCACCCTGACCGGGTTCCCGCTGGAGCCGTACGCGGACCTGATCGTAAGTTGCCTTGTTTTTTTTATCCATGATATCGGATAGACTTTGCTTGCGCCATCTCTCTCGGCGTTATTGCTCCGTCGTCTCTATATCCTCGTTTGCCTCTTTCATCTCGTCCATTGCTTTTCTTCTCCGTGATCACGACTCGGAACCTGCTCGTGGACCGAACCCTCGCTCGTGGCGGCCGTACAGCTACATTCTCATGCCTGGTCCAGCCCCTTGGCGGCTCGTGGCCGAGTCAACAGACATGGGATATCGAGCTGGCTGCGGTGAAGCGTGACAACCAGGCGAGCGTTTCAAGATTAGGTCTGGAACTCGTCCAAAGGCACAACGGATGCCATACGTCGTTCTTCGGAACGATGCCACCGACGTTGGCGATGGATCGAAGCGGATGACGCGAACCCAGGGGGAACAAAAAAAAGAAGGGAGGAGCATGTCATTGCCGTTCGGATAGTTTCTGGAGGCGGGACGAAAATACATCTATTCCTAGCCTGAACTGACCAGCAACGACACGCGAAACCGACAAAAAAAAAAGGTAGTTGACACGCGCCCACCCGCAGCTCGTCTGAACCTGACAGACACGACCGGCGTCGAAAAGTACGTGCTGCCCGAGGCCGAGTACGAAAAGAAGCAGGACTCGGTTCTGGCGTGGAAGAAGGCACAGAAGCTGGGCCGCTTCGACCCGGAGGCCCCCGGCCAGGCCGAGGCGCGGGCGGCGGCCCACGCGCGCGACGCGGCTGACCGCGGCGTCGAGCCCGGCCGGCGCTGTCGCGTCGGCGCAGACGATTCCCGCCGCGGTGTTGTCAAGTACGTGGGCGACGTGCCCGAGATCCCCGGCGGCGCAGGCTTCTGGGTCGGTGTGCACCTGGACGAGCCCGTGGGCAAGAACGACGGGAGCATCGGCGGGAAGCGATACTGGGGCGATGGGCCGGCGGAGTTGAAGCACGGCGTGTTTGTGCGGCCTGAGAGGGTCGAGGTTGGGGACTTCCCGCCGCTTAATGATCTAGCGGATGACCTTGACATGGAGGAGATCTGAGGCTCGATGTCTGCATGGGCTTTCTGGATCTCAACTAGGGCCGATGAAGAAGGCCACTTGCCAGCAGCCAACTCTTTGTATGGGAATGGGTGAGCCGTCTAGGCCGGCGCATGCCACTCCAGGAACACGCGTGTAGCGGGGACTTGTCCACCGGTGCAGCCCGTAGATTACACTATTTTGACAGCTTCGTTTGCGCAGTTCCAGACAGGCTGTCGCGGCAGTACTCGGCCTTGAGCCACGTCCAGTCGGGCATACGATCAACTCCCGGCTTTTGTAAGACGAGCCCCGCGCGACGTCCGACACTCCAACATCAGGGACGCCGTGTCGCCGAGCCGTATGAACCGGAGACCCGCAGGGCTCATGGAGTCCGCGGGCAGATCATCAAACCATACTCTGAGCCTGGACTGGACTGGTGGTTAGAATCCTGGCTGTGCCGCCTCTTGACGTCTTCGCCAACGCGGATGAGGTGGGGACGCAATATCGAGTCTACCGCGCCCCAGAGGGCAGCTTCTCGCACTCGGTGGCTTTGTGGAAGTGCCGGGACAAGCCGGCAAGCGGCGCCCGGATCGTCAAAATGCCGTTAGGCACCTCGCCGATCTCTTGCGGGTGACGACGCAGCCGACGACGCCTGGCGCAACGCCCAGATGTACAGGTACGGGGAAAATCGTGAAGCAGCAGCCTTGGTGTTTCTGGTGGCGGCCTATGCAGACGGCGCCGTCATACTCGGCCCGCAGCGTCGAGTCTAGCATCATCTTGGTGTAAGAGCCGCGCCCCGCGCCGATTTCTGTCGTAGAGTGCTCTTTGTGGGCGGACCTGACCGCCACTACCATGAGGAGGTAGGCTATCACCCATGCGGCCAGTCAGCCTCGGCCTCCCAGTCGGCCCTCACCTCTGGGCTGGTGGTCTTGCACAATGCAGAGCAAGATGACCCACAGGTAGCAGATATCCAGGCCACGGCTGCCGGTTACCGCGTCTCAGACAGTTGGGGGCAGTTCGCACTCCAAGGACCTCTGAATTCTTTCTGCGAGGCTCCCCGGTGTGGTCACTTAGGCGGCCTTTCGGCCTTGCTAGGCCCAGCGGTAGCTGAGGGCCATGCATAATTCGGGAGGGAGATGGCTGTCCTTTGAGACCTTGGGCAGCTATAGCTGGTCTGGGTCACTGACGTCGACTAGCCTGGAAGGCAAAAACCCCGAGCGAGGAGCTTGAGGGCTCGCATTGCTCGTATTCCTGGACGCCGGTGTTGATCCAGCGGAGAACCAGGCGGTACTGCTCTAGAGAGCCAGCGTCACTCGGGCGTCATGCTGCATAAGGAGACGTGAGGCGCCACGGAAGATACTGGGCGTTGGTCACAAACAATATGTACAATATGGCACGGAAGGGGCGCTGCTAAGAAGTCAGTTGCTTTCCAAGCACGGACCGGGAGCGCGATTTTGCATGTACCGTATTGCAAAGTAGAGGCGCAAGCAGTAGGTAGACCTGTTTGCTTGATCTATCTCTCGGAAATCAGTAAGCGAGGGTGAGAGTAGGAGACCCTCTGGCTCTACATATACAGGTGCGCTGCAGGGGTACTGAGCACTCGTCGGCCTCGGCCGGACGAGGGTCTCTAACGCGCACCGGGATCCTGCCACCGTGGATCCCCCGCGTTGGCCCGTTCCTTTGTGACATGTCATATTTGTACGCGCCTTCTGGAATCCGAGTCTAATGCCGGATCCGGAGTTCATTGAACTTCTCGTTTCTACAGCTAATCCTCGGCACAACGGCCTCTTGGCACCTTCCCAGGGCCGAGAGATGTTTCCCGAGCTGGCCGTCGATCTCGGCGCAGGCGCCACAGCCACATTCCCGTATAGCGATTCGTGACCCAAGACGAAGGCCGCTCGCGCTCTGAAGCTAGCTCGTCAAAATCAAGGCACGACGCCGAGCAACAGGGCAGAAAATATGACGGCCGTGCAAGACAAGCGCGGACGGGCGAGGTGCCCAGAACCAACCGATCAGAGTGCTCACCTCGCAGCAGAGCATTGACAGTATCCTTGGTATGTAGACCAGACGAGACTGAAAATCCAGGTTTGTTTGGCAATAGGCTGAGCAAACGACGTGGATGAGACGCACGACCTTCGGCGTCTCTGCTGTGGCATATGGCACTTGATCTCACCTCACTTTCGTGGCACAAAAGAGAGGCAATGAACTCGCCCGACTCACAGCTGCCCAGACAGCGCCCGATGCAGCTCCAGCTCGACTGCAAACTCCTGCCGAAACAAGTCTCCTGCCGTGAGGCCGCGGTGGTCCCGGAGATCTGCGCGGATGCCCCGCTGGAGCAATATTACAGCCACCCGCTGGAGACGGGGGAGATCCCCGCCCCTATGAGCGAGCAGGTGCAGGGCAGATTTTCCATAGCAGTCGGCTGCATTGATGTCTTTCACCGTCTTGGCCAGGAGGTGTATGCAATCGATCAGACAGTCGCGCTCGCGCGAGTCCGCAACGCCATGGCCCCAGGCTCCTCCTACCACGCGTTCGACAGCCTCAAGCAGCGGCGTATCTCCGTCCCCATTTTTTGCGTCCGGATCAACGCCCCCGGCGAGGAGATGGGCCAGCACGTCGAGGTGGTCCGGGGCAGAGTTCACCAAAGCCAGATGCACTAGAGGACGAGCCGTTAATGACGCGTGTGCCAGCCTGGTCCTAATAAAGGAGGGGAAACGGGAAGCGTATAACAGCTGTGAAGACGAGAGAGAGACTTACAAGCGTTGCGACTAGAGGATTCCTCGACGGCGTTCACGTCTGCGCCGCGCTCGAGAAGCAGTTCGATGATGCTCGGATTCGCAACTCTCTGCCGCAGCCGGTGCGGCGACACGGCCAGGAGCAGGAGCGTGACGCCATCACTGCGCCACGCGTTGGCGTCGAAGCCCCAGTCCAACCAAAACTCGGCAAGGGCCAGGTCGTTTCTCTGCACCGCCTCAAAGAGGACCTGGGGCATCTGGTCGAAGGCGGGCTCGGGCAGGTTTGCGAGGAGTAGGCCGACGAGCCTGAAGAAGTCTTCCTTGGTCCGGATCCCTGGTCCGTGTGTGAGGTGTGGAAGTATCTTGAAGGCCGTGTCCTGGAAGCCCAGCTCGATAAAGTAGTCTTCAACCCCGTAGCGGCTCTCGCCACGCTGCCGGTTGTCCAAGCAGAAGCCGTCAAAATCAGCGTCGGAGACGGCAGCACCCCTACTAGCTGCCCATTTGAGCATACCCAGGCCCCCGAATTTGAGGGCCTGATACGCCTGCTCACAATTTATTGTCAACTAGGGATCGGATTTGCTGCTGCTAAGGCGCGCTGCCGAGAAGCGTGGACAATACAATACAGAAACTTACAAAGGACTTGGGGACAGCAGACGTACCCGGCATCAAGTTGACGTCAAGACCGTGGCTGATGAGCAGATCGATGATTTTGAGGTTCATACCAAGTTAAAGTGCCGCCGGGCGACCCCGAGCTCACAGACTCGGTTGCGCACCGAATCGCCCGCCTTGGAGCGGAAATACCGAACTCGGTCGGCGATTGGGCGACCAAACGTCTCAAGGGGGACGTCAAACCCAAGCACAGGCTCAATGGAAAATGCGGCGAGTTTAATGTCCTCCACTTGGACTCGGAAAGACAGCAGATTGACAAACGTAACACACAGGCAAGTGGTGGCCCCCAGCCCAACCCGAGTTATGAGAGCCCTAAAAAGATACAACTCAGCAACGGGGTGAGGCGGCCCTTCATGGCCGCAGTTTGGAAAGGCAAACTTATCAAGCCGTGCTCGGACGATGCCAATGGGTACGGATGCCAGGAGCTCATAAAAGCGTTCCCTGAGCTGGACCGGATCGAGCCCAATACAAAGGCGGACCGGTCCCCCGATATCAAGATCACTCAGCTCGAGAACCCGCGCACAATGCTCGAGAGCCGGAAATCGGGGCCGGCCCGGTCCGCTGCTCAAGGCCAGGCGGCGCCAGCTCCTCAGGGCCGGAGTGTGCCCGCTGCTCAACGTCAGAGAGTACCAGCTGCTCAGGGCCAGGCGATTCAGGGACAGACGGTGCCCGCCGCTCAAGACCAGGCGGCATCAGCTGCTCAGGGACAGACGGTGCCTGCTACCCGGTACCCGGCGGCGCCCGCTGCTCAGGATACGAGCGACGTCGAAGGGGTGCAAGTTCCAGGGAGCCCTGAGCGGATACCCGCCACCCAACGCCAGACGCCGCCCTCTTCTCCGGAGGAGGTGGTGCCCGATACTCCGCACCCGGCCGCGGCCGCTTCTCGGGGCTCGGCACAACCTCCGGCCGCCGGGGGGACCGGCGGCGACGGCGGGGACGCGGCAGCTCCCAACACCCCGTCACCGAGGCCTGGCACGAAGCGGCCTCAGCAGCCGTCCTCGTCTCCTCTCGAAACTCCCGGCAGGCAGCATACTGATAAGAGGCCGAAAGAGTAGATCACGCTGGATACCACGTTGCTGTGATGTGCCTCTGGGGGGAAAAAGGTAGGCAGACGTGTAGAAATATGTTGTGGAAATTGTAAGTAATGGGTTGCTCGAATCAGAGCTGTATGGGTATCTAGGTAAAGAATAGAAACGGCCGGTAAGGATGGAGGGCCACAAACCCGAGGAATGTGAATGATAAAAGCGGGCTATATACCTTACAATTTATTTGCCAAAAGGGCCCTTGGCCGAGCTGTACCGTCCTCGCTCGTCACATCGCAAGTCCAGCATCAAGGCATCGACACCACATCATCCACTCGTCGTATTCGGCACTTTGGAAACCCCCCAGCGATACATACTCGTGTTCAAAACGCACAATCTCGCCTAGAATTACGCCCAACACAAAACAGTACTGACCATTGACACGGATCACACAGCCGCCGCCCGCTTCTTGTCATCCCTCCCATTCGCAGCATCAGCACAGCCCTCCTCCTCGCTCCTAACAACCTCCTCCAGCCGCCTCCTGCTGCAGCGCGCCATATACCTCCTCTTGCAACCCCCGTCCTCGCCAAACCACGTCTCCTCGGGGCACGAGCGGCCGTACGTCTCGACCAGCAGCACCCAGACCACCATCCCCGTCGTCGTCGCGACCAGCCCCAGGCTCGTGAGCGAGTGCTCGGGCACTGCGGCCAGGGCGCAGACGGCGGCGGCGACGAGGGCGCGGTTGGCCAGACGCAAGGGCTTGGGCACGCGGCAGGTGGGCGGCAGCTTGTGGTCGTGGCAGAAGGAGATGACGCCCATGAGGGCCAGGGACAGGCCCAGGCCGACGCAGTAGAAGAGGCGGATGCCGGTCGGGACGTGGCTTTCGGAGCGGTGGGCGTAGAAGTCGGTCAGGGATTTGGGCGGGGCGTCGGGCACGTCCGAGGCCACGACGAGCTTTGAGAGGCCGGCGGTGGCGACGACGTAGCTCATGATGAAGGGGAGGTGGGCCATGAGCCAGAGGAGGTCTTGGGGGAGTTTGTTAGCGTCACACAGCAAAAAGCATATGATAGATGGACAAAAAAAAAAGGGACCGACAGTGTTTGCTCGAGCGGCGGATGGCGTGGACGTGGATGTTGCCCGCGTCGACGTCGAAATACAGCCAGTTGAAGATGTAGGCCTGAACCAGACCGAGGATGGCCTTGCCGAAGAAGGCGTTGAGACCGTAGCCCTGGTTCTGGAACAGGACGGCCACGACGCTGTAGCCAAAGACTGTTTTTTTGCGTCCATCGTCAGCACAGACAACAGCATAAAAGGAGAAGTCGACAAAATAGAATCGCAACACCAACCCAGCGACACAAACGCATTCGTCCTCTCAACCTTGTGCTCGATATTGATAGCCGGGTAAAACTCAAAATGCGGCGCCAGCCTCCTGCTCAGCATCCCAAGCCTCCTGCTGCCGCCGGCCCGGACCGCCGCGGTGGTGGTCCAGCGGTAGAGCAGCATGACGATGCCGCCGCCGAGCAGGTCCAGGGCCAGGGCGGCAAAGACGAGCCCCAGGCGGCGCGGCATCTCGAGCGCCGTGGCGGCGACCCAGAGCGCCGAGGGGACGACGACGGCGACGGCGGAGGCGACCATGGTGGCGCGCACCAGCGGCACCAGGGCCGCGGTCAGGAGCAGGTACGCGGCCATGAGCAGGCGGGCGGCGACGTAGAACCCGACCAGGTACACAAAGGTGTCGTGACCCTCGTGGAAGGTGGACGTCATGTTGGTGGTCATGCCCACCAGACAGGCGATGAGCAGCAGGATCTCGACGCGCTGGGCCACGTCGTCAATGTCGAACCAGCTCACGATCTGGGCCACGTCGGCCCAGATCTTCCAGCCCATGCAAAAGGTCACGACGAAGCGCAGCAGCTCGGCGCCGTCGGCCGACTCGGACAGGTGCTCACCGTTGACGTGCAGGATGCCGACATAAATAAGGTCGAAGAAGAGCTCGAACGACATGACCTCGGTCAGGCGAGAGGCGCGCCACAGAAGCCCCCGGTGGAAGTACTGCTTGACCACGGGCCGCCGGAACAGCTTCATGGTCGTGGAGCCGGCCCGGCGGTCGGTCCAGTCTGATGCCGACTCGGTGCCGCTGATCATGCTGCTGGCTGCTGAGCTGGCCATACCATCGCCGCCGCCCTCGTCGCCGTAGGTGCGGACGTGTGCGCCATACTGCCTAGCCGGTTAGTTCACACACTTATCACCAACCTGGCAGCCAAGCGAAGAAGAAGAAGAAGAAGAAGAAGAAGAAGAAGAAGAAGAGGAAGAAGCAGGAGGCAAAGAAGGACACACACCCCAAACTTGGAAAACGTCGCATTCAACCGTCCCCCACCGTGATCGGCAAGCCGCTCCATCTGCGCCGCCACGTCCCGCAGCTGCGCCGAGACGGCCTCCCACTGGTCCAGCAGCTGCGCCGCGCCCTCGTGCCGCCGCCGCAGCTCCTCGCGGCGCGCGTGCGCGTGCGTCCGCGTCGCGTCCAGCAGGTCGCGGTGCTCGTCGGACCCGTGGACCACCACCTCGACGTCGGCCTTTTTGTTGTCGTCTTCAGCAGCAGCAGCAGAGACTGTCACATCGGCGCCACCGCCCGCCTTTTCCCTGTCATCTTCGGCTGCCGTCTGCGTCGCCTCGTCTTCCGTCTTCTTCTTCTGCTGCTGCTGCTGCTGCTGCTGCTGCTGCTGCTGGCCGCCGTACCACGACCGCAGCGCCGCCGCGTCCTCGGGCGACCCGATCAGCACGCGCCGGCCGTCGGGCAGCGTGAACTCGGACAGCGCACGCCGGGCTGCCGGGGGCGTTGATGAACCCTTGCGGTTTCGGGATTCCATTATTTGTTTTATGCCCCCCCTTTTTTTTTCGTTGTCCGTCTGTCGTTGGTGAAAGGCGCAGTCCGCTCGAGATAGGCAGACAAGCGACGAGATAGATCCGAAACGAAAAATCAGAAGCGGCGGCGCCCTTCCTTATTAGTGCCCTCTTAGTCCCGGATCTGCATAAAGACCGGCACCAAGCGAGCAAAGGCGCGCAATTGGCTGGCTTTTTGGTTCTCTGCATGTGCCCGGGCTGCTTCGATAGACCGCCGCCGGTCTTTAAGTCCTTGGGCCGATAAGATCCATCGCCCTTCTCTCCCCCTGCCTCTCTTCCTTGTCGTCGTGATTTGAGCCCCCTATTCCCGCCTCATGCACGGGGCTGAAGTAAGCACCCTTCCTCCCGCAAGCGTTTCTTCGCTAAGTCCATCGCCCCCGGACCGTCATTTCAATGCGTTTCCCTACTTGTGTTTCGCTGTCACCCTGAGAGCTCTGCATAACCGTGCAGGGGTCCGGAACCTTCGCTGGCTAGCTCCGGCGAGCTTCGCCGAGAACTGCCTGCCGGTCAAACCTGGACTTGTGGCAAATCCGCAGATCAGGAAATGGAGAAACGGAGGGGCAAAGTGAAAAAATGCCATGTGCAAGCATCGCATTCTGAAAGAAGCACGTCTTGTCTAATAAATACACAAAAGTCGCAAAGCCGCGTGTCAAACCAGGTCGTCCAGCGTTCGTTTCCAACAGAGACCCCCTATTGCCGACCCCCTTACACAAGCGCCATAACCCCGCGCTCGACTGAGCGTCACAAAACATGGTCTCCGAACGCCAGGAACAATCCTTCAGACACAAGCCCTGCCCGTGAGGAATAAGAAATGTGGTACGTGAAATGCAACCCAGCCCAATGATAGCAAAAAAAAACAAAAAAAAGAGAAAGAAAAACAAAAACATAAACATAAAACAGCAAAAAACCCGCGCCCCCAATTCTTTTTATGTCCTTTAAAAGGGGGTATCTATACCGGCAAATGATGCCCCTCGTCCTTGACGCCAGCAATAGTGTAAGTGCAAGAGAAAAGAGAAGCTCGCATAAGCGAAAGGGAGAGAGAGAAGAGAGAAGAGGAAGGATGGACAAAGAGCCCAAATGAGAGGAGTACACGGTGAAAAAAAGGTTCCACACCGATATCAAAACACGGCTGACGCCAAGCGAGGACGGACACCTAGCACTTGCAGAAGGCGTCGACTGCATGTTCAAGATGCCCAGCCTGCGTCAGCGCCGGGAGAAACAATGTAGGGGAGGAAGAATCCAAGAACGAAGAGAGTCAAAGGTCGCACAACCCCGCACCAGTTGGTACTAGTTGTTGCGATCCGTCGACTTCCGCGGCTTGTAGTCGGGCACCTCGAGGAACGTCAGGTTTTCCTCGTCGTACTTGTAGGCGTGGAAGTCGTAGCCGTACGGCTTGGGCTCGATCGAGTACAGCATGCCGAGCGGCATGTCCAGATCGGCAATGTCGTCGCGCGTCAGGTCCATAAAGTAGGCAATGAGCACCCGGCACACGGACCGGTGGCTGATGAGGAGTACGTGGTCCGTGATACGCTCGATCTCACGCACCATGTCGCGCAGCCGGCTGATCACGCGCAGGTAGCCCTCGCCACCCACACCGGGATACACGTAGCTGAGCTTGTCGGCAGACCGCTTCTTGTACTCGTCCGGGTACTTGGCCGCGATCTCGTCGTACGTCATGCCCTCGAAGCTGCCCGTGTGCATCTCGTTGAGCATCTCCCAGTTCTTGACGTCGTAGTCCTCGTCTTCTTCAAAGTACTCGGCCGTCTGGACGCTGCGCTTCAGCATCGACGTCCACACGCAAAAGTTCTTGGCGTCCAGCTCCTGGAAGAGCTCGGGATAGGGCGGCGTGTGGTCGCCGGGTTGCGGCGGGAACGACGACTGTGCAATCTTGTCCTTCTGCTGCACCAGCCACTCCTGCCGCTTCTTGGTGATGAACTGATGCAGTGCCATGCCGTAGTAGTGGCCGCGCTCCGTCAGGGCCGAGTCGCCGCCCAGCTTCCCCAGCTTGTTGTCTTCGCTCTGACCGTGGCGCGTGATCCAGATCTGACGCGGTGCCAGGTTGAAGGTCGTCAGATAGGATGCGATGCCGCCACTCAAGAATCCCCGCAATCTATGTTGGACTATTTTTCTCCCCACGTCGATCATCTGAGGAAAGCACGAGGTTAGCATCCAGTGGCCTGGTGGCGACAGCAGAAAGAGACTCACCTGGATGTACTGCATGTCGTTGGATTCCTCATAATTACCCAGCGGCACATAGGCACTCTCGTACTGTTTCACCCTGGCCTTGAAATCCGCCAGCGACTTGACCGGATCTTTATCTTTGTAGTCTGGACCTGACAGCTTCAGGCGCATATTGGCCTCGAGGAGCTAGAGCGGCGAATGCAAGAGTCAGCATCTCTAGGTATCTAGCCATGGGCAGGGGAGGTTAAAACAACGGCCGACATACTGTCTCGTCATGGCAGATACTTTCGATAAAAAGGATGCCAAGCTTGGGCTCCCGCTCCTTGATGCGCTTCACAACCTGCTCACGGCGCCGAATTGTGCTGTTGGTGGCATCCAAGATTCCCACGCTGCCGTTCTGGCAGAGAAGATAATCCAGCACCTCGTCGAGCGTGTCCATGGCCAGCTTCTCGCGCTTCTTAGCGGCCGACTCATTGTTAGGGTTGAAGAAGCTTGCCGACTGCTCTATCTGGTCGTTGTGGCCGTCCGAGGCCTTCTCTTGCCCGTGTGCCCGCGGCGAATTCAGATCTAGCTCAGGGGGGTCGCCCATGTCCCCGGCGTCGACACTGTTCACCTTGAGAAGGATCGAGGCGGCCTTGAGAGGGGCAGATTCATGGTCGAGGTGGCGGTTCGAATCGCCATTATGTTGCTGTGGTGGCATGCCGGCGGCGACTCGCCTCCTATTCCCGACGTTGAAGATCTGCGCATTGTGTTGCTGCCATGAAAGGTAGCGTTGTATCTTCTTGGTTATGTACGACTTGCCCCTCGCGGGGAGGCCGACCATGACGATGACCAGCTTTGCTGCAACATCGCGGTCCGGGATCCTGCCATCGGGAGAGACGCGCGACCTGGTCATGCCAGGGATGTTGAGAGTGGTTGCATGGGGCCGGACCCGCGGGGTATGGCTCCCCGAGTTTTGCCTCACCGGAGGGCTAAGATCACGAACTTCGTCAGCGCTGCAGTTCTTGCGATCCGAGGCCCAGAGCGACCGTGTAGCCATGGGCCGCGGCGATGCTTGGGGCCGTAAAGGGCAGGTTGGAAGAACGTGTTGTAGGTGCGTGTATATCAGGGTGTGGGTAGGCGCTCATGGGTGTGTGTGATAAGAGTCAAAGAGCGACGTGGATCAAAGAGGGGTTATGCATGGGAAAGGAGGAGGGGGGCTGCCCACATTCTTGGAGAGCCCGGAGCTGTCGAGGAGAGGCTCCTTGCATAGGGGCTAGAGCTGTCATAGAGCGGGGGTCGGGGCTTGTCGCGCAGGGCCACGTCGAAGTTACTCAGCGACTTGAGGGCGTGCGCTATGACGGTGGGAGGAGCGACAGGGGTTGGATGCAGTGTTTCCGTCAACGTCGTCGTGGCACCGGTGCGATTCGTGGTGCTAGGGGCCAGCGTCTGCGAGGTTGGGGCGGGCGCCGACTTCAGACGGTCACCATTAAGTCGGCTGATGGTGCTATCGCTGCTGCCGTTGAGGGAGGACGAGGACGAGACAGCGGCGGTGGCCGGTGGTGCAGCAGCCGGGGCGGACGTGGGTGGGGGAGGAAGCGTCCGAGTTGGCGAGGCTGTTAGGTGGTTGCTCATTGCCAGTTTCGCCAGGAGGGACTGCTGCGCCTGTTTGCGCCTACGGTCTGTTGGGATCGGCTCGGGGAAACAGGTTAGAGAGGACGGAACAGCGAGGGAGGAAACACGTGCGCCGACGCAGAACTGGGACAGGATGACTTGGGCTTGTAAAGGGTTGCAGGTTGCAGAAGGAAATTGGTGATGGTGGTGTAGGAACAAAGATCAATATGTACCCGGGGTGTGGAAGACAGCCGCCGAAGGCATTGATTGAAATGGCTGCGGTAACCGCCAAGACCTGACGTGGTTGTGGTGCCAGTCCAGGAAGGCAAGCCCGGTTCCAGGTCGCCAATTAAACCAGCAGCGCCGATCGCACGGTGGGTCGCAGGGGGGCGTGGGAAGGGCCCTGGGGGTGGCAGCGCAGACAGGGGCCTAAAAGCCTACACCAGCCGACTGCCCGAACGGGCTGGGCTTGGCGGGAAGTCTTGCCGCGATTGTTTTGTCAGAAACGAAACCTGAGATTTTTGTTCGAGCCTGTTAGAAAAGCTGAGGCATACAGCCCTGTTTTTGAATGTGCCCGAGCAGGTAGGCCAGAAAAAACCGATACACCAAAAAAAGGTAACCCGGCCAAGGGCTTCCATAAAGAGAAAAGGAAATAGGGAAGGAAAGGGAAATAGGAGAGGAAAAGGAAAAGGAGAGGAAATAGGAAAGGAAAAGCTTTTTTTTTTTTTTTTTTTTTTTTTTTTTTTTTTTTTAANTTTTTTTTTTTTTTTTTTTTTTGGTTAAAAGGAGGTTGTTTATGTACCTAACGAGTGACCTTTGGGTGTACCGCTTTTTTCCTGGTCCGCGTGCCGGGCTGCTTTGATCTCGAGGTTGCGTCTTGTGGTTGCTGGTCGAAAACCGTGTGTTTTCTGGTACCCGTTCGACTTGCTGGAGCTCCGTGCTGGTGTTCGTATTGCGTACGCAGGCGGTGCAAGTTGGTTGGTTGGTTGGAATGCGACCAGCCAAAACGGCGAGGCGACGATGACTCGACGGGGCACACAACGCCCTTTTGCCACTTCTGGTGTGATCTTTCTCCGGTTGTTGTTTCGCTTTCGTTCGTCTTCCGAGTCCGCACAAAGTAAAAATCAAAAGGTCAAAAGTTGGCGGTTCACTCAAAGTCAACGCACGGTCGAGGGAGGCTGGCTCGTGTCGCTTTTATCCCCCGCGCTGCCGGCTGATGAGGTCTGGACGTGCTTGGTTGGGTAGGCTCCTCCTGCAAGCGGCTTCTCCCAAGGCTGACCTGCTTCGTCACTGCCGGTGCCCCAATCTCTGTACCTCTGTACGTGCGAGCAAAAACAAGAGAAGGCACACGGGTCAAGCCTCAATGCGGTTGCGACACTGGGCGGCGAGAGCGTCTGAGCAGAAACGGAGGGAGATTGGACGCGAGAGAAGCGGGCAACAACATACGTTGAATGATTAACAGCAGCCGTTTTAGGGCTTATTTGGCGTGGATGATTTCACAATTCTTTTTGACTCACGGCTCGATTGCCACACCAAACCTGAATTACTCTCCCGACGGCCTGGGACCGAGAGTTGGTGGTGGCTGCAGCGTCTATGATCGGCCGCCCGTCACCAAGTTTTTTTGTCAAGTGGTACCTCCCTCCGGTACTACCGAGTCAGATTGGCCATCCACGACAATCGCCCGATGCCGGCTGACTTTTTTATTTTATTTTATATCTTTTTTATTCTTTTTTCCGTGTCCCTCTCCAGTTCGTTTCTTCACCTCTCCGCTTTGGTTCACGCAGCTGCCGCAGCCGTTCGCGCACACACTGTAAGGGGCGGCGGGCTGCTGCGGGGAATGGCTTGGGACGTGGATTCGTGGTGCAAATGATATTGGACATTAAATCAGCCGCCAGGGAAACCCAGACACCTCGGGAAAATAGCCTGGACACCCATCAAGTGGCTTGCACGCTGGCCCACCAGTTCGGTTCGGAGTCCGATTTCCAGCCTGCCGCGAATGGTATGGTGTGGAAGCCAACATTGAACATTTGGAAATTTGTAAAAATTAACCAGCAGCATCGCGGTTCGGTTGGGGGCGCCCGACCGACTCTTGCTGCGGGCTCCCCCTTTTTCGGCGTGCAAATTTGGTTCTGGCTAAGATCGGCCCTGTTGCCTCCCATCGTCTCAATAATACCCGTGCGTTTGTACGCTGCGCGTATGATGAATCTATTCTGGGGGAAACATCACGGCACCATCGGCTTGGCGTGAGGACCCCTTGCTTAAGAGATTTGACCGAGGACTTTTTTTTTTTTTTTCTCTCTCGCAAGTCCCTTTTTAGACACAGCGACGGACAGACGCAGCCCCAACAGAAATTTTGCCGCGGAAACTCGAAGTGGGATGATGGGGCAACGCTATACGTGCCAAGCTCTCACCCGTGGGATGAGACTGCATGCAGCAATGATGGAGCGGAGCCGAACTGTGCGGCGTCCACTGGGTACGCCCCAAGCGAGGTACCCCGCAAGCCTTCTATGAACGCGACTGGCTATCGCATCTCCGTTAGCTGCGCCGGCACCGGACTTCTGACGTCGGCGCGCCATCGGCCAGCCAGAAGAAGAAAGAGGGTTTCTTGCCAAGCCGACGCCAAACCGGAGCCCCTGCACCGGCGTCACAAAGGGTGGGGATTTGGGCGATTAAGATATTGGTTGCAAGCGTTTCGGCGCCGCCTATGACACGACATGAGGCGCCTTCAGCCATAGGTTCCCCGGACATGGCAATCCTTCCATCGGCTCACGAATCCAATGCTGATATCATCCGTGCCCATCCACACCACCCTCGTCAACAAATGAATCGAGCTCCGCCCTGGGGGATGCATACGCCCCTCCGAACCCCCCACGCAGTGTCCATGTTACATTGCATGACCGGACGGATGACTGGCAGCCTGTCCGGCAGCCTTGCTCTGACAAGACATTCGAGACAGCTGGCGGTGGTGCTGGTGCTTTATCTGCAGCCGCCAAGAAAAATGCAGTGGTCGGTCACGGACACGCCACTCCAATCTCGGTCAACGAGCACAAGCGCCGAACAAGGCAGCGGCCCGACGCCAGGCCGGCGTGTGTGTCGTTGCAGCGCCGCGGCTCGCTTTGGCCGGCTCACAATTAGAAAGTGACCTGGCAGGCAATTTGACGTGCACCAACACGGCCTCAATCAGCTGGTCGTTGAGCTGGACCGAGTGGCTGGATTGGACTGGGTTAGGGGTGAGGGCTGCCCAAATGGCCTGACAGAAAGCATAGCCAGTCTGACATGTTTTTAGTCCATTGGTTCCGTCAACTGGAGTGGAATGGAAAGGAGTCACCTCGACAGGTTTGACCCGGGCTGGCACAGGCTCTAATTTCGGCCGACATGACCCTCACTCAGAATTGCGTGTGTTGTGGGCAGACTCGGTTCTTGGCTTGTCAGGAGCTGCTGCTCAGCATCCATCCACGCGAGAGGTGAGGCTTCCATCGCACAGTCAATCGCCTCGTCTTGGTCTATTTTGGACACGACATGGTGATACACCCAAGGCTGTGCAGTGAAGGCCCTGTGAGCTTGAGCAGGTTTCCGGCTGACTCGGGGGAACAAACGTCAACGGTGGATTCCAACCTGGAGGCTCAATCGATCGCCCGACTAGACGTAACCAATTTCAGCATTGTGCCTACTACCTACCTGGTAGGTATATTTAGACCAACAGCCCAGTGTGAATACTCGGCAATTATGATACAACGTATTTTTCTGTCTTGTTGCCTGGGAAATCGACAAGATCGGAGGCCACATCGTGCCATCCTCTTCTCTGACTCACATGCGGGCTGCAGCTGTAAGTGGTAATAGACAGACGGGCATAGTGACGACTGTCAATGCACCTGCCTCGGGATTGGCGAGCTGGGGAAGGCAGCCCAGAGCTTTTGCTGCCGTACGTTCCCTCGATTCAGCACTCGAGTCCCACAACGCCTGCAGTGAGGGTCCTTTTTATGGAAAAGAGCCAACGGCCAACAGGGCGCAAGGGCATGGGGCAGATTTGTGGGGCAAGTGACGTTGAACTGCGAAGCCGACATCGGTCGAATAAATTCCTACAGCTTCAGATGCACGATCGCGAACCCACAACCGGGCTCACTCACCTAAACCTGCCTCACTTTGACCTGACTGATTGCTCCTGCAGCACATCACCGAACCAAACAGCTCGAGCTTGGCCCGTCGGTCGCCTCTTCTGGATCCTGCCTGCCCATTGCAACCCAATTGCAACGAGAGGAGGGGCATACAGCAAACATCGTGCCCACTTCCTCCGCCATCCTGCGTCTATCGCTTTCCCCATCTTTACCACGCCTCCACCGCTACGACACCCATCATGCACGGAACAGGTACTCGCAGAGACTAGCGGCCTTCAATACCATTCCAGCTATTCAGATTCCGTCCGACGATCCATAGCCTCCTGCTGCATACTCCCTTCCTGTCTTCACTAGGTAACTGGGTGGGTAGGTAGCCAAGCACCGACAGCATGCGGGCGCCTGACATTGCCGCCATCATCGAGACCAAGGACCAGCTGGTGAAGGATCTTCTGCCAGACAACGTCAAACATGGCGTCCTGATCCCGCTCAAGACCACCCTCGAGCTGAGGGACACTCACAGCTGCGGCCAGGCCCTTATCACTCGCGCCCCCACCAAGAGTGCGAGCATGGTCATCGGGTACACTCCCATACGGACCCGTTCCCTAGCTTCCCCTAGAAGGCGACCCAGGCTAACGGAATGATGCTCGGGTCACCCCTGTGATCATATAGCGCGCTACAGAACCTGCTTCCGGTGGGAGTTGTTAATGGCCTCTCCCACCTGCGGCGCTGCGCGAAGCCGTGCGACCTGCCATCCCACCTCAAGGCACACTTGATGAACGATACACCCCAGAGCCGCCAGATGCACACGGGGAAGGCGGCCTGGGTTTACATCATGCTCGGTATCGAATCCCTCTTCGATATAGATGAGCTCTTCGAGTCTCTGTCCAAGGTCGAGAACATGGGCGTTGAGCCGTTTGTGGCCAGCATCCCCGTCCCCCTGCTACCGCCCACGTCCCAGGTTCAGGCAGCCCTCTGGTGCGGCCAGTTCTGGCCTACGGTCTACCGCAAGACGAACCCGCTTGGACCCCACCCTAGTCTCGTGGCCCGGTCCACGGATGATATTGCCATGGACGCGGCCGTATGGATGGGCCTCGCTCACATGGTCGCTGCCAAGGCCCGCAAGGCTGGCCTCGGCCTGCCCATCGGCGCCTGCATCATCCAGCGTATGGATGACGGCCAGACAAAGCTTGTTGCGCTCGCTGCCGATGCCCGCTGGAACCGCTGGGGCAACAGCCCTCCGGCCGGCGCAAACGGAGGAGGCTCGTCCTGCTCGACAACGGGCAACCCCATAGGCCACGCAGTGTTGCGTGCCATCAGCATGGTGGCCAGAAAGCTAGTGCGTGCCGAGAAGCGAGTCTCTACCGTTGACGGCGACGGCGGCGGCGACGGCGGCACGGAGACGCCCGTGATGAAACCACAAGCGGCGGCGGCGGCAGCAGCTGTTGCTGCCATGGCGGCATCTGCGGCGCACCGCATCCCTGTCGAGTTCGACCCGTTCCAGGACGACCCCCTGCTCGAGGAGGAGCGGCTCGTGTTCGAAGCCGACCACCCGTCTCCCGAGGGATACCTTTGCCACGGACTCGAGCTCTATCTGACGCACGAGCCGTGTGTGATGTGCGCCATGTCAATCCTGCACTCGCGGATGGGAAAGGTGATTCTCGCCGAGCGGATGCCTCTTACTGGCGGGATCTGCTCCGAGGACCGCATCCTGGACCCTGCAAAGCACCCGGGCGCGTCCGATGTCATGGATGGCGGCCACGGCCTGGGCCTCTTCTGGCGCCGCGAGCTCAACTGGAGTCTTCTGGGCTGGGAGTGGGAGCCTTGCGACGGCCTCAGGCCCGAGCGGCTGCCCCCCACTACTCACGCCTAACAGGCGTCGACAGCAAACGACGTGTGGCAAGGTCCATATCGTCTGACCTCGGACTACGCTAGGCCATTCCAAGTCATGTTTTCATTTGGCGACTATTCGGGGAGGACCGCAGCTCTAGGTCGATGGCTGTTGGCAATGCCAAATCGTGTTTTCATGTGGCTACTACTCAGGAAGGATCACGCCTTTGCGTCGATGGCTGTCGGCCATGCCAAGTCGGTTTTCATGTGGCAACTACCTATTCAGGAGAGGAAGGCGGCTAGATCCCGATCGATAGCGCTCTCCTGGAGCCTGCTCTGTTTCCGGTACTATTGGCCATTTCCATTCAATTTGGGGGAGGCATTAACGACGTTGGGGTTTATGAAGTCATCCGCGAGGTCTGGCGATTCTCTATGGGGACAGAAATGAGGAAAGTGAAGGGAAAAGGAGGGGACAAGAAAAGGCGCATTGTAACGCTAATTGTGAGAAGGAGACGACGAGGGCAGGGCAATCATAGCATGGCGTTTGGCGCAGGGAGGAAGGCGGCATCTTCTAGAGCTGGTCCGCCAGGTAGAGTTAGTTAGACTCTTAGGTATCGAACTGCTTGATTCCAGACTCTGCCCGATTCCCGTGATCAGTCGAATTCCCTAGCTGTGCGCGACGGGACTGGACGTCGTAACTACTATCTCATCGATGATTAGCTCAGAGCCAAGAGGATGGGCTTCAGCTGCCGCCTTTGCTGTTACGGAACCGACATGCCGCCGAATTGACCAACCCCTCTTGAACAACAAAAGAACCCCCTCATTTACCCCAGCTGGTTCTGAGGGAGGGTCACAACCGGACGGGAATGGAGGCTTTTCTTTGCTGCGCGTTTGCGGCCGCTTCAGGCCCGTTTTCTTCTGTTCATTTCTTCCTTTCATTGTCTGGTTATTTATGCGCTACACGAGGTTATTGCTGATTCCGTCAATCGACACAGCCAACTGGAATTTTTCTCAGTTTTCGTCTTATTTTTTGCAGCAAGGGCGTGGAGGCCGACGGAAGAAGCTGAGGAGGGGAGCCCCCCCTGTCCCCGCCCACGCCCACGCCTCCCATGAGGGTCCCCCACGAAAACGAAGATGCGGATCCTCTTTGACTTTTTGTGACAGCCCTTCAGTACGGATTGAAGGCTGCTTCATTCCTCCTTCTTCCTGCCTTCTTGCTCGCCTTTGTCGCTTGTCGGCGGTGGGATGAAAAACAGAGTCTGGCCGCCGCCGCATTTAAAGAAGGGGCGACCCTCTCCTCCATCGTCTCCACGTTGAGCCTCGCGACGCCCACAGCAGCCGCCCACCAGTCCAAATTTCCGAGCGTGCAGCGAGAGCTTGAGCAAACAGCGAACAAATGCGGGCAGGCAAGCAAACAAAAAAGCGAGCAAACTGCCACACGAACCACCCAGGGAAAAGACACTCATTGCCTGCCTTGACAGCTCCGAAAACGGCCAAGCGGAGTTGTCGACGCTGAACGAGAGACGGCAAGCTAAATAGCAACAGAAAGCAAAAAAAAAAAAAAAAAAAAAAAAAAAAACAAA
>PYSS01000126.1:0-36256 GCA_003049465.1 Magnaporthiopsis rhizophila
GGGTTTTTTTTTTTTTTTTTTTTTTTTTTTTTTTTTTTTTTTTTTTTTTTTTTCTCGCTGTAGCTGCAGGGGCGCTGTATTTGCCAACACTCATCCCGCCTTCACGACCAGAAAACCAACTGCGACAGGCAAATGCCCGTCTGACCCCAGCCAACCCTTTCAAGATGCGCAGATAGCGCGTGCCCGGAGCCAATGTTAATAAGAAGAGTTGGCGTAATTAGCAAGACCCCTCGAAATGACCGTTCTATAGTAAGCCAGGCACATACCTCGCGCCGACGATGCGATAATCACACTTGCAAATGTCAAGCGTAGTGAATACTAGCTAACCACATCCTACGCCTCCCAGCCCAAACCGGTGCGGCCCATCCTTCGAAACGCCTGGGATTATCATGACGCCCGCTCCGACCCCAAGGGCCCTCGGGCACCGTCCACCCCGCTCAAGGAATCGGTCGATACGGGGTCCAACTACGCCCTGGCGCTCTGGCTAAGAGAAACGTACACATCGAACGAGTACGACACCCTCACCATTCTCGCAAAAGCCGCTGGCACCCGCAGGTACCGCCTGCCTATGGTGACGCTGCAGCGGGCCATGCAACAGGCCGAGGCCAAAGGCAGGACCCGCCTGTCCGACTACTTGCCTAGCGATGCCGCCTGGCGGGCCAAGCTCGAGTATCTCGCGTTCAAGGGCATCACGGCGGACGACATCGATCATTGGGTCTGGATCTTGTCGGCCGAGGATGCGGACGCGAGGGTCGAACGCCTGGTTTCCTCGGACCGGTATAAGCCCATTTTCGTTCTCTTCAACATCCTCCGCAGGGATCAGGTCTTCAACAAGCCTCGGTCCATCATGCGCCTCCTTGAATACTCGGCCAAGACCTTCTGTGACAACTCCCTCTCGATGGGCAGTCGCCTGCCGGTCAAGCCCACCTCGTTGTCGTGCCAGGCCCCGGTCAGGCCGTTGCGCACCCTTGACCACCGCCTCAATATGGGTCCGGACCAGTTCGAGAAGCTGCTGAGGCTCCTTATGCACCACGTGATGCTTGTCTGGCCAACCGCCATCGTCTCGATCGCCGATCTGGCCGCCAGCTACATACGTAATCTCGGCTGGGCCCCCCTCGACCCGCAGCGGCATGTCTCCCCGACGCGGGCTGAGAGGATATTTGCCGCGCGCTGCAGACTATTCAACCAGTGTTTACAGCTGTTCGAGACGAGCTCCCCCATGCATCCGGTCGCTCAGATGCGCTACAACTGGCGGGCGCAAAAAGTGATGCTCGTCTTGTCGAGCGAATTCGACCGTCCACTGAAGATAGATCGGTCCGGGTTCAGGGCTATCCGCGGGGTCCTGGTCGCCCTTTCGAAATCTGAGGATGAGAAAATGGTCGCTGCCCGCCTGTCGAAGACGTGGCCGCCCTATAGGCAGGATTGGGATGGCCAGGATGAGAGGCGGCAGCTGGAGGATGATCTCAGCCGGAGTGTCAAGGCCGGGGTCATGATGCGCGAGGCCGGATATGCTGACAAGCCGGTCGACCGTCCTCTGGGCGTGCTTGGAGGAGCCGACCTCGGCGAATCGCCCTACGTCCAGATGCGGTCTCTCAAGCCGAAGGTCTGGCGCGGGAAGTACGCATCTATGAACATTTACTCCCACTGGGCGGCTCAGGTCAGGGCCACCCGGAACGCATATGAGGCCTGGGGCTGTTTTCAGCGTCCACCGCAGCAGGGTCTTCCACCGAACTACCAGGTCTACGCCGAAATGTTCGCCAGGCTGTTTGCCCGCGAGGTACCCCTGACTCCGAGGACGCTCCCTGGCGATATCAAGGAGAACCTTCCATTCCACGACGACAATCTCAGCAGCTTCGAGAAAGCCAGGATTCAGCCTCCCACACCCGAGCAGCTCTACGAGCAAATGCGTGGCCAGCAGTTGCGGCCCGTTGGCCGTTGTCTCAATGTGCTCGTCGCTTACTCCAAGACTCCCCAGGATATGGCGGCATTCATGCTCGACGGCATGGTAAACAAAGAGTCGGTAGACATGCTCTTAAGCTTGCTTGGCAGAGACTCGTCTGCTTCTACCTACTCGGAGGCCGAAGGGATACTGGGTAGGATTCCGCGCAGCGTTTTTACCGCCTGCGTCTTCGCTCTCTGTCACATGTCGCCCGACTTCAAAACAGACGAGCCTCTACGCACCCCTAAACGAATCCACCTCATACAAAGCGCCGCGAGAGCGACATTCGTCAGATTGAGGAAGACACCCTCCCACTACCTCGCGCCATGGCATACCATTATCGGGGCTTTGTCCCAGCCGACTGTTGTGAATCGGGACAATAGTGCGACTCGCGTGAAAGCGCTGAGCCTTTTCCTGGACATCTACCGAGAACTCTTACGGCGGCGCAAGGGCGTGGATGCGATCATGTTTGACAAGCTGTGTCTTATCCTGCGCCGTGTCTTGGAAGCCGTCGAGTTCCAGGAGGTCGATCCGACGTCTGAGGAGGGCAAGGCGATAGATGCGGCACACATGCTCATCAAGGACGCTTTCTGTCATATCACGGAGCCGGCGGCGTTGGAAAAAGACCAGGGTTTGCCGGACGAGCAGGGCGAGAAGCAGGATTGGGAGCTGGACCTGCCCCCTCTCTTCTATCGCATTCACATCATCCATCTCCAGCACTACATCCGGGCCCTGGGTCTGCTCGGGGACGTGGATGAAATGGTGCGGGTAGTAGAGTGGATGATTGAAAACTGGGCGACGTCGACGTTTGAGGACGCGCGGGATCCGACACACGTACACTCGGGCAAGGCGGCCGAATCTTTTGTCATGTTCCGGGCGTTCGCCGAGGCACAGCTCTCGCCGCAGCGCATGGGGGAGCTCGAGGACCGGATGCTGCGGCTGGTCAAGGAGAGCGGCTACGGCGGCGCCGACGGCCTGGTGTGGCCGTCGCGGCTGGAGGCCGAGGCATACGCCGACCGAGCCGCCGACCGGGAAAAGGCGTTGTACGGTGACGACGATGCCACCGCCCATGGTGGCCGCGGGGACTCGGGCAGGTTCTGGAGGAGGGTCAGCGCGTATCTTAAGAACTCCCGCCCATCCTCTTCGGCGAGCCGCAATGGTTAAGGTGGCCCGATTCTCAACTTGCTAGTTGCCATAGGCGGATTCGTCAATGTACAAGATTTTGTATCATTAAAATAGATATATAAACGGCTGCAAGACCTTGAATCAGTCGACTGTGACCAACAAGTTTGCATTTTATTGTGTTTACCACTACTTCCTCTGTTGGAATCTGTCCCTGAGGATTTTGTAGAATCTGAGTTTGAATGGCCAATAATGCATTATGGAAACCGCGAGCGGCTTGCTGTCCTTGACAAACTCGCCCTGAATCCCAAGCTCGCTCAGTCCACTTCCATGATGGCCGCTGCCATCAACATGATAAAGCAAAATCGTCCGTTCATTCTATATAATCTTTCAATTCGGTCGATCAAACCCACTTCCATCGACCGATCCTCCCAGCCACCCGATTCTTCCAAAAACGGCAGGTGGGGCTTCAGGACCTGGGGGCCCAAAGCAGCCATTGGCCAGCTACCTTCGGTGATTCAAGTGGAGCGAGCGCGTAAGTCCTGAAGCCATGGACGTGTCGCGCGTCGCAATCCGTGAATTACGGAGCTTTTACGCTGTTTTGATGGCCGGCAGCGGCAGGTCATCTTTTAATATTTAATTCCTTATTACAATTCTGACACGACATCCTTCCCTCGTCATCCGCAACAGGCAATCACTGCAACGCGAGGGTGCATCTTCTGCCTGCCGTCATGCCGCCGCCTCTTGGATCTCCATCACCAAGTCCCTTGCGTGACCACTCAGAGTCCTGGTCTGAGCGAGGGTTTGAGCACTATGAGGATGGCTCTTTGGAAGCGGGAGACCATTACCAGGACGTCAAGCCGGAGAACGTTGAAGATGGGGACGTGAAGCAGGAGCCGGAGAGCGCTGGGGTTCTCCGCGCATCACCAGTTTACGACCAGCTCAAATGTGTGGAAATTCCAGAGAGCACTCTGTCGACACCATGATCAATGTACCGGACGTACAATCCCGCCACCGAGCTCTGTGAGTTCTCACCGTCTATCTCGGAAGTCGAGGCCTTGGCCGCCCTGGACGGGAGCGCGGCGAAGGACGAGACCAACGATGGAGACGACGAGTACTACCTCGACGACTTCGCGGTGTCCTCCAATCATCGTCGGTACGCGGGCGATCTCACATCGCTCCATGAGCTTTTCCGAAGCGGGAAAAATGTTCTCTTGTTCGACGGCACCCTATCCAAAAGCAAGAGCCGTGGAAAAAAGTACCGATTGCAGAACGTCGCTTTCGGGGAGCTCTCTATCGGAAACTACGGTATTGAGCACCACACGGTTGGTGACAGCATCTGGATTCGGTCGGTATTGAACAGCAAGAAGGGCGACCTCGGCGTCTGGTACAAATTAGGCGTACCGGGCATCGAATATATCCGGTTTTTCGAGCCGTTTCGGTGGTTAGCCGACCTGGCCAAACATCTGGTTGACTACATCGAGGCTCGCAAGCACCGGGCGAAGGTCGGTATATCCAACTTCCGGAATAATTTCGCAACTTGGCTTTTATGCGTCCACGGAAACGCTTGCGAGTTCCAGTCGTGGTTTCGCAAGCACCCAAGCTAGGGTTACCGTTCCGATATGTCAGCATATGCCGAGTTTTTGCAGCATCAAGTCCATGGCAATCTCCCAAGTGGCGGCCACGGCATCAAGCTGTTTAAAGAGGTCCTGCATCTTACGCAATACCCAAAGCATTCGCGGCCAGAAAACGACACCATTGTTACGCCTTATGTGTTTTCTCTCTTTTCCCACATGGACTGCCGGGCTTTCCTAAGAGCGACCGTTCCCAAAAACGCGCCAGCGCCTGCCATCCGCCCTCGTCAAAACTCCAAGCAGAGGCCGTACAGTGAGGCCCCGACAGAGGCACTGCTGGCGTCCATCAAGCCCGGCGATGTGATTTCGACCACCCCAGATGATTCCAAAAGTGGCACGAAATGGTTGCACAGTCATGCCAAGTGGTACGCCCGGGTACAAAAGATATCGCTTGCGAAACGAGGGGAGCGGCTATTTCACGTTGTATGGCTTTACCATCCAAGCGACACCCCATGCGGAAAACAGTTATACCCATGGGACAATGAGCTGTTTTTTTCGAACCACTGTAGCTGCCATAGCTCAATGGATCACGCTATCCTAGCCGAGGAGGTTTTGGGCACGCACTCAGTCGAGTGGTTTGGCAATGAGAGCACCAAGGCCGAGTTTTTTGTCAGGCAGATGCACCTGACGGAGGAGCGTCGCTGGGTTGCTCTGAGGGAATCCGATCTTGTGTGTGGCCAGGACCAGGACAGAGAGAAGTACCGGGTCGGTGACACAATACTCGCGCAGATGTTCCGCGACGCGACAACACTCGAGCCGTGTGAGATAGTCGGCTTCTCCGGGAACAACGCTCGCCTCAGACAGCTGAGACGGAGGCATACTATAATCGACGGATCATCTGACGATGTACCACCGAACGAGCTCGTGTACACGAACACCGTCGTCTCGATTCCGTTTTCCTGGATCCAAGGGCCCTGTACCGTTCGCATCATTCCCGCAGACACCGGTGCACCTCCCACACCATACGACAGGCGGGGAACTGGGAATTGCTTCTACATCACTCATCGCCTCCAGGGCGACTCAATCCTGGTACCTATCACCGACACCGACACCCCTCCCTCCTTCCGGCAAGGGTTTAACCCTCGGGACAAATCCTGCACGCCGCTGCGAGGCCTCGACCTCTTCGCCGGATGCGGCAACCTCGGCCGAGGCATCGAAGAGAGCGGGGCTGTCAAGGTGAAATGGGTAAATGACATATGGGACGCAGCCATACATATATGGCCAACGCAGATCCGAAGACCGTTCCGTTCCTCGGGTCCGTCGATATCATGCTGGAAAAGGCGCTCAAGGGGGAGTGTGGTCCATCGGTGCCGGCCAAGGGAGAGGTAGAGTTCATCTCTGGAGGCTCGCCATGCCAGGGGTTTTCTCTACTCACCGCCAACAAGTCCTCGGACCAGCAAAAGAAGAATCGGTCTCTCGTTGCGTCTTTCACCTCTTTCGTTGACTTTTACCGACCGAAATACGGCATTCTCGAAAACGTCACTGCCATTGTCGGACGCTCGTCAGGAGACGGGAAGGACTATTTTGGGCAGCTGCTGTGCGCAATCGTCGGCATGGGATATCAGACACAGATCATCCTGGGCGATGCTTGGACATATGGCGCTCCCCAAAGCCGCTCGCGGACCTTCCTGGTTTTCGCTTTACCTGGCTACACTCTGCCGGCACGGCCTATGCAATCGCATTCTCATCCGCAAGAGATACGCAGCCTCGGCGTCGGGAAGATGAGCAACGGCGAACAGTTTGCAGGCCGCGAGTTGGACGTCCCAACAGCATTCCGCTACGTGACCTCCGG
Source organism: Magnaporthiopsis rhizophila (assembly GCA_003049465.1). NCBI lineage: Eukaryota > Fungi > Ascomycota > Sordariomycetes > Magnaporthales > Magnaporthaceae > Magnaporthiopsis > Magnaporthiopsis rhizophila. Next base: position 6,488 of record PYSS01000126.1, read on the forward strand.
GGAGGCCATGAGGGGCCTGCCCAACATCCAGGATGGCAGGGTGCGTATCTGTCCTGGGTTTCCGGACCACCGCTCCAACGCCATCACGCCCATCGAGCAGCTCAGAACCACGCTGATCCCGACGGCGCCCTACGGCATGGGCTTTGCAAAAGCCTACGAGTCAGGGCAGATCACCGAGGCGGAACGCCTCTGCTTCCCCGCCGAGAGCTATCGCATCAAGCCCAAATCGCGAGGCTGGACGAGGCTGGACCCGACCAGGCTCTTCTCGACCGTTACCACAACGCCGCAGCCGACGGACGCGCGGACGGCCCGCATCACGCACCCGTCCGAGCACCGCACGCTCTCCATCCTCGAGATCCGCCGCGCCCAAGGCATGCCCGACGACGAGGTCCTGGTAGGGAGCATTGCGGACCGCTGGAAGCTCGTCGGCAACAGCGTCGCCCGCCAGGCGGCCCTCGCTCTCGGTCTGGAGCTGCGCCGCGCCATGTGCGGGTCGCTGTACGAGACGAGGGATGATGCGCCCGCCGGTGTCGGCGCCGCCCAGGCCGCCGAGTCGGAGGTTGAGGGAGTCGAAACGGTTGTCAAAACTACTACCACTACCACCACCACCACTGAGATCGAGGTGTCCGCGTGGGCTACCGTCGCCCACATGCCCACCAGCGTCTCGGATGGCCCGAAGCAACCTTCGGCTCCGGACCCGACGATGTCGCCGCCGCAACGCCCGGTTGCCATGGACGTCGACGGCGATCGTGATGACCGCCCCACCGCGACGGTCCAGCTGTCTGCCAAGACGACGGTCTTCAAATCATCGACGGTGACGTCGCGTTGTGGCGGCGCGGCGGCTGGCGTCAAGCGCCGCCGGTCGTGCGGAAACGAGGTGTGGGAGGAGTCGGTGGTGAAGCGGCATCGGAGGAGCAGCATGGAGGACGCCATCGTGTGGAGCTGAGCTGTTGCCTTTCTACCCTTTTTTTTCACCTCTCTGTGCCTTTTTTTTCTCGGGTTCCTTCAGTCTTGTCTCGCCATTTTACATATGCCTCTGTACTGAGTGCACCAACAACGAACTTGTCTCGAGGCGAGCATATACCCCTTCTTCTTCTTCCTCTAGAGTATCATGCGGCATCGGGCGGGCACAATATGTTTTTCCGGTACAGGCATTCGATACCACTTAGTACCCCCGGTTTCTCTCTTTAATTTGATATGTGGGAGCATGCATGCTTGGCGTTTGGTTCTGTTTTCAAAACACTTGCTTCCCGTCCATATCCATGCATAGATTAGATCTAGACCTTGCACCGTAGGGCTTAAATAGCAAGGTAATAGACATGTCATGATCGACACTGATGATGACGTGCCGCGTTGAAAATCTCCCGTACGGGAGGGCTAGAAATAACGGCTAGCAGACGCGGCAACCTGCATCATAGGTGACCGTCTGGGAGGGCTGGCCGGCGGTTATGTTGGCAGGTTTAAAATGACAGGGGAAATGAAACATACGGCCGGCCTCTTGAAAGACCTCTGCTACCCAACCAGATGTGTGACCCGATACTACGACCAAGTCTCGGCAGCGGCACGCCTGACAGGCGCTGGCAGGACCACCCCAACCGGGGTGAATAAAGAGGCAGCTCAACTATCATCATGGAAAATCCACTGCAGTATAAGTGGAGGTTGGATTTAGCCGTCCGGCAGACTATCGCGCATGCGGCAGGGCATGCTGTCATCTGCAAATGTGTCGGCAGCGCAGGCACGCACGCTGACACAAGTGGCTTGAATCTGAAGCTGCAGCAAAGACCAGATGCACACTGTGGCAGGAGTTCATGATTTCGTTACCTGGCCACGCTGTTGCTGCAGGCGCCAGCACAACATGCAGTATCCGCCCGCCGCAGGTACCCTTAGCGCTCGCCCAGCGATTGGCCCTGGGCGCCCCAGAGCGGCGGTCCACTTTTCGGGGGCCGCCAATTATAGCGCTGCGGCGCCAAAGTCGACGACAACTGTCAAACCAGACCAGGGGAAAATCAAAAAGACCATAGAAAAAAAAGAAAGCCTCAACGGCCCATAGCCCCGGCGGCACAGCGTGCAGCCTCCCGACCCAGTCGTCCCGACGGGGGGCTACAGTACGGTAGCTAGGCTCCCCCATCCTGGCCGGGGCTCTGCCAGAGCATTGGGTCTCGTTGATCGGCCGCCCGCCCCAAAGCTTGCAGCCCAGTCGGTCGGTCTGGTCTCAGGTTTGGTCCTACCCTACTACTATGTTGCTGCTGGTCGGTTACGATGGATGGCTCGTCAAGCGATGCGCACTGGCGGGGCTGGCCGCCGTCTTTTTGCTTTTCTCTGTCTCTCTCTGGCCCCGCGTCTCTTTGTCGGTTGATGTGTGGTGACATTGGGTGTGGAGGGCAGGGGAGGAGGGTAAACGGCTTCCACTGCTTTCTCTCTGGGCCAGGTCGGGACCGCCTCGTGGACTGAAGTCATACAAAGACTGCTTCTGGTGCCTGCCGGTTCTCTGGTCTTGCTTCTCTCCCCATCCTCATCTTGCTTTTGCAACCAAATAATCACGCACAATCCCCTTCGTTTTCTTTTGTCTCCCATCTTCCATCCTTCCTTTGTTCTTCGACTCTTCCCTCGCGCCTGGGCGTGCTTCTTTGTTCGGTCGTAATAATACCCTTCGCGTCTTTGTCCTGCTTTGTCTGCAGTTCAAGTCTACCTCAAGACTTATACATCTGCCTTCTTCCTGTCCTTTCCAGGCATCAAATCCCACATTCCTAGCATATACCCTTCAAGTTGAGATCCGGAATCTCCAACATCTTCAAACATCCAAACACCTCCCGGGGAGGATAATAACAACCAATACCCAACACTACATAACACCCTGCGACCGTCTTAATGCATCTCGCCACATTACTGCTGCCGCTGCTGCTGGCTACACCGTCAGAGGCAGGGCCTCTGAGGAGGAGATCACTGGTGTCGAGGCAATTTTTCAATGGCACCACAAGTAGCACAGGCATTAGGCCGACTACGATCTCCAGCACCACAGGGACTGCCTCTACGGCTCTGACCGCTCTACCCGTCACGACAAGCTCGTCATCTACGAGCACGACTACGGCGGCCGTTGGCTTCATGTCGAGTTCTATGAAGCTTGGGCCCCTCGTCCCTCCTGCAGGAACGCAGAGCACGACCACACAGTCGACGACCTCGAGCTCCTCGACGACCAGCGCGGCGGCGACGACCACCTCACTTACATCCTCGTCGTCGACCAGCATCACGCCATCTGGATCAAAGTCGACGAGCTCGGTGCCGACAACAGCTTCGACTTCGATCGGACCGTCGTCTGGCACTGGTCTTTCCACTTCCACCACCGCCACTACGACCTCCACCCCCGGCAATAGGAAGTTGCCAGCGACGAAGATCACAACCAGCACCACACAGAAGCCGACGACAACTCCAGTGCTGGATGATGACGACTTCGACAGCACCGTCACTATCACGGTGACGAGATCGCCCAAGCCGACGACGACCCCAGTGCCGACTGCGACGACGACGTCGTCTTTGGCACCCGGAACTCCAGGCAACCCCGGTAGAGGTGCGACATCAACGTCATCGTCCTCAACCACAACTTCGTCGCTGTTCTCGTCGTTGTCGTCGTCGTCGTCGACAGGTCGCAGAGGCAACACAGAGACTCCGACGGGCTCCCCGGTTTCCTTGGTGCCCACGGCCATCTATTCCTCGCTGATCCCTACCGTCACGGTTTCTCCCGACGTCTACGCCGCCAACAAGGCGGACGCGCGCGTGCTCAACGAGCTCTACTCGACGCTCAACTCCCGCTCCGCCTGCTCGGATAACCAGGTTGCCTGCATCGACGGCAACGTGATGACGTGCGGCAGCGGCGGCGCCTTCGACGTGACCCTGGACTGCCCGGCCGACGCGAAGGGCGGGCTGGAGCGGAGCTGCTTCGCGATCCCGATGAACTCGACGCTCGGCGTGCAGGTCGGCTGCTTCAACGTCGAGTTTGCCCGCTCCGTGCTGGGCGCCGACCTTCCCCCGCTCCCAACTAGGCCCCTGACGCCGACGGCCAGCACGAGGCCCGTCGTCGTGACCACCTCGACGAGCGCCCCGGTCTCGACGAGCACCACACTGGTCCCGACAAGCACCTCGTTCTTGACGAGCACCAGGACTTTGACAAGCACCCCGATCCCGACCAGCACCTCCAGCACGGGCCGCGCCGCCGCGCCCACCGCCTCTCCGTCCATCCCGGGCCGGATCGGGGGACCAGGAAGCATCATCACGCCCAAGCCGGCAATCCCAAGGCCATCGCCGTCCGGCAACCCACCTCCCCCTAACGACCTGAGGAGTATTTTCCCAGTACCTTAGATATCTAAGGCGGGGACTGTTTTCTTTTGTTCTCTACTACCCCAGAATACCATGCAGGATTTGGTGTTTTGCGTTTTTCGGCCTGCTTTTATTTCTTGGCGCATGACCAAAAGCTCCATATTTCCTTTGTTCTGATGGTTATGGCGTTCTTCTGAGCATTTACGTTTTTTTTTTTTTTTTTTTTTTTTTGGTATCCCATTTAGTAATAGTAAATGCATACTTTTTGGTTTGTGAGACACATGAGCATTTTGTAAGACATCACCTCATTTGCAAAGTCCATGCGATGCGGAGGCGGGTGGAAGGCTGCTACACTATAGGGCTGGCGTGCACCAATCGGGGCCGTCTCTAGCCGTGCACGCGCGGCACCTGTGCTGGCTGGCACTCAAACGCCCCGCCGTCAAGCAGCCCCAGTCCCTGCGCGGGGCGAAAGCTGCCATCTCCAGGCGCAGCCAGCCGGTCTCAAGATTCCGATCCGTCGTATGTCATCGATCGGTTCGTCTCAGCCGTCTTGCATTTGCCTTAGCCTTTTCCAGCCTGCCGGCTTCCGCCAGACCGACCGAATTTCTTGACAGTGTCGTTCGCTGGGGTTCTTCGTCCGTCCCCACGACAACCGAAATCAATCCGACCCGAGCAGACTCGATCGACTCGCTTGGCCCCTCCTTCCGAACTGATTGACAGCCCGATTGCTTGGTGTGGCGTCACGCAGGCTGCCGCTGCCGTCGGTCCTTGCCTTCTCCCCCAGCCCCGTCTTTGAGCAACCACATTCTCCGGCAACATAGCACCAAGCAAAGCCTACAAGAGAACAGCTGCCCGTTTGCATGTCGTCCTCCGACCGGCCGGCCCCGTCGCCTAGCCAGCCTGGTCGCCTGGAACATGGACCCCAAGCCGCTGCCGCCCCTGAGGTGATCCCGTCCCATCTCAGCCCTTCCCATCCCGGCCTCGAGACCGCCGGCGTCCCAACAGAACCCCCGCCGGACCCTGTCGACATGGCCCCGCGCTCCGGGACCACGGCGCCGTCGGCAGGAGAGGACCTCCTCGATCTCGGCGAGCCTCCGTCCCTGTCGTCCACCGGGGTCGTCCAAGACACCACCGTGATGGAGAAGGACCCCCTGAGAGATGCAGCCGACGAGCCCTCCGAGGGCATGGCCTCCTCCATAGCGACCCTGAAACCTACCACTGCTGCCAGCACCACCACTGCAACCCACCACCTCACCGTCGACACCAAGACCTATATCGACCCGACCCCCGCGACTCCCGATGTCTCGCAGCCGCCCTCACGGACGCCCTCCAACGCGGCGGGCAGCCGGTCACGCAAGCTCTCAGCGTCGACCTCCACCTCGCCGGCCCGGTCCGACGCTGGCTATGATGAGAAGCGGTACTTGAGCGAGGACGAACACGAGGGCAACGCTGCCGGCGGCTCTTCGTCGCGGGCCGAGATCCAGAGCATCATGGAGCAGTTCGCCGAGGGCGGTGGTGGCCCGGGCGAGGATGAGGTGATGAGCCCGCGCCTAGAGATCGCTGGACCCATGCTCAGCGGCCCGTCGCAGCAGCACCCGCCTCGCAAATCTAGCTTGGAGCCTCTGGCACCCTCCATTGCTCAGAAGCTCCAGGAACTCAGGGTATCGAAGTCGTCATCCCCGGAAGGCACGAGGTTCAAGGCCAAGGAGTCGGAGGAACCGGGACCTCCCGTGCCTCCCAAGGATGGCGACGGGGACAGGAACGAGGCGAGCGCCGTCGCCGTGTCGCCAAAACCAAAACCAACCCTATCGCTGTCGCCAAAGCAGTCCCAGGACGAGATCTCGGAGGGTATCTTGTCACCCACAATGTCACTCCACCGGCCTCCACCACCAGAACCAGAGCCAGAGCCGTCACTGCCCTTTGACTTTCACCGATTCCTGGAGCAGCTGCGCAACAAGAAGGCAGACCCCGTGGCAAGGTACCTCAAGTCGTTCCTGTCAGAGTTTGGCAAGCGCCAGTGGATGGTGCACGAGCAGGTCAAGATTATAGGCGACTTCCTGGCCTTTATCGCCAACAAGATGGCGCAGTGCGACGTCTGGCGCGAGGTCTCGGACGCCGAGTTTGACAACGCCCGCGAGGGGATGGAGAAGCTCGTCATGAACCGCCTCTACACCCAGACCTTCTCGCCCGCCATCCCGCCCCCGCAGCCCATCCCCGGATCCAAGCCGAACCGCAAGCGCGGAGGCGAGAGGCCTATGGGTCCCGGCCGCAGGGGCCAGCACCAGGAGGACGTGGAGCGCGACGAGATCCTGGCGCAGAAGATCAAGATCTACAGCTGGGTCCGGGACGAGCACCTCGACATACCCACCATCCCCGACAGCGGCCGCCGCTTCCTCAAGCTCGCGCAGCAGGAGTTGCTCAAGATCACAACCTACCGCGCTCCCCGGGACAAGATAATATGTGTCCTGAACTGCTGCAAGGTCATATTTGGTATGTAAATCCTCGCTGTGTGGGATGTGTAGACATGCTTGCTAACGACTTTCTCTCCGTTCAGGACTTTTAAAACATTCCAAATCAGATTCTTCGGCAGATTCGTTCATGCCCCTCCTGATATACGTTGTTCTGCAGGCAAACCCTGAACACTTGGTGTCCAATGTCCAGTACATACTGCGATTTAGGAACCAAGATAAGCTCGGGGGTGAGGCCGGGTACTATTTGTCATCCCTGGTCAGTGGTCGCTTGGCCTCTTCTTGCTATTCGAGTACGTCTCGGGCATTATGTCATGACTTACACGACAGCCATGCCTTAGATGGGTGCTGTTCAGTTCATTGAGAACATGGACCGGACTACTCTCACCATCACGGACGAGGAGTTTGAGCGCAATGTCGAGGCGGCCGTGCTAGAGATCGCAGAGAAGCACCCACCACAATCCCCTCCTCCGCCACCGTCACAAGCAGAGAAACCGCAACTGCACCTACAGCCAGGCGACCCCGGAGCCTCGTCCTCCACGCGGCCGTCGTTGGATGGGGACGGCGGCTCGCCATCGACGCCGCGCAGGTCCACGTCGTCTCGGGACGGCGGGGACTCGTCGGATGAGAAGGCGGCCATATCGGGCCTTCTAAGGACGATCCAGCGGCCTCTCAGCACCATTGGCCGCATGTTCTCGGACGAGCCAATCGCTTCTGCGGGCGGCAGCGGAGCGGGGCCTTCGAGGAGCCCGGCGCACACGCCGCAACCGGACTCGGCGCGCGTCTCGGGCGAGCACCGGGATCCGCGGAACCCGCACCAGCACCATCGTCAGCTGTCTGCCCAGGAGGCAGCGGCGCGACAGGCCAGCGCCGAGGCCGCCGAGGCACAAAGGCTGCACAGGGCGGAGCACGCCAACGTCGTGGAGACGCTGGCGGGCATGTTTCCGGACCTGGACAGGGACATCATCAGCGATGTGGTGTATCAAAAACAGGGAAGGTGAGTGGGATAGATCCCTTGTTTTAGCTGGTCCGTCCGTTGTCACATTTTTACTGACGCGAAGTATCAGAGTCGGCTTGGCTGTCGATGCATGTCTTGCTCTGTCGTCCTGAGCCTAGAGTCGAGACCGTGTTTGGCTCCAGGCACGGTTGCATGAAATGAGCACCGATGGTTCTGTTCCAGTGTGCATACAAAACACGAAAACGACATGTATGGGTAATCTTAATGAGCAGGCTACGAACAGAGGCAGCAAGTCACTCAGGACCGGGCCAGTTAGGACCGGTCCTTCCGAAATGGATCCCTGGATGGCAAGCAATCGTGATTCATCATACATTACTCTTTATGGATCTAGGCATCAACACAGGCCTCTGGCCGAACCATAGCAGTAGATGCCCATTAGAACACCGTTATTTCAGTTCTTCTTGGTCACGTTCATGGCGGCGACCCACGGCTTCCACCAGTTCTCGATCAGTTCCGGGCTGCGCCAGGCCGAGTAGTCAAACGTGGTCAGACCCCAAGTGTCGTCGACGCCCTGGCCTCCGGAGCGGATGCGATAACTCCCAGCCAAGGCCCAGACCATCCAGTTGACCCTGTGCTTGGTCAAAAAGCCGCGCAGGCACTTCTGCAGCGTGTCGTTGGGCAGCGTCTTTGCGTTCTGCTCGTACCCGAACTCGCTAAAGATGACGGGCGTCAGCCGATGGGCGGGCTCGCAGTCGTAACCGGGGAGTTTACAGCCCGGCTCCGGGCGCTCGATCCCCAGGGCGTTGAAGCCGTTGCGGTACAGGTTCGCCTCGACGGCCTCGCAGCTGCCCGTGTCCTGGTCCTCGCTCATGTGATACATGTGCAGCTCCCAGACGAGCTTGTTCGCTCGACCCCAGGCGTGGGCGTCGACGTCAAAGTACTCCGGTTGGCGCCGCCCCGCGTCCCGGATCGCCGTGCACTTGTAGCAAGGCGCCGTCAACAGGTTGCGACGTGCCGTTAGGGCGGAAAGGTCCTGGTCGTACTGCATGCCCGACCAGGTGATGAGCAGGTCCGGGTTGGCGGCGTGGATGGCGTCCGCCCCCGCCGTCATGTTCCCCACAAGCGTCTGCCAGTTGTAGTAGAGGTTCGTCCTGTTCCAGCTCTCGCGCAGCTCGTTGCGGAGGGACATGCCGATGACGTTGGGGTGCTTCTTGGCCCAGGTGGCGACGTGGGAGAGGCCGCGTTTCCAGTTTTCCGTGTTGAAGTAGACGTCGCCGAACCACTTTTGGGTTCTCATGTCAGTTCAAGCTTGTCTTTTGATATGAAAATGATAATTGGGGGGGGGTTTGTTTGGTTTTTGCTTACAGCGTTCCCGTCAGTATGGTTGCAGCACCACATAGCTTTATGGATGTGCACATCAGGGATGGCATAGATGCCGCGCTCGGCGGCCAGGTCGATAATGTCGCCCCAGATCTCGAACCGCGTCGTCTCGCGCGTCCATTTCGGGTTGTGCCTGACTATGTCGTCGGCTATGCGCGACCCGTTGGCCTGCCCCAGCGCCGTCACTAGCGCTACCTCGAGCGGCACGTCGCGCCCGCCGCGCTCGTAGATCTCGTCCACCATCTGCGTCGCGTACCCGAACCGGATCGCGTTCCAGCCCACGGACGCGATCTCGTCGAGCAGCTCGGCCGCGGACCGGAACTCGAGGCCTTCGGGGATCATCGTTTCGCCTTTTGGGGGAGAAGTTAGTAATACATGATGTGTTTGTATGGACAAGGGAGACGGCTGGAACGGGACATACCGCTCATGGGCCAGTTCAGCCCGGCGAGCTGCACCACCTCCCCCCGGCTGTTGACAATGTCCCTGCCGCGCGTGCTGAAGGGCCCGTACGGCCACGACGACGACGACGACGACTGTCCCGCCTGCCGTGGCTGCGGTCGATTCGCGGCCACGACGCCTCGGCGGACGCCTGGGAAGCGTGGCGTGTCCATGATCTGCGCCGCCGCGCTGGCTGCGAGGGCCAGCTGGGCCACCACGAGAGAGAGCTTCATATTTTGGCGTGGCGCGGTTGGAACAGAAAGGCCGGTAGAAACTAGACGGGGCGAGAGAAAGAGACTCTACTCTACCCCCCATGCCCCGTTTCCTGCGCGGGCGGCCCAGGTATTCTTATATGGCTTCCATTTTATCTAGGTACCGAATATACCCGTAAAAAAGGGCCGTCTCCGCCACGATGGGACCTTGCATAGGTACAGCTCCTCGCCCCAAACCGTGCTGCGCTATCCCCATTCCCGACGCCATGGAATTGCTCCTTTGTTCACCTACCTTTTTTTTTTTCCCTTGTAGTTGTGTGCACGGTTACGTCGGTCGTGCGGGGAAGAGCGCGTGGAGAAAAGCGAATGCGGAGAAGACAAGACATGACATCTCAAAGTCTCATGACCTCAGTGGAGCTCCACCAAACAATTTTTTACTTTCCTTCTTTTTTATCTCCATTCTCCCGTGCTTCCCCGACGTGGCGGTGACAGCAAGCGATTCTGCCCCTGGGTCAGGTACTGGAAATTTTTACCTCGTCAATCTCCGAGGACGGTTTGTGATAGGAGCGGGTGCTGACGCTTGGCTGGGACCGACGTCGTATTCTTCCTCCGCATCCCCACACAGCAGCGTTGGCCAGGGCGGGGAAGGGGATGGGGTTTCTTGGATGACCCTGGCCGAGGTACCGACGAGGGGAAAGAAAATGGAGGATGGAAATGATGAGATGCTTGGTCGAAGAGAAACGAAATCGGGACTGTAATTGGGATAAAACAAGGAGAGGGCTTTCACTATATATGTACATGAATAGCACAGCCGCATCAGAAGATGAGATGGAGAGCAGAAGACCGCCGCCCGTTACCTCGGCAGATGGCGGCAGTCGTCCGAATGCCGTGACAAGGATAATGCCGTGTCGGCAAGCGAGGCGAGGGACGCGACAGGCTCGGCCAAAAAATACTAACACATGGACCGCCGAGATGAGAACAAGGTCAGAGAAAATATGATATTGACAAGACCTAGTACCCCGGATAAACCCGGGCATGCAGGGAACACCCAATTGCCGCAAACGCCAATATATGCTATGCCAACGCCGACCTTTTAACAAGCCAGCCAGAACGCCAAGATCCCAGATGCTAGAAGAGAGCTTCTAGTGTTGGATGGACAAAATACAGAAAGAAAGATTGGTATCAAGGTGAAGCGCCAACGCCGTAAGGAGCAAAAAAGAAATATGGAAAAAGGAGAATAATAGACAGAAGAAGAATAAAACACAAGAAAAAGAAAAGAAGAAGCAAAAGAAAAGAAAAAGAAAAAGAGAATGATAAAAGACAAAAAAGAACGTCCCCGCTCAAGCCACCGTGTCCTTGCCCCTCCACTCGGGGTTGACGATGCGCCAGGAGCACGTGGTGGCGAGGCGGCGGATGTGGAACTTGCCGTTGTCGCCGCGGTAGATGCACGTCACCTTGCCGCCCGAGCAGCCCGTGGTGCCGCCGAGCTTGTTGCACTCTGCGTTCTGCGGGCTCTCGTAGATCCACGGCGAAGACAGCTCCGGCCCGGACGGACGGCCGCCGCGGCCGCCATGCTTGGGCTTGCGCATCTTGCTCTTGGCGTGCCTCCACAAGCCGCCGCCCATGGCACCCGCCGTGGGGCCATCGACGCCGCGGACGCGTGGGTGGCGGCGGCCGCCGTGGACCTTGTGGTTGCGGTTGCCGCTGTTGTTGCCGTTTCCTAGGCCGTTGTTGTTGTTGTTGTTGCTGGTGCCCGTGTTGATGACGATGGTGGTGGAGCCCGACTTCTTGGCCTTGCCCTTGCCGTGGCCGTCGTGGTGGTGGTGGCGGCGGTGGCTGGCGGGTGGTGCCATCATGCGGCCGCTGCCGCCCGTGGGCTTGCAGGAGCCGGCCATCGGGGCGTAGCGCAGCTGGCCGGTGCGCCGGACCTTGAAGCGGCACATGCGGCGGCCGCCGAGGCACGTCTTGATGGACTCGTGGCGCGTGCGGCACTCGCGAGACGTCATCCAGAACTTGTGCTTCTTCTTGGCGCCATCGGCCTTGGTCTTACCGTCGAACTCGTCGTCGAGATCGTTGTCGTCGTCGCTTCCGGGCTTGCTGCTCGGCTTGCTGCCGGGCTTGCTGCCGGGCTTGCTGCTGGGCTTGCTGTCAGGTTTGCTCTCGGGCTTACCCTGGGGCTTGTTGTCAGGCTTGCTATCAGGCTTGCTGTCCGGTTTGCCGTCGGGGTTGGCATCTGGCTTGCTGTCGGGCTTGCTGTCTGGCTTGTTGTCAGTGGGCTTCTGCTGCTGCTTCGTGGGGTCCGTGTCAGAACCGTTCTTGGAACCAAGAGCTGCCTTGAGAGCATCGACTGCCGATCCTGGCGCAGCACCATCGGCCGGGCTCGCAGGGTTAGTGGTTGGGTCAGCGCCAGAAGGTTCCGGGTTAGTGTTGTCAGCCATCGACGCCGCGTCCAAACCGTAGTCGAGGCCGGCGGCGGGGGGTGCGGAACCGCCGGCGAAATCCGGGATGTTGACGACGGGCGGTTGGGCTCCGCCAGCTACGTCGGGAACGGCGGCCGCGGTGGCCTCATCGCCGGTTGGGATGTCGCGGGGGGCAGCGGCGTTGCCGCCGGGCAATAGGGAGCGGGCGCGGGCGCGCGGGGACCAGCGCATTCGGCTCGGCTGGTCGTCGATCCGGCGGGCATAGGTCTCCTCCAGCACGTCGGGAGGAGGGACTAGGGACCTGCTGGTTACATGTTTCCTGCTAGCGTCAGCGCCGGGCGGCGAGCACCTGCCGCCCATACTCTTCGTCTTCTGTATCCTTGTTCTAACGTCTTGGTAGATGCCTGTCGTTCTGCTGGTCAGTTCAGGTTCAAGATATCGAGGCCGGTGCCGCGACGGAGGAGGACGAGGTGATGGTTGGGCGCATACAAGTGCGAGTGCCGCCAACGCAGCCCATGTGGCCCTTGAGGTCCAGGCACTCTTGGGGCATGACTTGGACATTGAAGTAGCCTTCGTCGGCGAGGACAGGTAGGCCCAGGGCGAGGAATAGCGCTGCGATGGAGCGCATGTTTGCTGTTTGTGAGGATGGAGACTGTGGGTTGGTGTTGGCGGGTGTTTGTTTTTGGGCTCGGCTTCAAACGTCTCCGAGATGGTGATGCTCTCTCGTTCATTGGGAAACAGCCCAAGCCGGGCCATTCCCAACGATATATACATGCAAAACATCTGGGGCAAGTCTTGGCCTGCGTGCGGGGAGCAGGGCGCCAAGGAACCCAGGGACGTGGACATGAGCCCCCTGTCTGCGGCGCGCAAACAGTAATATCGTAGTGTTGTTTCAGCCAGAGTTGACTGTGGTGGGCTGGGCAGTGTGCGGCCGGCTAGAAGGCCCCTGTGAGACGAGAGAGAGCGCATTTTGGTGCTGGCAGAGAAGGCAGTGTGGGTGCGGCGTGGCTGTGTCGGCTTGGATTACTGTGATGGGCGGTGGCGATTGGCCCATGACGCCGACCTCGACGCTGCTGCTTATTCTTTCAATTGTTTTTTTCTGTATTCCCGCTCGGGTCTGTAGTAACTGGCCCCAACAGGCGGAGCCTGTTTCGAGATTGAGATTGTTTCCGGAGGCTTTTTTCAGTGGCCCTGACTGGGGTGGGTTGGCTTTTGAGCTGCCGTAAGACGTCTGATGCGAGGATTGGCAAACTGCCATTTGCCTTCTCATGCACTCGCACTCACTTGCTCTCATTTCTCAAGGTACCAACTCAGCCCACCTGTCCCTTGGTGTCGGCTCGATTGCGGCTTCCTCAATCATTCCATCTCCAATCGCCGTCACCTCTGCGCGCAGCCTCGCTTCGGCCCACCCAGGCCTTGTGCGTGTCGCCCCGAGCAGAATCAGCCAGGCAGCATCAGCACCACTGGGCTACCACGTCAGAAATATCTAGCCCTGGCCTGGCCTTTTGCCACCCACGCCCCCCGAACTTAGAGCCGACACAGGCGGTCCCGGCACCTGTGCGTTCGGTCGCTGGTGCCGGCGACAGACACCATGCCCCGACCGCGGCTGCCGTCACGCTTTGCCACCGTCCTGTTGACCGTCCGGGCCCTGGCCACCGTCCTATCGGCTCTGGTCATCGTGTTTCTGCTGTACATGACCATTATCTTTGGAAAGACCTTTGCATGGGCATACACCGCCGTGGGTGCCTCCCCCGTGTCTATTCACGATCCCCACGGTCTGCTGACTCTTTTGGGAATGTCTTCGGGGTTGTTGATGGAAAGGCCGCGTTTGCCATATGTCTCGACACTGCCGAGGCCGCCACGCTGGTTGACAAGGAGCGCAACGTCCCCCGGCTGCACTGGGCCGTCGTCCTCGCTCTGGAGCTGCTCGTGCTGGGCCTCCATGTCGGCGGCTGCCTCACGCTGGCCTTTGCCGAGCTAGCCGCAGCCCAGAGCGGCGAATACGACGGCTTCTACTCGGCCGATCCATATCGGATATACGCCCTAGCCACTCAGGGCTCGGTTGGGTAGGCTCGCCTCGATATGTTTCCCAAGCTGTCCGTCTGGTTGATGCTGACGGGGTTGTTTACCTGCGGCCGTAGAGGAGTGCATTTCATCCTTCTCATTCTTGGCTGTGTTGAGCAGGTTAGGGTATGGCGATAGCACCGCATATGCCCGCAGAGCTTAGCCTTGGTTACGAGAATGCATTGAGGGTTTGACAGGGGAGACCGTCACGGCACCGAAAAAAAACACCATCAAAATTACCCTGGGCTGTATCATAAATAACTTTCGAGGGGCTCGTCAGGATTGAGACGACGCCAACATGTGGAACAGCAGAATCACTGCTGCGGATCGTTGTGATGCTCCGCCTCGGGAGCGCACGCCGTCTTACTGTATTTGTATGTATGGTGTATGGACCTGGAGTGCCTTGCTGGTGGGATTTTGTTCCATAATTGATGCGAGCTTTCGCCGAAATTCACCCGGTACAGGCGCTCTTCAGTGGGCCTGCGCTGGGAAGACGCCCAAGAACCCGCTGTGGGCGTGTTTTGGCGCCTGAACCAACCCACCCCGCCCAGGCTGAAGGTTCCCCTGACTGTTATCCCAAAACTCAATCTCCTATTCACAAAAGCATCAGCAGCATGGCTCTAGCAATTTCTCTGGTCCGTAGTGCTGCCCAACGAGCCGTCGTGGCGAAAGGTCGGCCTGCCTTCCAGCGCGCCGGGCCCTTTCGGCTCAAGTCTTCCTCGGCCCCGAACCCGGCGCTCCCGCTCAAGGGCTATCGGGTCCTGGACATGACCCGGGTCTTGGCAGGCGTGAGCCGCCCCCTAAAGCTCTCTTTTATGCCCCAAAAACCATGACCGGACTAACCTAAATCCCGTGGGCAGCCATACGCGACGCAAATACTCGGAGACTTGGGGTCAGTCCGCCACTGTTAGCCCATTCGGTCTGGCCTGGTAGTGCTCCCGCCACCCGGACGAGCATTTCCCATTGTTGAGATCCGTACCTTCTCCTTTAGTGCTGAGGTTATCAAGATAGAACACCCCGTCCGCGGCGATGACACCAGGGCCTGGGGGCCTCCGTATGCTGCCTACACTCCAGGGTCGAAACACGAGGGGCCTGGAGAGTCGGCATATTTCCTGGCGGTAAACGGCCGATATCTACATTCGCGACCATGTATGTTGCCCAAAAGTAACCATTACTAACGATATCATGCCCTTTCGCCTCCCATATACAGGTGAACCGGAATAAAAAATCGCTGGCCCTGTCCTACCAAGATCCTGCAGGTGTAGACATCCTCCACAAACTCATCCCCAAGTGCGACATCATGGTGGAGAACTACCTCCCAGGAACATTAAAGAAGTATGGGCTGGACTACGAGACGGTGGCCAGGCTGAACCCGGAAATCATCTACGCATCCATCACTGGCTACGGCCAGACAGGGCCGTACGCGACCCGGGCGGGCTACGACGTCATGGTCGAGGCCGAGTTTGGGCTTATGCACATCACGGGCACGCGCGACGGCCCGCCCGTCAAGGTGGGCGTCGCCGTCACCGACTTAATCACGGGCCTGTACACGAGCAACGGCATCATGGCCGGCGTCATGGCCAGGGCCAGGACCGGCCGGGGCCAGCACATCGACGTCGCCCTCAGCGACTGCCAGACGGCCACGCTGTCCAACATTGCCAGCAGCTGCCTGATCAGCGGCGAGAAGGATACGGGCCGCTGGGGCACTGCGCACCGTAAGCACTATTACTTTCCGCCCCTTCCTGCCTTTTCCCTCTCCAGACATGCGTCCTCGGTTTCACGGCCCGCAACTGATCCTTCCATCCGGCCGACTAGCATCCATCGTGCCGTACCGCTCCTTTAAGACTAGCGACGGCGGCGTGCTCCTAGGTGGTGGAAACGACCGACTGTTCGGCATCCTGTGCGACGGCATCGGACGGCCCGAGTGGAAGGCGGACGCGCGGTACGCGACCAACGCGTCGCGGGTCGCGCACCGCGACGAGCTCGAGGCCCAGATAGAGGCCGTGACGGCAACGCGCACGACGCAGTACTGGCTCGACACGTTCCACGGCAGCGGTATGCCGTACTCGGCCGTCAACGATGTGCAAGGGGCGCTCAACCACGAGCACACGCGCGCCAGGGGTATGGTGGTCGAGGTCGAGCACCCGGCGTGCGGCGCCGTGAAACTGGTCAACACGCCCGTCAAGTACTCAGAGAGCAAGCCTGGCGTCCGCACCGCCCCGCCCACGCTTGGCCAGCACACGGACGAGGTGCTGCGCGAGATCTTGGGGTTCGACGATGGCCGTATCAGGGGGCTGAAGGAAAAGGGGGTTGTGAGTGGCTGAAGAAAGGAGGCGCGCAGGCTTGGATAGGTAACTGTAGAAAATAGAATGACGCCACAGTCCAAGCTCCCTTGCATGGGCGGGCCGAGCACGTGGAAACACACGTGCAAATCACGTGATATCTAATCTTTTTCCCCATAACGAGGGCAGAAGGATCGCAAATCAAGGTGGTGTCAGCCAGTCAATGAGATGGAAATCATCTAACACCGTTTTAACGGCCCCACGATTGCGCGCTTCCCTGTCCGCTGGTCTACCGTAGGTACCGTGTGGACGTCGATGCCGACGGCCCCAATTGATTGTCTGCAACATAGGTCGTGGCTAATGACATCTTGCAGCCCGCACGCTTGGGAGCGTGGATTGTTTCGTTTTCTACCGTCGTAAGTTGCTTCCATTCTGCATACAAGGAGGAGCCTGTCGGACTTTACGCCAGTCAGTTATGGAAGACCCAGGAATCTGGTACTTGCTGTCGAATGCGACAACGGCGAAAGTCACACATAACGCAAACAAACCACAAGCAACACACCACCACCACCACCACACCTAGCTACATGCCCATTATATACGCCCACCACAGCAGACACGACCAACAACCACTAACATGGCTTACAGTGCAGTAAACGGCCAGGTAGCCATGAACCGAGGCTCTCTGGGAGCAGCTGTTACATCATGACCTCGACCCCCGGCGATCCAGCTGGCTTCTTCGGCGACGGCGCACCCACCCCGCCGTCGCCCACACCCGACGCTGCGGCCTCGGCTGCCGTCAAGGAATTGACTGAACCAGCACCAAACGCCGGTGCAACCCACACACCAGCTGCGTCCACTCCAACGCCCGCAGCATCAATACCGCCGCCCGAGAATGCGAGGACGGATGGACCAGAACAGGCTGCTGCAGACGCCGGTGCTTCCGCAGAGTCTGGCTCTGGACCTAGGCCGAGGGAAGTAGCAACGCCACAGCCGGGCCATCAAAATGATACGGCAGCAGAAGCCTTGTCGCCGACCCGCCCGGCATATATGCAACAATTTACCCTGACAACCCAGTTGATCCTGAACCGGATGCGGGGCGGCGAGGGCGGCGGCCTGAGCTCCGCCCTCGCGTCCGCCGCTGCCAACACCCCCAGAGCCGCCATCCTCTCCCCCACGTACGAGGACGTCCGGCGACGCTTGCTCGACGGTATGAGCACTTCTACCATGCAGATGCCGAGCACCGTGGCCACTGCCCCTTTTGCGCCGTCGTCGGCCCCGTCGGCCGGTGCTGCCCCAGGCGGCCCCGCCACAGCCGCTCCGCAGCGCCCAGCCGGCCTCAGCGCCATCCAGAAGGTCAATGCGGGTATTCCGTCTGGCACCAAGGCCCGGGCCAAGACCGCGGCCGACGGGAAGCGTGCGGGCAGGAAGCCGAGAGCGTCCAATGGGGGCGTAGGCAGGGGCGGCGCCCGGGCCGGCCAGAAGCGCAAGCGCACGGCCAAGAGCGAGGGCGCCGGGTTCGACGACAGCAGCTCCCTGTCGGACCTGTCGGGCCTTTCAGACGCAGAGGGCTCGGGCGCTGCAGGGACGACGGCAGCAGCGGCAGCGGCGGCGGCCGGAACCGCGTCTGCGTCGGCATCGGCCAGCAGCACGCCGCTGACGACGACAAAATCGGGCCGGCAGGTGCAGAGACCTGAGACGTACAACCCGGTCGCCATGGAGCTGGCGTCCGGGTCTGGCCACAAGAGGCGGCGGGACACGCACCACGGCGGCGCCGGCGGCAAGGGACACCGGACGGCCGAGCAGGCGCTGTGCCGGCTGTGCTCGCGCCTGGCCTTCACCAAGACCAACCAAATGGTATTTTGCGACGGCTGCAACGACGCGTGGCACCAGAACTGCCACGAGCCGCGCATAGACGACTCGTTCGTCAACGACGCCAAGAAGCAGTGGCACTGCTCCGCCTGCACGGCCAAGCAGGACCGGCGCGAGGCGGCCCAGCAGGCGAAAAGGGTCAAAATCGTCCCTGTCGAGCCCGCAAAATCAAAAGTCAGCTGGGCCGGGCGGACACCAGGACAGGTAAGCCAGCAGGTCGACGGGAAGCTATCTCCTCCTTTACATTTTGCAACCTGGGCGTTTACATGGTGCCTGTGCCGTTTGCTGATTACCTGGCTCCTGACATATAGATACGCGCCTACCTCTCTGCCCTGCCGCACACCGAGCTCGTCGAGATGGTCATGCGCTGCACGAGCCTCTACCCACACTTGGCAATATTCCCGCCGGACGAAGACGGTACGGCCCCAAAGACGCCCCTCGCCAATTCCAACGGCAACGCTGCCAACACCCCCGGGCCAGCAGCAGCAGCAGTAGCAACCCCGACGCCAGCGCCCGCCGCCCGCCAACTGCTGGCCCTCAACGACGGCACCTGGGAGGACCCCGCCGGTATCCTGGAGGCGTGGAAGCGCCCGAGGCCTGGGGCCGGCCCGCCGACGGCGCTGGCCGCGAGGCTGCAGGTCTTGGAGGCCGGGCCGGGCGCCCACCTCGAGGATCCGGACGACTTTGAGTCGTTTAGCCACACGCTGTACGACGGCCGAGGCCACAAGCTGGAGGAGAATGGCATCCGCGTTTGAACACGCGGTGGATTGCATTGTATCTACCCGGGAGTAATACACGGCGCCCATCTCGTTGATTTGGAGGGGTTTCTTGATTCGCCTCATCCACGAGGTATCACATATTACTCGATGGATGGGAGTGACGGGAGAAAGGATTGCATGTGATTACTCCAGATCATCATCGCCCCATGAAACCCGCAGAATTGACATACAACTAAGGAAAAAAATAGCTAGCACCAGATTGCTCAGATCCAGCCCACGTCCGGGTAGCAACTAGCAGCCGCCCAGACAAGAGAGTGCACAAGTTACCCCGTGCGGTGCATCATATATCATATCTGCTACACATGTGTGACTACCCCGGCCACGGGACCCGGAGTGTGTGGGTGAACGGCACCTCGTGGTGGTTGCTTTTGGGGGCATTTGATGCGGGGCTTTCAAGTAAAAAGTGCAACATTAAGGCGACACGAGAGTGACGAGCGTCGCACAAACACTTTGTCACTTGCAAGTTTTTTTTTATGGTTCTTGTATTACCCCAACAGCCTCGCCCATGTGAATGGTACCTCCGCTTTGTCCTGTCCTTGCTTGGATAACCCTAATTTGCCCAGCTCCCCTCCCCTCCCTCCTCGCCTCGCACAGCTAACCCGGCCCAGCAACCGAGATGTCGTCACCAGGACCACACAAGCTCGTATCGCTCGCAATTTATTGGGGCTATCCGGGCTCTTTCCTTCGGGCCTAGATGCAGCTGCAGGAATGGATCGAGGCGGGTTGGGCCTGTTGGCGCGCCAAAAAAAAAAAAAGCTGCACGTTTGCGGGGGCCTGGGCCTTTTTGCTCGGCACCACTCGCCCGTATCCAACCACCACCACCACCACCACCATTCCAGCCTGATACTACCGTAGCCTCAGCCGCAAGGGGATGAAATAGGGATGCACTGCTGATTGAGGGCGCGGGGGTGCTCGTGCCTCACCACTTTTTGCCTCGTGATACTATTGACTGCAGGGAGGGAGGAAGGGACAGGAGGGATGGGACACTGTCAGAAGCTACAACCTATACATGGAAAGAGAGACGGAGGGATGGACGCGCCCCTTGGGTTGTTTAGAATGCGCCCCCACGTCACTTAGGTCGTATGTGACGGACACACTTTGTGTGAAGAGCATACTTTCACACTTCTCGTGTCTACCTACTGGCATGCAAGCCTTTTTTGCTTTTAGGTGATCCGCGTCTCTCTCTGTTTTCTCCCTACCTACTCTCATTCCGGAAATCTCGTGGCCTTTTTATATTATCCAGGCATCACATTCTAGTTCCGCTCGGTCACATTTCCCCGAAAAAAAAAAAAAAAAAGAACCAGAAAAATACTGCTGCCATGGGTACCCACACTCTCGGGGTGGTGCTCGTCACCAACTCAACCTCTGGCCTCGGCAGGACAATTGCTGAGCACTTGGGACAGGCCGGGGTACGTACGTTGTATTGCTTTGCTCCGCACAGAAATGAAGAAGGCCCCTGCCAGGCAGGCGGGCAGTAGATACGTCCCTGGCTTGACTTTTCGATCTAATACCCGAATCGTCTACCAACTTTTATTCATGTTATCCACCCAAGCCGCACACGACACTCATGTATGTATGTGCATAGCTGACCTTCTCCCCCACGGTCAGTGGAGCGTCATAGTCAGCGGAAGGGACCGCGAGGCCGGCGAGGAGGTGGCGCGCGCCATCGCGTCGGCGCCGCGCGGCTCGTGCGCCAGCGTCTTCGTCGAGGGCTCCCTGGACGACACCAGGTCTGTCCGGGCGCTGCACGAAAAGGCCGCCGCCGCCGCGTGGGGCCGCCGCGTCGACGCTGCCGTCAACGTGCCGCTCGACATGAGCGCCGAGGACCGGGATGTCAAGCTGGCGGACCTGGACCCTGCCGTGTTCGGCCGGGCCATGTCCGGCTGTGTGTTTTCGACCTTTGCCAGCATGCAGGCCCAGGTAGGCCCGTCTTTTTTTTTTTTCTTGAGTGCCCCAATCACATGGAGGAGGAGCTTACAACGTCTCGATCCAGATCCGGCACATGCTTTCTCTTGGCCAAGGCCGCATCGTCAACGTCGCCTCGGCCAGCCCACCAAACATCCTCGACGAGGGCGGTGCAGATGCATCGTCACGATACGCAGTGAGCAAACCTTCCCTTGCGTGAGTATTGGGTCCATGTCAAAAGTAGGTAGCTGATGGGTGATGTGATTCGTAGGTCGTCGGCATGACCAAGGTGGCTTCTCTCCAATACATCTCCGACGGCATCCTCATCAACGCCGTCGTGCCGGCCTGTCTGAGCCAGCGCTTCATGCAGGAGGCTCTGGCGCCCGGCTGGCTCGGGGCGGGGACGGCGTTCAGCAACGGCAAGCCCCCGGCGACGAGACAGGCTGGGGAGACGGACTTTGCCCGCTCCGTTACATATCTGCTCGGATGCCAGAATGCGTTTGGGCAGATTGTCACTGTAGATGGGGGTCAATAAGTTGGGGCTTGGGTATATCGTATTTCTCGATTTTGAATAATATCTAGGAATCACTCGGTAATGAAGAACGAGTCGTTGTGATGCCAGCGATTGTTGTGTTGTTAGGCAACTCTTCTGCGCTGGGGCAAGTGAAGCGGCGGCTCTGTCAGATGAAGGGACCCATAATTTTAGCAATGGTCCAAGCTCAATCTCTCCGCTTGGCTGGTCGCGGCGGAGCTGGGTCCTTTGTCGGAGTCGCGATTCCAATGAGATTTGTTCTGCTCCAACACCGACAGCCTCATTTCCTACCCCGACGCAGCGGACTCGCCGACCTCGATCCCCTCCCCAACGCTCGACCGAGGGCGTCCCCCCGGACACAAGACCGCCACAATGGACTACCAAAACCGGGCAGGCTCCAAATTCGGCGGCGGCGGCGTCGCCTCGCAGAGCGCAACCAACGCAGACCGGCGCGAGCGACTGCGCAAGCTGGCCCTCGAGCACATCGACCTGGACAAGGACCCGTACATCTTCAAAAACCACCTGGGGTCCTTCGAGTGCCGCCTCTGCCTGACGGTGCACCAGAACGACGGCTCGTACCTGGCCCACACCCAGGGCCGCAAGCACCAGACCAACCTCGCCCGCCGCGCGGCCCAGGAGAAGCGCGACGTGCGCAAGGACATCGACCCGCAGACCGGCCTGCCCGTCGGCGTCGTCGGCGCCGGCTTCGGCGCTCTGGGTCTGGGCGGCAAAACCGCCGCCCGCAACGCCATCAAGATCGGCCGGCCGGGCTACAAGATCACAAAGGTGCGCGATCCCGTCACGCGCGCCGACGGCCTCATTTTCCAGCTGCAGCTGCCCGAGATAGGGCGCGGCGGCGGCAGCGACGCGGCCAACAACGCACCAAAGTGGCAGGTCGTCAGCGCCTTCTCGCAGCGCGTCGAGGAGCCAGACCGCAACTTCCAGTACCTGCTCGTCGCCGCCGAGCCGTACGAGACGTGCGGCTTCAAGATCCCCGCCCGCGAGCTCGACAGGCGCGAGGGCAGGACGTTTGAATACTGGGACCCGGACGCAAAGGAGTACTGGATCCAGGTCATGTTCATGACGGAGCGCGAGGAGCGCTTTAATGCCGCCCCGGGCTTAGTTGGTCGGAGGTGACGGGGCATGTTGGTTGCATCAAAATAGAGACAGCCGAAAAAGAGACAGGAGCTGAGGGCAGTCTTTGGTGAGAAAAAGAATATCGCCACCGAGGGAGGACGTGCTCTCGTCGAGCAACAGAGATGCTGGGACAACCAGGTTGCCCACCGTCCAATATACGGCCCCGACTCGCCTTCCGGATCACGCGGCTGTTGATCCTCGTTTGAGAATGCCTGGCCGGAACCATGCGGCAAGAGAGATAAGATATATATCCCGGGTCATCACGGATGCTCCACAAAGAGGATCAAACGGGACTCACTCGCCTATGGGCTCGGACTGGTGTGAGAAGCAAAAAGTCCGCATCGAGAACTTGAAGAAACGATAATTAGATCAATGATACCACCAGGCCACATATCAGATCCCCATCTTTCTCATCAATCTAATTGTGCACAGAAAAATAAAGCTGCTCATGAACCAGACGCACCAGACGTCACGATAGAATCAAATACTCTATTCCAAAGCGAATCCTGCCACATTGCCACAAATGCGGGAAGCGGCCGACTCAAAGCCTGTTCGGCGGCAGAAACAAGACTGTGGCGCTGCGCATTCTTGATGATTTGTTCTCGTGCTTCTAGATTGAGCATCCCTCCCCTCCAGCTACAAACAGCCAGAACATTCCCTTCCGGGAACGGCCCCTGTTCAGCCCCGCGTGGCACACTCATCGGAAGTTGTTATCGAACCGCTTGAAGGTGTAGCCGATGAATGGCAGGCTCATCTCGGGCGTCTCCTCCTGGCCCCGGGCCTGAGCCTGCATCTGCTGCGCGCGGAGGACGGTGGCGTTGTCCGTCTGGTCGATCTCGTCGGTCGGGAAGTAGGTCGTATCGATGTTGGACGTCAGACGCGGCTCGAACGGCGCCCGGATGCGCCGCAGCGTGTCGAACTCGACGCCCCGGAAGAAGGCGTGGCTCTTGATTTCGTGCGCACCGCCTCGTCCCAGCCGGTTCTCCGTGTTGCATACCATACTGCAGCATACTTGTCAGCACTTGCGCAGCCTCGACAAGAAAATCATAGCCGATGCCGACGGCAGCTCTAGTTCTCACCTCCGGATCAGATTCTCAGCCTCGACACCCAGTTGGATGTCGTCCGGGAAGTACAGGCTCTGCCTCCAGTTGACGATCTTCCTGTACGTATCATGGCTGTCCTCGGCGCAGAATGGCGGCCAGCCGACCAGGCATTCGAACATGATGGTGCCCAGAGACCACCAATCGCAGTCGAAGCTGTAACCGTGTCCTGTGAAGATCTCGGGGGCGATATAATCAGGGGTGCCGACGGTGGAGTACGCCATCAACCGCCGCGACCGCCTCCAGTCGTTGATCTGAGCTCGGTTAGAAACAGTCAGGTTGATCTGGTCGATGGCTATCGAGTTCCGATCGCCACGGGAGCGGTTGGATTTGCCCTGCAGCAGCTGTTGGTAGTAGTTGTTGTCATGGAGCTTGTGGAAGCCTGTCGACAGCCCAAAGTCGGTCAGCTTGACGTGCCCGCCCCTATCGAGAAGGATGTTGTCCGGCTTGATATCACTATGCCAATGTTAATACGTAGTTAGCCAGCCTCCTCGAGACCCGTCGCCCAGAACGCAAGGCCTGCAAAACTTACCGATGGATAAAGCCCAGCTTGTGGACAGCCTCGATTGCCAAGACGATTTCGGCAATATAGAAGCGAGTAATGTCCTCGGAAAAGATCTCGTACTTGATCAGCATCGTCATGAGATCACCGCCAGGCAAGAACTCCATCAGCATGTAGAGGAAGTTGGCGTCCTGGAAGGTGGTGTAGAGCTTGACGACCCAGGGGCTGTCTGATTCGGCCAGGATATCGCGCTCGGCACGCACGTGGGCGAGCTGGTCCTTCTTGAACATTTCCGTCTTGATCAGCGACTTCATGGCATAGACCCGGTTGTCGGCCCGCTTCTGCACCAGCTTGACCTCGCCGAAGGCGCCTTTGCCGATGATCTTGATGGTGTTGTAGTTCTCGGGCTTGTCCTTGGTGCGGAGGAATCGGAGGTACGAGCCTTCCTTGCGGCCACCGGTCGACCAGATCTGCTCTTTCCTAGACTGCGACTGGTTCGGCTCGGAAAGCTTGGCCTCCATCTCACTCTGTCTGCAGCACGGAAGAACGAAGGGCGGGTTAGCGAAGGCGTCGAGGTAGAGCAGGCGCACGCGTGCGGCATTTCTTGGCTCGCCATGGGTGGTGGCAGGGGATTGGTTGTGGTTGTGAGGCTGCAGCACCTTTGATTCCGCTCTCTGGCGCGGCGAACGCTATCCTTGAAGAAGTCGGCCGCAAGCTGGGCACACTTCTTCTGGTTGTTGTGGGCGTTCGGGCCATACTTGTCCGGGTTGCGCTCCGGCGCCTGTTGGAACTCCATGGGCGGGTGCGAGCCAGAGCCTGGCATGGGCGCGTTCATGTAGCTGGGGTACGGTTGGGGCTGGCCCGGTGCGCCGGCAGTGCGAGGCCGCTGGGCGGGAGAAGGGCCGCGGGATGAATAGGGCGTGCGCAGGTTCTGCTGGGAGAACTGGTGGGCCAGGCCGGTATTGGGGTCGTTGGTGCCTGGGGTGCCAGAGCGGCCTTGATATTCGGAGCCGGACTGCTGGCCCTGCGGGGGCTGGGCGGGATACTGCGATGGATACTGGTTCTGCGAGAAGTATCCCGAGGGTGCGTAGCCGGTCGAGTAGGGCTGGCCCTGCTGGCCTGCCGGTGCACCGCCCTGGCTCTGACTCGACGAGATGTGCGACTGACCCGAGGCAGGGAAGACGGGTTGGGGGAACGTGGAGGGTGTGGTGGGATAGGCGCCACGGTCGTTGGACGGGCCTGTGTTGGCAAAATTGAGGTACAGGCGATTGCCCTGGTTATCCATAACGTCGAGTCGTGGGGGCCGAGTCGGGCTCCAAGGTTCCTGGAAAGGGGGTTCGATGGGCTTTGGCTGTGCTTGCGGCCCAGGTCAAAGTCGCAACTAACCCCGCTCGCTGTTGAAGAGGACGGTGCTTGCCGTCGAGACAGGAAGAACAAACAATTAGGACAGAACAGAGAGAGAACGAGAAGAAAAGAAACGTGCGGGGACACGGGGAATCGACGGCTCGGTGGAGTAGTGATTGGCGAGGGCGGCCGTCCTGTCGACGAGCAGACTGACTGGCCGGGGCGCGTAGTAGAGGGGCAAAGGGTTGGGATGGCGGGTGTTGTTGTCGGTCAGGCTGTTTTGTGGTCGTGATTGGCTTGTGGGGAGGGGTGGGATTGTTGGCAAGTAGCTGGTCAGGGAGGGAGGGGAGAGACTAATAGGCTGGGACTCAGCTCCCGCCAGAGCTGATAGCAGCTGCCGCCTGGATAGCTCAACACACAATTTGCAAGTCTGTGCAGCAAATGCTGAAGAAACGCGACGGACGAGTGCACTGGTGAGTTTGGGTGAAGCAATAACACGAGGGCAAATGGGGAAAAAAGATAAAAAGCCCCTTTTCTACGAGCAAGCGAGCGGCAGTTGGCGACAAGGGGCGGGCAGTCGGTCTGGCAGTCTCTGGGCTGGTTCAGGGCCTCCACCAGCTGCGGTGAGCGAGGCAGTGAAGCATGGACGGCACGGGTCTCCGCGATGGGACCAAATCCAGCTGGGCTCCCTGTCCGCCTTCCAGACCCATCCTGGCCCGCCGCTCCCAAGCGAATTTGCTGGCGATCGACAGAAGACGAATATAAAACCGCATTCACTTCATCCACCAAGCAGGGCTGCGCGCTTGTGTTATGTGGCACCACATGAAATCGAGATGACCAAGGACGAAGCCCGCGGGTTCTTGGTCTTGATTACCACCCTTTTACTGATCGACACCAATGCCACGGAACGATTTCTCTTCCACTGCCAGTCGGAAGCAGTGCAACCCACAGAGCCGCTTTCACCACATCACAGGCGCCGGGTGCTACCGAGCGAGATTCCGTGCTCGGCGCTGCTGCGACCTTCCCTGCAGTGTACCAAGCTTCATTGCCCCAATCTCCTGTTGCCGCCGCAACCTCTAATAGAATCGCCCTTCATCGAGGGCCTGCTGTGCCTGCCTGCATCATGAGGACTGCCAAGTTCAGCCGTCAATGGTACAACGCTGCGTGCAGCTCGAGGAGGTCATTTTTGTCTTTTTGAGCTTGTTGTTAGCAGGCCCCGTCTCCCGTCACGTCAAATGGGCATGGGCTGCTGCCCCACTGGAACGATTCCGCATGGCACGCCCTGCACTACATGGACTGCACAACCAGGTTGGTTGAAAAAAATGATATATAAAATGAAAAGTATATCAGAAGAAGGAAAGGCCGCATGAATCAAGAATCAGAAAAAAGACATAGGAACAAGGAAAGGCGAATGTGTTTGCATTCCAAGAAGCTTTAGCTGGGACGGGAGCATCCATGGACCCGCCATCCCCGCGGGTCCCGTCCCACATGTCTTATCGCAGGGTTTATCGGTCCTCGATCATCTGCATGCGAAGCCAGTAAATTTTGTCAAGACCTCACAGTCACCACGTCGACCATGGCTCCTGGGAACCGACTGTGATCGACTTCGATGCTCGGTCGCAGTACCGGCCCCTCTAATTATAATTGGTTTCTCTAATTGTATGTTCGTCCGTCTGGACACCACAAACACACAATGGCGACCAGTCAGAAGCCCTCCGAGGTTCGTCTTCCCCTCACCTGCTCCCATACCGAGTTTGCGCCCGCTTCACAAGCCATCCTGAACCAGAGGTTATTTGGTATATCTCCCTCGCGCATGCTAAACGCCAACCCGCTTCGCCACAGGGAAACCGGGCGCTCCGCATGATGGGCCTGCCCGCACTGCCCAAGAGGCCCCCCTCGCGCAACTGGCTCATCTTCTGGGCTGTGGCCACCACGACGAGCGCCGCCATCATCTACGACCGCCGCGAGAAGCGCCGCGCAACAGCCCGCTGGGCCCACGCCGTCTCCCACCTGGCAAAAGAGCCCCTCGCGAGGCCCACCGACATGCCGCGCCGCCTGACCATCTACCTCGAGTCCCCTCCCGGCGATGGCTTCCGCGTCGCCCAGGACCACTTCCTCGAGTACATCAAGCCCATCCTCGCCGCCAGCGGCCTCGACTGGGACTTCGTCCAGGGCCGTCAGCAGGGCGACGTCCGCGCCGTCGTCGCCGAGCGCGTCCGCCGTGCCAGAAGGGCCGTCGAGGCCGACCTCAGCGGCTCCGCCCCTCCCGAGCCCGAGGTGCCCACGGTCGAGGATCTTATCGAGGCGAACCGCAAGCGGAACAACGTCCGCGAGTTCGACGGACCGAGGGGCGACATCGTCATCGGCAGGCATACCTGGAAGGAGTATATCCGCGGTCTGCACGAGGGGTGGTTAGGCCCCCTGACCCCGCCACCAGAACCGCCAAAGATCGAAACGGCCAGCCAGGAGGACGGGGAGGCCGGTGAGAAGAAAGAGGAGGAGAAGAAGCCATCCCGCCCACCGCAACCCCGGCCGCACAACACCCCGGATCAGTACCCATCGTCGCCTCTCCCGATGCTCATCCCGGGCGAGCTGACCCCCGCGGCGCCTATCCGATTCCCCCACCTATTGGGCTTTCTTAATACACCGACACGCATGCGCCGCTTCTTTGGCCGCCGGTACCTGGCCGACGAGATCGGCCGCGAGGTGGCCGCGGTCTGCCTGCTCACCTATCGCGACTTCTCGGACGACGAGCTCCGGGACGCGCTGGCGTTCGAGGAGCGCGACTGGGTGAAGAAGGTCTGGAAAGAAGACGACAAGAAGGAAGACGACGGGGCCTCGCCGGAGCCGCCGCGTGAGCGCATCTGGCCATCGGAGATCGTCCTAGACCCGCGCATCTCCAGCCGCATGAGGAGGTTCGAGCTGCGGCCTGACGACGAAGCCAGGGCCCGACAGATCGTTGTGCCCGAGGAGGAGATCGAGGGTTGGACCAAAGGCCACCTCCGGCAATTTTGGCGCTGGGCCGTGCGGACATATCGAGGTCCACAGTCCAACGTGCCCAATGTCGGACACATTGACGACGAATAAGAGCTCAAGAAGAAGAAGAAAGTAAAGATGATATAAAAGCCACTCCCCGCTCAAAACACTTGTGGAAACCCAGAATAGGTTCGACACAGGGTGGCATCTGTACTATTCTCGCTTCTCACGAGGGCGAGAATTATGTATACCAAAACTGGGGATCCGGCGAGTCCTGGAGGCCTTGTTCAAGGATCTAGCTTCGGGTCTTTGTTTGTATGACAGGCTACGATAGACGGCGTTAGAAATATCCCAGGCGTATAAATATGTATGAGCACGATATCGGACGGCGAAGAATTGATTTTGTGTTTTTGTCCATGGAGATACCAACCTAATCTGAATCATCATCAGATCCGTAGGCTACTAGCCCGAGACCGCCTGGCTTTGTCGGGGGAGGAGCAGCAGCCTGCGGTGCGTCAGGCTTTGTCGGCGGCGTCGGAGGCACCTTTGCCGCACCAGACGGTCCATCGACACCCGACGGAGGAGACCCAGGCCCGGTGCCATCCTTGGCCGCCGCCGTCTTTTGATCAGCCGTCGGCTTCGCCTCAGAAGTCTTGCGCCTCACGACGCCCTTGAGCATCCCCGCCCTCCCGCCATCATCCTTCCTCCTGCGCTTCCGGCCGGCAGCCCAGTCCTCCTCGGCGTCCGCCGCCGCTGTCCCGGATGCCCCCTCCTCCTGCTCCGCCGCGGCACCAGCTCCTCCGCCGCCGCCGCCGCCGCCCTTGCGCTGCGCCTCGCGGAACCGGTCGAGCCCTTCCTGGACCTCACGGCGCGTGCGGTCCTCCTCGCGGCGCGTCGACGCCTGCACCTCCTCCAGGAACTCGACCTCGTCGTCGTCGAGCGCCCGGAACTGGTTCTTGATCTTGTTGGCCTCTTCGAACGCGGCCTGCTTGGCGGCTGTGTGTTGTGGCGCGTAAGAAGTGGTTTTGAAAAAAAAAAAAAAAAAAAAAAAAAAGGGGGGGGGGGGGGGGGGGGGGGGGGGGGGGGGGG
>PYSS01000126.1:36328-46806 GCA_003049465.1 Magnaporthiopsis rhizophila
AGAGAGAGAGAGAGAGAGAGAGAGAGAGAGAGAGAGAGAGAGAGAGAGAGAGAGAGAGAGAGAGAGAAAAAAGAAAGACACAACTACATACCCTTGTTTTCCTGCAGAATCGCAAACAGGCTCTTCTCCCCGCCCTCAGCCAGCCTGCGCGCCTCGGCCTCCCGCTGCCGCCGCTGCTCCTCCAGCTCCCTGCTCACCGCCTCCCATTCATCCTTCCGGCTGGAGCTGCTGCCCCCAGGAGCGGGAGGCGAGACGGCGTCTTCTGCGGGCTGGTCGGCCGCCACGGCGTGGCCCGTCGCCGCGTCGATGGCCCCTGCCGAGATGAAGCGTGACATGTGGACTGCCTAGGTGCCACCTGAGACGCGCAAAGGGCGACGGAGACGAGAGAACCCGAGACCCAATACAGTCGGCGAACGCGGGGGAAACTGTCAAAAAGTCGTTTGTTGGTAGCTGGAGGTTTGGGGGCTGCGGATAGCCTGTCGCTGCTGCGGCAGATGTTGTCGGGTGAAAGTAAATGTTGAATGAGCAGCTGTGGTGCACGGCCTCCCCCGATACCTTGTTCAGTCA
Organism: Magnaporthiopsis rhizophila; assembly: GCA_003049465.1. Lineage (NCBI taxonomy): Eukaryota > Fungi > Ascomycota > Sordariomycetes > Magnaporthales > Magnaporthaceae > Magnaporthiopsis > Magnaporthiopsis rhizophila. Next base: position 36,896 of record PYSS01000126.1, read on the forward strand.
TCGATTCAAGGCAGAAACGAGCTGGAGGCCAGCGTGAAATTCTCATCAAGCCAAAGATGCCAACTCGGACAAGTTTAATGAACCAGCAAAAAAAGCATTCTCATGTTTTGTATTCGATGTACTTTCTGAGTCACTTTTCTTGTCCGATGTAGACGTAATACTACAAGACAGCCGAAGCCCTCCACCATGTCTGTTCTTTCCGTGGCAGCCAAGGTTGTGTGGCATTTTCCTGCTTGGCTGTTTTAATCCTCAACCGGTTGGCTTCGAGGTAGCCTCCACAAAGAAAAGAGCGCTGAAGGCGTGGCTCGACCGCCTGACGTTGGCGTCAGGCACTGATCATGCAGAAGAGGCTCGTACAGTAGCCACAGCGCTGCCCTTCCGGGTTAAACAGAATAGGCCTCCTTCCAAACCGATCCAGCCAAATATTCGTAATCTCGTAGAAAAAAGAAAAAAAGAAAAAAAAAAGGGTAGGCTACCAAAAAGACAATGACAAAGGAGACGATGAAAATTCAGTCTGCTAGCGAGAACAAACTTAATCGTTGCAACCGGGAAACAGGCTCGACAGACAGAAAAAGTCTGACATGAAGGAATAGAGAGTGGTGGCCGGGAGGGCAGTCAATAAGACGAGACCCTCTGCCCCCCTACGCAATATTCCCAAATTTGAAAATTCCACGAGAGCAACGGAGGGGAACCCGCAAACGAAGAGCCGGGCTGAAATCATTTGTCGCGGAGTTCTGACATCTCAAACTCTGAAAATCTGCGCGAAGCAAACGACAATGCGTTCAAGGAAAGCCGAACCAAGAAAAGAAGGGAAAAAGAAGGAACTGAAAGACGCCGCAACGTACAAAGTAAAACGTATAAAAAAATAACTCCGAAGGAAACCGCCCTGTTTTAACCATTTTATCGAATGCAAAGAAATAAAGTGAAGGAAGAACGAAGAATAAAGCAATCGAGCACGTTGGGGGTTTCATTCGCCTGCCACAAGGCGGAATGGGAGAGATTGGGTATCCCGAGGCCACGAGTGGCGCCTAGAACCCAGCAAGTGTGGCCAGTCGTTGCGGATTATTCTTAGAGACTGAACAAGGTACGTAGTTTCTCCTGGTGCTTTGGCGAGTCGGATTGCCTCAGAAAGCGATTCGAGAAGTTGTAGCTCCAACACGTTGGGGGATGGCGATGACGCGTCGAGAGACCATGAATGGAAGTAATGCGAGGCAAATGCTGCCTTTTAACAGAGCTGGCTTATTGGGCGGTGGATGTAAAATCGCTTTTCGTCGAGTGAAAGCCATCGCAAGTCTGAAAGAAAAGGTCGTTGTGGAGGGCGTAGGGCGGCGTAGACGTGTCCTGAGAGAGGGTAGTAACGAGGAAAAAATAAAATAAAAGAAAAACCAATCGTCCCAAAATGTTTTGTCTTAACCGCCAGGAAACCGTGCAAGTAATCAAATGATAGAAACCCGCAATCTAGGTGGCGCAAGAAAAAAAAAACTCCCACAGCTGAATAGCAGGTATTAAATCCAGAAACGCCGAGCAATGGGATATATCACCAATCCGTATACCGAGGGCAAAAGAAAAGTGCAGAGTATAAGAAAAGGACAAGATCATTAGAAACAAGCCAAGACGGCAGATGTCGCGCCTGTCCGCTTTGCTCGAAGACTGCAGTGTCGATAGAGACCCGCCCTGAATGGGTAGCCAAGGCCCTAGGCGATCGAGAGATCTCGGTATGGCGTGATGAAGACGATGTTGGCGCGGTCGCAAGCGCAATGAGGGGGTATGGAGTGGCCCCGGAGTGTAGGAAAGGACCAGTGATGCTGAGATTAAAGGGTCCGCTCCATGTCTGGTCTGTTGGGCGAGAGGCGAGGCCCGCCTGAGACGCGACTGTTCTGAAGGTTCCCGGTGGGTATCAGGTAATGCAAATGTGTTTATCGTTCTTCGCGGAGCCGTGTGTAAAAGAGACTCCGTGCGCAAGCAAGAAATGCAGAAAATGAAAGAGAGAGAAAAAAAAAAAAAAAAACGAATTCCCCCTAGACATGAGGAGAACCTCTCAGCCCATGACGGTCTGGCCATAGCCATGAGTCATGCCGAAGTAGGTGGCTGGCTTGTGCTGAGCAGATCCCACGCAGTTGGCACAGGCACAGTCGGTAGCATTGGGGTCCCAGATGTTGCGGCTGTAGCCATAGTAGCCAGCGTGTGCTGAGACTGGATGCCGTGAGCTGTGATGATAGGCGTTGCGAGCAGCGGGCTGCTGGTACGGAGCCTGTCGCGAGTAGGTTCCAGACGAAAGGCCCCTTGAGAACCAGTCGTTGTACTGAGCGTTGTGGCTGGCTGCCGAGTTTATGGTGGCCGAGTTCAGATACTCGGGTGTGCCATAGCCGGAATCAGGCGGGGTGAGAGGCATGGTGCACGGGGCTTGGTTGGCGGACCAGCCACCCATGCGAGTAGCATACCATCCGTCCTGCACAGATGCGCCGCTCTGCGGCGACAAATCGCTTCTCTTCAGGTTCAGGCTCTGGAGGCGCTCGTACTCGGCAACCTGCTGTTGATGCCACGTCGAGTAGCCAGCGGTGGGGCGTGCGTAGACGTCGGTGTCGATCCGGAGACCAGATGGCATCAGACGTTCACGAGAAGCCTGGGCCTTCTGCCTCTCCTTGGTGGCCTGCCACTCCTTCCAGCTCTTGAGCCAGGCACTGTAGTCCTTGCTCCTGTCGAGATTGACGTAGAGATTCCAGTTGATGGCAGCCAGCCACTCGTGCTCGAGGGTGTTAAGCTCTTGCACACCGATGCCACTGACCTCGGACCAGGAGCGGTTCTGGAAGGTGTTGTCATCGAGGAATTTGCTTCCGAGGAGGAAGGCGGTCGTCAACATGCGCCAGACTTGTCCCTCGGAGATTGTGGGACGCTGACCGCCAAGGCTCATCATGTTGATTCGCTTGGCCATGTAGTTCATGCCGAGAAGAATGGTGGTGCTCGGCAGTCGAGTCGACGTGAGGATCTGGGAGACGAACTTCCGGAAAGGAGCAGAGACAGCCGCGTTCCCGAGGGCCAGGCGGGTGGCCATCTCGGCAACATATTCGGCCATCAACTCGACCTCATAGTCGAGGACAGCGCAGACTCCGCCGGGCATGATGGGCAAGTGGGCAGGAAAGAAACTCGGTGGCAGGCCGGCCGAGTTTCTGGGGGATGGGTGTCGATCTTTCGACAACTTCGACTACTGAAGCACCTGAAAAATGTGGCACAGCAAGAAGGGTTTAACCACAGCTTGCTGGCTTATTATTCAAGGCGATCAAGCAGACGGGTCGTCTTGGAGACGAGAGGTAGAGACCGAGGTTTATCTGGAAAAGCAAGCCATAGATGGAGTTCTCCAGAGCGATGCTGACTAGAGAGATGATTTCGAATGATGGCAGCGAACGCTCGTCGATGAAAAAGAAATCGACGGTCGAGGGTGTGTAATTAAAGTCGAGAGCGCAGCGACAAGGCAACCGACGTTGCTGTATCGGGGACTTGGTCTTGCAGGTGTGAGCAAGTCGTCGGAGTGGGTGGGTGAGAGATGGTCGAGGGGAACTGTCGGCCAAACGCGGTATTTGGCCGGAGTCGAGAAATATTAAACGGGCACCGACGCACTTAAATAACAGTATGTCAGTACGAATTTTTCGCTCGGACGCTGGAAAACTCGCAGTCGACAGTGTGGGCCCAGGCTCCCGCTCGAAGGCCGCGGTGACGGAAATGGTCGTTGCGTTTCGAGTCAAGGTGATTGAGGCGCGGTAAGGAAAGGAAGATTGCAAACAGGCCGAGCCAACCGCAGAAGAAAAGGTAGGAAATTGATGATGTGGTTGGACGCCGAATTGAAGGAACAAGATTCCACGGCCACCGCCTTGAGACCTTGTTGTTGATGTGAGGGACACCAAGGTTCAAGACGTTTGATTCCTGCCCTTTTTGTTGGGGCCACCACGCTGTCAATGTGGCAGGGAACTCCTGGCGGGATTGTGGCGGGTGTGCAAGATTAAATAACTTCGACGAGAGTGCGAAGGCAAATGAAACGGAAGGGCGTGGCGAGCTTTGAAGAGGGCGGGCCAGAGGGAAAACAGGGCGCAATTATTCCGAAGCCGCGCACGGCAGCAATCCGTAGCAGAGGGCAGCGCAGTGAACGAACAGTCAAGACTGACCTGGCAGTAACGGATGCGTCGATGTTCGTCGCAATGGGCGCGGATCTCCTCCTCGAATCGGTCGGTTGGACGGTCGGTCGGTTGAAGTGACTTCCGCGGCAACAAAACCGAAGATTCCACGAGCTCTCTCGGACTTGCACAGCAATCAACAGAGCTGAAGCGGTAGGGCCCAGGTCGAAATTGCAGCACACCACCGAAATCCAAAGGGCCGACAACACAAAAGTGAATTTGGTCGTCGTCGTCGTAAAGGCTTCGAAAAGACTTTGCGAATTGTCGGATTCGGGTCGGTCGAGATGGTGAGGGAAGACTGGAGTCGGGAAAAGAGAGGAGGAAGAGGATGCGAGGAGAGGCGGGCGGAAGGACGAAAAAAAGCGGACGGGAAGGGGAAAAGAAGGGGAGCAGCCCACACCAAGGGTCAGGGTGGTGATGACGAGAAGCGAGCGCAAGTAAAACAGGCCCCCCTGGGGGTGTGCGCCGTGTTCGGGGTGGGTAAGATGGATTGGGGCGTGGATGAACGGGCAAACTGGCGTAATGGAAAGAAAAAAAAGTGGGAGGAGGCGGTTTGGATTACGGAGGCGCTCGGTAGCCCAGTAGGTGCCAGCCAATTCCAGTCGTGTTCCCGCGCACTGTGGAGGCAGCTGGACGACCGTCAGTCGCACACTGTAAACATTGTCTAGGGCTCACTATGGCAGTCGGGGCCACCATGGGTCAAGTGCTCCGTGATTCGTGATTGCGTGTGGGAGGGCAGAGAGGCGGTGGGGATGGGTCGCCTGCGAAATCAGGAGCTGTTACGGTGGGCGTCCTACTCCCGCAAACAAGGGATGGCCGGCTGGGTGAGTCCAAAAAAAGGGTTCCGAGGCCAAGCGGCCAGAGGGGTGCACACAGTATTTTGGACGCACTCCCTCGGGCCCACCGCAGACACGGCAAAAAAACAGACCCGTCTTTGGGCGGCTTTCCACCACATTTCTGCAGCAACTGGACGGCACATTGTTACCTAAGCCAGCACCCTAGGATCCTTTAGTGCTGCACAAGCTTGACGCTGTTGTTCAAGCACGCCTGGACGACAGCATCCGACGGCAGGGACCGACTTGTTTTTCTTTCTATCTCGCCTTTTCTTCTCCCTGGTGACCTTGTAAAAGAAAAAAAAGAAAAAAAAGGGAGCAGTTAAAAATAGGGTCCGCCTGATGTTCCACGAGGGGCGTAATGCTCCAGCAAGACTCACTCGTCAGCGCGACGGGAGGGGACGCGAATCTCGTTTGGTGCGGACAAGGGAATTATGAAGCCTGTCGCACATCTCATCCCGTCCTGTCCCAAGGCAACAACAGTACCAGGGCCTGTGGCCACCAGAGGTCGAAACAAGCCACCACCAATTCGCCTTGCTGTTGGCCCTCGTCCGAGTCAAGGTTTCAATGGTCAGTCGTCATCGTCAGTCGTCCACGTGAAAACGTCGAAAAAAAAAAAAAAATCTGTAGGACGTGCCCCTCCCTCTCTTCAGCAAAGCCCGCACAGTTACCTAAGGCAGGGGGCAGGCGCATCTTGACCAGACGGACGCTCGTCCGCCAAAAGCTGCGGCACTCTGTGCTGAGGGATTTTTCTGTGCGGTGGTGCCCAAGCAATGAATGCAAACGCCGACCCCATCCTCCGGCATAGCGAGGCTCCCATGCACAACGCGTCCGCATCGTACCTACCTATTCAATAACTCATCGGGAGCACCATTTCAAGCCGGTCGACCGTCAGAGCTTGTTATGGCAAAGATGATATCTGTGATTAGACTGGTTACCCCGGTGGCAGCTAAAGTGGTTGGAGCGACAACAGGGACCATTGCAATGTTTTTGCCCGGGCATTGCCCTGCTTTCCTTCTCCTTCATTTGGGAATAATGCATGGCGTCTATTGCCGTTCCCGAACCGGTACCTCGGTCCTGGTTGTTGTGTGCACCGTGGCTGTTGATGCGTCCCTGATTGCCTCGTTTCGACGGGCAGGATGTTACAGTAGCCCACCTGGGCCGTCACCCATTTGGGACGAATTTGCTACCCGGCCCGGCCAACCCAGTCCCAAAAATTTCCCAGCCATGTGAACACGCAAGAAAAATTAGACAGAGTGCAGGAAGGGGGAGGGGGCAATGAAAACGCGCATTGGAAAAGAAGAATAAAAGCAACGGTAAAATTAAAAATAAATCGCTGACGGCACCAGCACACGTTTTGGTCTTTAGCGGGACCCCAGTCTGTTTATGCGGATGCGTTCAAGTCAATGAACAACCACAAAAGACGGCAGTGATTACATGGAAGCTGTGAACCAGAACTCACAGCTATCCCCTCGCACTCATTTGAAGACTCCATGCTCCAGGCATGCGCCTAGCTCAAATGTTTCTTTGTTTATCCGCATGTCAAGATTTCAAAGCGAGTAATTTGTGCGCTAGATTAACCAGGGCGATGGCTGCGAGAATCAGGTCGTAAATAAACCTAGGTTCATTGAATGAGGCGAACACGACGCCTAGAAAGCGAATAATGCACATTGAGACAATGAATGACGACGAAACGGTACGACCAGATGACCAGAGGTAGGGCAGAGAAAGAAAAAAAAACGTCCCAGTCGGGTTAGCTGCCGTGTGCAACTGCGCGTCGATCCCTTGAACCGACGAGTTATTATTATCCTCGGCCCAGCACGCGCATGAGCCTGGGCCAGTCAGACTCCCTGTTTTGCCTGGGCAGTTAATAAAGAATGAATGTTATCTGGTTTCCGCAGTCGTGTCGCATCCCAACCAGCCTTGCTGTCTCGTATATTTTCGCCAGGTGGCAAAAGGAGACCCTGAAATCATCGGAAAGGGGACGGATGGCTCGGGACTGGAAAGAGTACACCAAAAGTCACGTCGTCGAGGACACCAGGAACATCGAAGACGGCGGTGGACCACGACGAGGATTGTTGCTTGTTCTGATTTGATTTGGACCCAGCCTACCTTCCAGAACCCCCTGCTCTGCCCTGCCACGCTTTCACGGACAAAACCATGCAAGCAAGCCATGTTCACCGCTCTCAAATAAAAAGATAAATAAATAAATAAAAGAAAACCACCAGCCCCCTCGACACCCCCCTTGGTGTCATGTGATCCGAGACGGGCCTGTTCCGGGTACCAGCGGGCAGGGGAGCCTGTTACGAGTCAGGGACCAAAGAAGAAACCCAGGAGGAAATTTTCAATGTTGGGAAATTGGTTGCGCTTGCCAGAATGCCCTGGGGCGCCAGAATCGTCGGCCAATAGGCTTGCCGAAATGTGCAACCGGTAATTCGCCCACACCGAGTGTTTGGCACACGCCATGTGGTGGCTCCAAGGGCGCGCCGCGCGCCGCTCCACCCACCAGTGGGAAGGAACCCAGACAGGAACAGAAAACTGAGATCGGACAGTGGACCGCCCATGCAAGACAATCGTCGAACGGCAGGGGCGAGAGAAGAAAAAAAAAGAAAAACGTATCAAGTTGGATGCTTGGCCGCCAGCCACCTGCCTCACAGGGTTGATCGTCGCGAGGCGTCTTGGCTCGGGAGTTACGCAGGGCGTGTTATTCCCAGCAGTCAAATTTTGGTCAAGAAAATGAGCCATTTTGACACTGTTCAACCCACCTAATTTCGGTGGAGCTGCGGCCGCTGTCAAGAAAGCCTGGGGCTGTGATCTACAGTGTGTATTTCGGTTGGTGGCAATTATCGATATTGCAAACGTCACCGTCTTCTGTCACTTTCCGACAATCGAAACGGATAAACAGAGCAAAAAAAGCGGCGTAAGAAAAAAAGAAAAAAAAAAAGAGAGACAGGAGTGCAGCAGAGCCGTGCCGTGCCTCACAGCCGCCTACAAATACGTACCCCAGTCAGCTTGCAGGCAGGCCATTGGCCACAAAAACTGTAGGTTACGGTCGGACGAAAATCACCGGTCGGGAACGTCCCAAGTCGATTCTCCGAAGGCACTCCAATCGCGTTTCGTCGTCGTGGCGCAAAAAGAAAAGCAAAAAAAAAAAAAAAAAAAAAAAAAAAAAAAAAAAANAAAAAAAAAAAAAAAAAAAAAAAAAAACACCAGTGAGGGGAGGGGGTGGACCCTGGTGCCGGGCAGCCAGCCCAGCCGGCCATCCGAGGCCCAGGCGTCGCAGCAGTTGGTTGACGCGCAAAAACCCCCCACTTTCCCCCTCTTTTGCCGCTCCAAATCGGGGTGGGCTACAGGAGGGCACGCGCTGCTGCAAGCTGCAGAAAGCACAGGGCAGCTTTCCATCAATCAATCCACACCAGTCGTCCACTTAGGTTGTGGGCTCTCCTCTAGGCCGCTGGAGCGAAGTGGCGACGAAGCTCTTCACCGCCCATCGGGGGGCGCCCTTTATCCACACCGACTGCAGGCGGGGGAACCGTTGTGTGTCCCATCGCTGGCACCGCACCCACGATCGGAACTGGACGGAGAGACCAGGGGATCGGGGAGCCGAGTATGGGGGAAGGCGGCGGGACTTGCTGCTTTGGTTTTTGCTGCGCCCTGATGGGGCATGGGGGGAGCAGGTCCAAACGAGGTGAAGGGTCTGACTCCTCCTGCTCCCGTGTTAGACACGTATTCCAGGCACGTAACCCTTGCGTTCTCTGTGTGGTCGTGTTGTCATCATCACCGCCAGAAAAAGTAAAGGAGGAACGGAAGAGTGACGGGGGTCAGAGGAAGCGCCGCCTCAACCTCGCCACACGCTTTTTTCCATCATCTGCCTGCCTGCCTGCCCAGCCCGTCGAATGCTATGGAACGCGTGCCCCCGGTTGGTCAGACCAAGGCCAGGGAGCCAAGATTGACCATCAGCCTACCACCGATCAGCGGATGAGCAAGAGAGTGGAAGTCATCAGTGGGTTGAGTGGCTTCGCCGGGGTTTGTCCAACTCTCCGATTTGCTGTTGTCCACTCAGCCCGGCACACCCACCCCAACCACCACCACCACCACAACGGACAGTACAACCTGCCCGATGCAGCGAAGCGGTGCGTATTTTGCGTCCAGCCGCCGTGAGCCAGCCGACCGACCATGCACCACCCAGCCGCCGTCCTGCACTTGCACTGTACATACCACCCGCCACCCGACCGACCATCCTGCGGGTCAAGCCAGCGTGACGTGCCCCTACTGCTGTACCCGAGCGTTGAGTGCTGAAGAAGTGCTGTCTGTCCTTTGCGAGGCTTAAAGGCGGTGGGCGAGATCCGCAGCGGTCCCCTTTTCCCCTGCAAGCAAGCGCCAGCGTGCCGATTTCCGCTTGTCCCCCGCCCATCACCATCGGGAATTAAAGCCTTTCCTTTTTTTTTTCTTTTTTTTTTTTTTCCCTCTGCCATCTGTCCTTTTTTTTCTTTTTGGGTCTTGTGCCCTTGTCCGGTTTAGGCTGCACCTTTGCCAAGTGCCTCTTTCTCCCCAACCAACGCGTGCGTTTGGACGCTACAACGACCTTGGCCTGCGACCAGTGCCGACAGCCTGCGTCTCGGGAAATCGAAACGTCTACATCGTTGGTTCCGTTGTCGGCTGCACGCTCTCGGTCACAAGCTGTGCCAACGAGCATGGACACAGTGGGAAACTGCCGCCGCCAAGAATGAGGGATATAGAGTTTAGAGTTGCAAAATTCTCTCTGTGATGTCGCTTTTCTTTTTTTTTTCTCCCGTCCCCCGTCGGCCGGACCCAGTGCCACTGGGCTGGTTGGTTCGCACACGAGACCTCGCTTTCCGTCACTCACGTGGCCCGCCAGGTGCTCCGAATGCCCCCCCCCCCCCCCCCCCCC
>PYSS01000126.1:46817-112739 GCA_003049465.1 Magnaporthiopsis rhizophila
CCCCCCCCCCCCCCCCCCCCCCCCAGCGGTTAACTCCGCCCAAACTCAGGGAGTTGCAATGTTGAAAGTCTCGAAATAACTCGTGCCACGCCGTGGGGCAGGTTCGGCATGCCATGGAGCCTCTTCGCTTCGTTCAGCCTCGAGCGCGTGCAAACATGCCGAAATTCAACCGCGGTCAAGGTTTTTTTTTATTCTCTCTTCGTGCGAACACGAAGCCGTTTAATCAGTCGAACTCTTCTCTTTTGCAGGAATCAGTGTTTCGCTTGAGCGCTTTCCCCGTAAACGCGGTGGGGTCCAGAGGCTGTGCCAGCACGTGTGTGGTCCATGTTCGGCGGACCTGGCGTCCAGAAACGAGGTATATCCCGATATACCATATACTGTAGAGCCACCTAGCCATGTTACTCTCTCCACGTTCAGGAGGTTTTTTTTTTTTTCTTCTGTTTTCTTCGCAGCTTCCGTTTACGGTCCTGTGTGCAGTATCAGACTTGCCCCCTCGTGGGACGTCCCACCTGTGGGAAACAAGCAAGCAAGGTCACGACCTCGAGGGCAAAATAACGGGACGATGGGGTCAGCAATACTGTAACTCTGACAGGCAGCCGGCGGCGAATCTGGGGATTTGCATCGAGCCGGCCACCTTCTCCCCAGACGGCGTCTCTCTATTTCTTGCCCCCTGATGACGCCTCCTCTGCCTGCCACATGGCTTACGAAACCGGCCCCTTTTCCCTCCCTCAGATGACACAAGTAGGTAGGCAGTAATCTAACGCCGTGGCACGGCATGAAAGCCATGTCTGTGTTCGATGAGGTGGATGGCCACCGACCGGCCTGCGATTGCCCGTATGCTCCTCTGCAGCATACAGCATTTTGATCGGAACACAAGTGACCATGGTCCGGCAGAAGAGCGATCTCGGTTCTTTGCATGATTTCCCTCTTTCTTCTTCTTCTTTCTCTTGGGCATCAGGACAAAATCAACCTAAACCCCACCGCACCATCGAATGCTCCAATTCCAGCACCAGAAGGCATCTTACTACTCACTTCCCGTGTATAGTCATTTCTGCTGCTGTATGCATGTCGCTGGCGTTGGAGCCAGCCGGGCCAATCGACATGGTTCTGCACCATCTGCAAAAGACAGGCGCGCATTAGTGGGCTGCAAGAAGAAAAAGAGAAGGCATTGGCGCTTGTCCAGGCGTCAGATGGGACGGGCTGCGTGTGAGCGCGACGACGCAAGCATCCAATGGCGCGTAGCCTAGACCAGTTCCGTATGCATGTATTATCTCTTTTCCCAGGTCTTGCGTGGTCTGGAACCCGGTTTAACGCTCAGGTTTTTGTGATGTATTGGGTGATTGGCCACCGACCCTGCCGGAGGCCCGTCCTGCCCGCTTCCGATTTACCCCGGTCCAAACCTCTCACTGTACTGACCTGTGTGTGACGCCAGAACGGTGTATCGTCATCTTGGCTCGCCAGCGCGTTGCGAGCTGAACGTCGAATGAAAGGGGTAGCGATCGGCCAGAACCCCCTCTCCACTCTTCATCGATGTCGTACCGCGTTTTACACAGCAGCTCGGCGTTTTGTTGAGCGTAATATCTCGGCAATTAAGGAATCCAGCCTCGGTGCTGTATGGACAGAGTGGTTTTCAGTCCCGGTGATGCATCGCCACGTTAGGAAAATGTCAGACTGTGAGCTAGAGTACGGCCACACTTACCTACTTTCTAGGTACTGAAAAGTGCCTTTAAGGAGTAAATCCCAAGCTAGGTAGACATGCCACCCTCAACCGGGGTAACCCTCCTCCGGACCGGGAATTTCCATCTACATCTTTCCGTGTCGGTGATGGAGGGGTCGACGTACAGTACATACCTAGGTACATGCAACACATACATACAGGCAGTTCTTGTGCCGCCGTCCAGCTGCCCCCGCCGGGTAGCCCGGAGTTTGCAAATGACCCGATCATCATGAATCAATTCGGGCTGGGCGGTGGCAACCCTCACAGTTTGTGTGGGTGCTACCCAGCTAGTTTCTCGAAAGAAACATCCCACGCCCTCGGCGCCTCCAGATTCCGCAAGACAAACACCCGACCCGGGGACCGCACCGCCGAGCCAGCCACCGGACCAACTGCTGAAGCGCCAGAACAGAACACGGAAACAAACTTGTCATTCAGAGCTGGCTACACCCGGCCGAGGACCCCGAGTCTGGTAGTGCACTCTTAGCTAAATCTCTTCTGCTCTTGGACTCGGACTTGGTCCACCCCGCCCTCTCCCCTCGCCCAGAGAAGGCACTGTGGGATACAGTACATACAGTATACATGGCTCGATGACGCCCACACTGCCCACCACGACCACCACCCGCTAGGGTTTTGCAGATCACGAGGTTACGTGCTGCAAGTCTGGTGGGACCAGCGGCGGACGACACGGCTTTCTCCCATTATTGGAAAGGGGATCCGTGCTTCCCACGCTTCCCAGCTCCGAGCACGCCGAAGTACCCCGCCACCAGGCAGCCCCATGTCCATGCCCTGCCCTTGCCCTCGCTCATGGTATTAACTCGGCTAGCCACTCTGGTCCTTAACCCTGTCTGCCTCCCAGGACGCCAAACCAAACTCAATCCCGATGATTTAAATGAAAATGAAACAAAACCACTTCTGTCAAACCCGAGCTTTGGATGAATGACATTCCCTATCACCCCTTGATTACTTGGGTGGTTCCTGCGTGCGAGGGCGAACCGGAAAACGACAATCGGCAATGTCACGAGGAATATAAAACCTCACAGCAGTTTAGTAGACGGTACAATCGCCTTGTCGATGATCGGGTCCCTGCGGCAGGTAACCTCCTTCTCCGGCCCCCACCTGGCGTGCCACCCCTTCTCCCTCGCCACGGCCTCGTCGAACGCGGCCCGACACCCGGGAGGGAGCAGGTCCTTGATGTCGTCGGACACGGCCGCGAGGCCCCTGAAGGGCGAGAGGAAGTCGGAAGAGTTGCCGCCGCCAATCTCGCTGGGCCGCAGGTCGTACGACGCCGGCGACACGCCGCCGTGCGGTGTCTCAAGCGCGATGTCGACCACCCGAAAGTTACGCGGGATGTTAGGCGGCAGTGGCTTGAAGAATGTCGTCGAGGCCTCCGCAGCGCTCGGGTCGCCGTCCTGAGTTGAGCTGCCGCTGGCTGCGGGCTCGGCGGGCGCCACTGGCTCCAACGGCACCTGCTCTACGCGGGCGTGGGTAGGCTGCATTGTGGCCGGGTACTGCATGACGTTTGTGTGGACATCGTAAACCCCGTGAAGGTTGGCCTTGCGCATGTTGGTGAGAATGGTGTTGAAGTTGCTGCGCCGAGGTGAAAATCGATGAGAAGTTAGCACAGCGGCAACGAGGGAGAGCGCAGGGGCGGCAGCTCAGAACGGAAAATTGTACCTGGCTTCGCGGGCGTGCTCCAGCATCCAGTTCGTGTCGTTGACAGCGACGCGGCGTTTCTTGGGTGCCACGAATATGCCCGTCTGCTGCGGCACCACGGGGGCGGCAGAGTGGTACACGGCCGAGGCGCCGTGCCAGGCGACGTACTGGTTCTTGTTGTACGGCTCGCCCTCGACAAAGTGGTCGTTGGGGTCGGCCAGCTCACCCTCGACGACGCCGTCGGCGCGCGCCTTGGCCACCTCGTAGTCGTCGATGACGCGGCGCCCGCCCACGATGATGAAGGCGCCGAACTCGCGGAAGACGGAGCGGGCCGTCACGATGCCTATAGAGCGGCCCTTGTAGCTGTGCGGGATGATGTCGCGCTCGATCATGTCCCGCTTCTCCTCGTCGTCCACGATGACCTTTGTCAGGCGCAGGTGCTTGGTGAAGAACAGGTACGAGTCCCGGAAGCCGACGCAGCGGGCCGGCTCTGTCGACAGCATGTACAGGCGGTCGCCCTTGCCTAGGACCGTGAAGGTGCGGCAGCGATACTCGCGCCCGCCTAGCAGGTTGCCGTTCTTGTCTACCTTGGTCTCGCCCTCCGGGTCCTCGGGCAGCGCGACCTCGTCGTTGATGATGTCCATCATGTTTCCCTCCTTGTCGATCTGCTGCTGCGTCGGGGCCGCCGGCGCGCCGCCCTTGCGCCCGCCGCGTCCCCTCCACCCGCCTCGTCCCCGCCGGCCGCCGCGCGGGGTGGTGTCGGAGGGGTCGCGCGCCGACGCCTCGACTGTGCTGTCCCAGTCCGGCGGACGGTTCTTTGGTGGACGTCCCAGGCGCTTTCGGCGGACGACCGTCACGGGCACAGGGGATGGCGACTTGGCCGACTCGCCGTCTGAGCCAGCATGCTGCTCCTCATCCTCATCCTCCTCGGCCGCCGACTCCTCCTTGTCGGCGTCGCCCTCCTCTTGTCCAGCATCTTGGACTTCCTCGTCATCGTCATCCTCAGGTTCGGGGACAGGATCCGGGGCCGCATCCGCCATGTTCTCGTCTTCGTCCTCCATGGGTTCGTACGTCTTGGGCGTGCTCTCTATCGCGAGGGAAGCGTAGCTTGGTCAGAAGGGCGGCGCTGATATCGGGGACGGCTCACGATGATTTGCGGGGAGAAGAAAAGGCCCCTCGAGCCCCTCTCCGTGATCAGTCATGTGGCCACAGCCACAAACCTGGAGAATTACAATTCGGGAAGGACATACCAAGGGCAGCAGCGGCCCGTCGCGCCGCAGCGCGACCAGAACGGCGACCCATGCTCGAACCTGACTGGACGCCGAGACGAGGATTGAGCGCAACCCAACGCAGCAACCTGCGCGAGCAGTGCAATTGCTACGCCCGTATTTAGTCTTTTCCAGGTGTGCCCAAGGCTAGAGATCCCGAAATGGGGAGGTGTCTATCAAGCCGTCGATTCGAGCGCCCGCTAGGCCGAAGCTCAATTATGAGACGCGTGTAGTTGAAGCTCAATTTTACCGAGCCTGTAGGAAGCGCCCGTGCCGCACTCGTTTGCGCCGGTGGGCCCGTGCGCTCAATTGACCAGGCTTGTCACACCATGCTGAATAAGTGCTCACAGCAAGGCCGGATACCTCTAGTTGCTATAAACTCCCGTCCTCACTCGATGCGACTGTGGTGATTCTGCCAATAATTTAAATAGGGTTGCAAAGGCTGCAACCAACTTCATTCGAGATATTGCTCTATAATAAATAGAACGCTGCAGCTGTGCAGCATGGACATCCATGGTCACCCTCCGCCCCGTAGAGCCGTCCCTACATGAATACGAGATGAGGCGTCCGTCCAGACACGATGCTTTTCCAGCCTTCGTGACAGACTTGCCTCTCGTGAATCACCACGCTCGCAGTCATGGTCACACAGAAATGGCAATGCACTGGAGATAAACCAGGGAAAGTGCCATTTCTACCAGAAATATCCGAGTCCAATGTAAACTGACCGCCAAATCTGACTGTGTGAAGACGTCTCTCAAGAGAGACATGAATTAAGCCGACATTTTCCAGTCTTTTCGCCCGGAAACCACCGCAGGCGAAGAGTGAGAAAAAAAAAAAAAAAGGCGTGAAGCCGTTGTAAAAGGGTATTCCAGTCTGCTTCCCTGTCTCAAAGGAACCAACATGCCAATCGAGGATGTAGCAGTGCTCATGGGCACACGGCAGACAAAACAAGGCCCTCTCCTTGCGACGATCGTCATAAACCATACGCCAGTCCGTATGTATGACCAAGTGGGACGATGGCCCGCGAATCACACCCAGATGGCGCGCCAATAGGCTGAGCGGCTCTCGTCTTAGACATCAGCCGCCATCCCGACGAGGGGCTGAAGCTCAGATCCACCCCAGTAGAAGTCAGGAGCAGCAGAAGGCTGTTTGGCGGGATTTCCAATGTCGTCACCGAACTTCTAGTTCTGGGGAAGTTTCTGGATCCCGCCCTCTGGGGGAAGATTCCAGCCCGCCTCGACCAACTGATCCTTGGCCTGGAAGAGGAAGCGGTAGGCCGTTTTGATGGTACCGTCGCTGACACCGGCTGTTTGCGCAATCTCCTTGGACGTCTTGGGGTCGGCGATGAGGTAGGACGCCATGTAGATACAGGCAGCCGCCACCGACAGGGGCGATCGGCCGGCGAGATCGGCGACCATGGAGCTCTTCTCGGCCAGGCGCCTCGAGATCTTCTCGGCGAAGTAGTGCTGCTTGAAGCCGAGGCTCGCGCAGTAGCGGGTGCACAGCTCTTCGGCGCCGGTGGGTCCCTTGGCATCCTCGTCGGCGTTGTTGCTGAGGCCGTTCTTAGTGGCCTCGGGGTTGCGCTTGACGAATTCCTCGAGACTCTTGTAGACCCTACCAATTTCCTTCTTGGACACGGACGTGAGAGCATGGATCTCTCGGAACGTCCGGCCGACGTTGTTGGCTCGGCAGGCAATGAAGATGCAGCCTGCGACGACGGCCTCGGGCGATTTGCCCTTGAGGAACTTGGCATCGTCAACCATCTTGAAGAGATGGCGCGCGTAGTCGAGGACAGGCTTGCCACCCGACAGTTTATCGACATGCTCGCTGATCTTGGCAAAGCTCGCTTGAAGCCCTGCATGGCCGCGATCATTCTGTGTCTTCTTGTTCGCGTTGTTGAGGCGACCGATGGTCCTGCCGCTGGCGTTTTGGCCGCGGCTGGTGTCGATCTTGGTCTCGAGCGAGTTGTCGTTCCAGATCGGGTCGCCGGCATCACCGACACGCGACGGGTCGTCGCCTCCCTCGTCGTTGGCGAACGTACGCCACTCGGAGCGGGTGTCGACGATACGATCACCCACGACGAGACCACACTGCGAGCAGATCAGGTCTCCAGACGAGAACTCCTCAATCAGAGCAGTGGGTGCGTCGCAGTCCTTGCACTGGACGATGTTGTTCAGATCAGCCTCGTAGGGCGACACGTCTGGTCCACCGCCGGCGGTCGCCATCTTTGCGCCTGTGCCCGATTTCTTGGCGGACGGAGTGTTGCAAAGTTCGCGGAGAGCCTGTCGGGTTCGCTTGCTCCTGTTCCTGCGCGAGGTCCTGAGGTCTCTGCGCTTCTTTACGATCGCCGTGCGGATGCGCGGGCTTGGAATGCTTGTCTTTGTATTGAGGACGGTTGTAGCAAGTGCGCAGAAGAGCGGCGAATGCGTCTTTGCGACGGGCTGGGTCGTCGAGGCCGACGACCGTTGGTCTTGAAGTAACGCGAAAGAGATAGCAGTCAAAAGGAACTTGGCGGTGGCACGGCGAGAAGCAGACAAAGGCAGATTCCGGAATTTGCAGTGGCCGATTGAAAGAGTGTGTTTCGGCAGACGCAAGAAAGCTACGAAGTGAAGACAATGGGAAAAGCGGCCAGCGAAGAAAGTGTCGCTCCGTCTGCGGCCGCCCAAAGGTTCTCAAAGGCGCACACTAAATGGTTGTCGGGCGATGCTTTCGGAGAAAGATGGTACGCCTTTGCTTCCTCGCCTCGTGCGCAGAGAATAGCCAGACCTTTGGGAGAGCGCAGAGTTGCCAGAAGCACCGGGCGGAAATCGTCAAGGCTACCGTTCGTGAAAGTGGCCGGCAACTTTGAGAGACTGGTAAAACGAGAGTCTCGACGATGACCTCGACGGCAAACAGCGCGTGGAGCGGATGGAGTATGAACGAGAGATGGTGGCCGACGAGCACGGTCGGAGCGGAATGCGCAAGAAATCCAGATTTACGAGCCCAGGCAGCACAATTTTGGGCGTGAAGTCAGTCCATGTGGCCACTGCTGCTGACTCAGCTGTCAAGAACAAAGGAAAAAAATACTTCGGCAGATCCCGAAGGAACTGGAGGCTCCAGCAGAATAGCGCCCGCAGCAAGCAATCTGAACGAACTGTATGCAGCCCGTTCAAAAGCAACTTTCCACAAAACGGCAAGCAAAAGGAAAACAGCGGTAAAGTTGAATGGAGTATTGTGATTTTCAAGGGTTTACTCGACCTCTTTATATCCGTCTGTGCCACCGAGAATGAATCACAGCATCTTGGCCAAGCCTCGAGTACTCTGGCACAGCCCCTAACAAGGCGTTCATGCGTATTAATCCTGGTAATTAAACTGCAGATGTCTTTTTACACTACTTCGCCTGATAGACTGTGATGTTTGGGATTTCGCTCTTCGGCCTGTCCCTCCAAGCCACTCTGGTTCCTGCATCCTCTTTGGGCTGCTCGTTTACACGCGTCCCAGCCGCAGCGTGGGGCAGGAGCGGCGGCAAGTCCTGAGTTGGCAGGGAGCATTGGCTGGACGAGCGGGATCGCGTCACCGTCCTCTCCGGCAGCGAGAGGTCCTGGTATGGTGACTGCCTGGCAAAGGCTGGGTGGACTGCGGGGTGGACCTCCCCAGAGTATGATCTCTCCATCTGGACTCTCGCCTCGAATTCCTTCCAGTCGTCCCGCAGCCCGCCGCTGACCCTCTTGTTGTTGTTATTGTTCGCCGGCAGATCGCCCTCGCCGTCAGAGTCCGATTCTTCGCCGCTCTTGTCGTTGATGGAAGGCGCAAGCATGCTGGTGAGCGAGGAGATACTCTCGTCTCGCGAGTGCGCGCTGGCTCTGCTCGACCGCTCAGCGAGCGACTTGCGGATAATCATGGCCCGCTGCTCCTCCTCTTCGCTTCTGTTCTCAAAATGGCCGGATTTCCTGTTCCTCCTGAAGTTGATGCGCGGGCTGCACGGGCTGTCTGTCGTCGGGATTTGCTGTCGGCGGCTCTGTCGCTGGCGGAGGACGTGTCTGACCGCAAACACGAGGACCAAGCTTATGAGAATCGTAGCAGAGATGATGGGTGCTATCATCCAAGCTGCACCCGGTTGAGATGCATTTTGAGTGCTTGACGGGGATCCATCGCGCGGCCAGAGGTGTAGCGAGGGCGGTGGCATGACAAAAAAAAAAAAAAGTACTGTCACCTGCGTGATCCGTCTAATATTGCGTGAGATGCGCCGCAGGGCAGATATGACAACCTAGTAAGAAGTAGTGTATATCGTGAATGCTAGGATGAAGAATCAACCCGCATATGGCAAACGAGCGACAGAGCTGATATACAAAGGATTATTATTCCGATGTACAGAGGGAGAGAGGAAAGCGAGGGCCACTCCTCGTTAGTCCGAGAACGATGCGCCGCCCCCATTATAAACTTAAAGCACTGCCATTTTGATGTGATGTAATGTGTTGCTGCGAACGCCCGAGGCAGCGGGCGCATCGCCTCGAACAGGGGAGTCTCGGCAGTCCGATTGTGTGCCTGTCGGCTCTTGAAAGTGCTATTATTGGTGTAGTGCTCGATAGTGGCTCGAGAAAACAGGGACGAGCCGACGCCAACAGCACATTTGGTGCGGACCACCGACGGGAAGGGACCCTTTGCCCTTTGCCCTCAATTGGGTGGCGGAGGCGTGGAGGGTAGCAGCGTAGGATTTTCCGAGCGGCGCAGCAGACGCGCAGCACATATGGGTCTGGCAGACTTTCATTTTGCCAATCAGTGGAAATCCCCCAATTCCTCGTATCTGCCATCCTGCGCGTCGAGTGACGACAGTCTTGCGCGGTGACGATGGTTGCTTCGAGGTCACGTTCCCAAGCCGCCCGAGTAGCATCTCGCCAGTTGGGTAACGGCTTAAAATGATCGATCTCGAGTCATACGCCAACAGTTCTTCTGTCTGCCTGTCCCTCGACCAATGTGTTACACTTCCAAATCGAATAGATAAGTACCTACCTAGGCATCTCGGTGGCTTGGAAGTGGATTGCGGCGCGGGCAAACATTGGCGGTTAGGTCGTTGCGCGGAGATTGCGCGGGTGCTCCAATGTGCAGTGAGCGAGAATTTATTTGGTAGCAGCGGCCAAGAAGCGGCGCAGCACCGGCAAGACCCTTACCGAAGGGAAAGCGGGTGCTGTGTCTATCAGCTTGGGTTGAAGATGCCCGAGACCCCTTGCACGTCGAATAACAGCCTACATCCCTTTAACTACGATTGCAGCCTTCGGGCGGGATTGGGTGGGGTTCCGAGAGCTCTTGTTCCGTCATGTCCGTTTCATGCTGTTATGCACGGAATTCGCGGCTGCGAGAATCAGCCTGGCCGTGCGGTCCGAATCGCTGCGCCTCCGCGACCAACACTGGCACTTGACACCCTTGCGCCAACAGCAACGGCTGGCTCGCCCGCCCCCACATGCCACGAGGCAGTGAGCTAATGTAGCCAACGTGGATGCTCTGCGCTGCATGCTAAACACTATTGGGCGTTGAGGGAGGCCAGGCAACGAGGCTAGAGTTAATTATATCCGTTGGTTTGAGGTGCGCAGGATTGCCTGGGCTTGCCCGGGAGACGCCACTGGCGCGAGCTGGGGAGGCCATAAACCTTTGCAGCTTTCTGCCTGGAGTATAGCGTACTCACCCGCGTTCCTCAGCACAAATCTCACTTGAGGGTCCACATATGGAAGCAACCTGAGGCAAGGGGAACGCGCCAGGCTTATCCCTTTGACTGCCGTTGCGTCCCAAGCTCCCAAAGAGGAAAGGGATCCCAGATTAATCCTCGAGAAAACAAAAGTGATTCGGCCAAAGAGAAAGCCGTGCAGACAAGGGCTCAGCAAGGGATAACCCGAACTCCTCGGCACAACTCCCACACAAAGCCCACACAAAGACAGAAGCAACTTGGCGCAGGGGAAGCGCGCCGGGCTCATATGAATTATGGGAACATCCATATTCTGGTACCCGGAGGTCCTTGGATCGAAACCAAGAGTTGCTAGTAACCTTTTGCATGCAAGAGTCTTTGGATCGAGCTTATTTCTGGCAGTTTGAAGGAGCCTTTGGATCGGAACCAAAAGTTGCTAGGTTGCTTTTGCTAGATGGAGCGTGAGGAGATGCTTGAATCCGGATGGGAGTCGAAAGTTGCTGGGCTACTTTTTGCTTGAAGGAAGCCAGTCAGGTCTTTGGATCCGAGAGTTGCTGTGCTAGTTAATTTTTTTCCTTGGAAGGAAGCGAGGGTGGCCGGTAAACTTTGAGAATTGTGTTAAAACTGAATGTGGTTATATCTATCATGTTCTCGACAACCTCTTTAGCTGGTGGTCGACGTTTTCTTCTTCCTGTTTGATCCCATCCATTTGTTGTTGCCCGATGCGGACCCGTTGCATTTTTTTTTCTGGGGCAGCGGAGCTGGGAAGGTGAGCCCGGAGCCCCACCTCGCGTGTGCTGACCAATTGCCTGGCACCCAGTGCGACACCCAGGCACCTCAACCGACTGTGTGTTATACCAATGAAGTTCTCGACAGCCCCTTTAGCTGATGGTTGGTTTTTTTTTTTTTCCTGTTTCCTTTCCTATCCTATTTCCTTTTCTATCCTATTTCCTCTCCTTTCTTTTTCTTGCTTGCGTGCGCCCCTCGCCCTTGTTTTTCTGGGGCCGCAGAGTTGGGAAGGAACGAGCCCCAGAGCCCCACCTGGCCTCGCTTTCTCAACCTCAAATCTCTGCGGGCGACGGCGCTGGGTTCCATTGACTTCCACTCGCGACTCAGCCCGAGAGACGAGGCAGCATGTGCGGCATCCATCTTGCCATTCAGTGTGCCTCCTCGGCCCTGTACCCCATCGACAGCCTGCTCAGGCGCCGGCTGCGCAACCGCGGACCTGATCACATCGGCCACGTCGAGGCGCGCTTCGCCGACGCGGTCTTGGCCTTCACCTCGACAGTTCTCGCGCTACGAGGCTCCACTATCACCACCCAGCCATTCCAGGACACATCTTCCGGCTCGGTCCTCTGCTGGAACGGCGAGGCCTGGAAGATCGATGGCCGCCATGTCCACGGCAACGATGGCGCGGAGCTGTTTGCCCTTTTTAACCAGCCAGACACAGATATCCTCGACACCATCCGCGCCATTGAGGGTCCGTTTGCGCTCGTCTTTTTTGACAAGCCCTCTGGCCGGCTCTTCTATGCACGAGACCGCCTCGGTCGCCGCTCTCTGGTGACGAGGCGTGACGAGGCTGACGGCTCGCTTCGTCTTTCGAGCATTGCCGAACAACCCGACCCTTCTTGGGTAGAGGTAGAGGCTGACGGGATATACGTTCTTGACCTCAACATGCTCTTCTCTCCTTCTCCTCCCCCACCGGTACGGCATCCCTGGGTTGCAGCCCCAGACTTGAGCCAACGGATGTCCGGGATTGGCGTGTTCAACATTCAGATACCTCAAGCTTTGGATTCTGAGTCGTCGGCCTGGCCGGAGGCTGCTGCGGTCCCGGCGCTGCGAAATCACTTGACGGAATCGCTCCGTCTTCGCATACTGGGTGTCCCAGAACCGCCTTCGTCTGGCCAGGGTATCGACACGAGGGTCGCCGTCCTATTTTCCGGCGGCCTGGACTGTACCGTTCTGGCCAGACTGTGCCATGATTTGTTGCCGGCCACACAGGGGATCGATCTTCTCAATGTGGCCTTTGAGAACCCTCGCATCGCCTCTCAAACAGAGAAGTGTGATACACATGACCTGGATAGCCTTTACGAGGCTTGCCCGGACAGGGTTACTGGAAGGAAGTCCTTTGCGGAGCTCCTCCGGCTCTGCCCAGAGCGAGCCTGGAGGTTCATTGCTGTGGGTGTCGGCGGTCCCTTGAGTGTGCTGCTAGCGGCTAACATGCAACAGATTGACATCCCATTTGCAGAGGCAACTGCCCATAGATACAACGTCATCTCACTGATGCACCCACACAACACGGAGATGGACTTGTCCATCGCGTACGCACTCTACTTTGCGGCTCGCGGCAAGGGCAAGTGCAACATAGCCGAGGAGACCGGTTTGCGGAGCCGGAATAATTGTTCTACGCCTGCTCGCATTCTACTTTCGGGCCTCGGCGCCGACGAGCTGTTCGGCGGCTATGTACGTCATGCGACAGCTTATTCTCGGCGAGGGTACGAGGGCCTGCTGGAGGAGCTTTTGCTAGATGTGGGAAGACTTGGAAAGCGCAACCTGGGCCGAGACGACAGGGTCATGGGAAACTGGGGAAGGGAAGTCCGCTTCCCATTTCTGGACGAGCGGCTCGTTCGATGGGCCGTGGAACTGCCGGTTTGGCAGAAATGCGACTTCGGCAGGGCAGGAACGTCGCACCCTGGTGATGATTCCGATATCGAGCCTGCAAAAAGGGTGCTGCGGTTGCTGGCAATGGCTTTGGGAATGACCAGTGTCGCGCGGGAGAAGAAACGGGCGGTAAGTACAAAGCTCGACTGAGCTTGTGAGAAGGCTTTTATGAGAAATTGCACCGCTGACTGCGCGACTAGATACAATTCGGGTCGCGGACAGCCAAGATGGAGAGCAGCAAGGTCAAAGGCACTACCCTCATCTCTTTGTAGCCGTTTCCCGCCGGCTGGCCGTCGATCCCGTTTTGTGACGCACACAAAGCTCCCCTGCTCCCGAGATCCCGGTGATGATGACAGAAATAAGAATCAGATACTTCCGAGCCGGGGGGTTAAAACAGACACGGGCTGTTCGGCATATCTGCAACTGTGTGTCTCGGCCCGCCTCGGCGTGTCGAAACCCTTTGCTGACTGTCGCACGAGCACCGGTCGAGCCACCGCAGAGCTGTGACGAAGTTAAAGGCAAGTCTGAGCCGGCATATAATAGCGACGCTCTGTGCGCGACCACATCCCATAATTCTTCTTTGCCCTAGACGATTGCTCGTGGCGGGCATGTTTAGATGACACGAACTTTGCACCGTATCTACCACCTACCTACCTATTCATGTGTTTGGCCGGTCGAGTGATCAGTTGCCGACGTTATACTTTACTGTTTGTATGGGGAAGCCTGGGTCGCCCTGCTCTGGAGACAGCCTTGTTGACGCAATGGCGTTTCCTCCTAGAGCCAGCACACATGTTCCTGCGTGCACAGCCCGGCCGGTGTCACGGCTGCCGCACCGGATCTCCCCGGTGGCGGAGCACAAGGCGCTCGTTTATCTTGTGGGCACGTCACACACTATGTATACACACTTGCCCGCTCTGCCCAAGTGCCGTGCCGGCAAGAGTTGTGTTCTCAATCCCAACCACTCAGATTTGAGCTTCAACAGGACGCGCAGCAGCGCCAGAAGTGCCGAGCGGCATGGCAACGCGGGACGGGAGACTAGGCGTCACATTTGTCTCATCTGGTGGTATTGGGCATTGGCTATACGATAGGAGGGGCGCCGGGAGTGTCGGAGCATTTCCTTGGCTGGGCGCACTGACCCACGGGCTCCCATCGCTGCACTGCACTCTGTGTTTGATTTCCTTGTGTTGGCCTGTGTGGGCTTGCGTCCGGGCCGGTGGTTCTGCTCGCTCGCTACTGCAGCGACATGTCAGTAGGTGTTGTTTTTATTGCAAGTTGCTCGATACCAAACTTGATGTTATCTGGTTACTTGGTTTTTTTTTCTGGACCCATTAGTCGAGCCGCGGTTGTTTTACATTGGCCACGCATTCCCTGCCGCGTCGGCAAACGCCGTCGATTGCCCCAGTTAACCCCTGTCTACTGGAGCTCTCTACCCCACCGGGATGTGCTTTCAACAGCCCCTGGGATCACGGATCTGATGCACGAGCTTGCAGCTCTAGCGGATCGGCAGCCCCGGGGCTCGAGCCTTCTTGCTCCGACCCTAAAGACGTTCGAGACCAGCCTGACCTGGATCCTTCGACCACTTTAGCTGCCCGTTCAAACATGCGCCTGCCCGCCGCCATGTCACCCACGGCGCCCTTTAGGCTTTGGGCCGGCATGGGATGAGACTTGAGAGGTGATTTCTGCCCAGCCTGCGCGGCCGTTTTTCTTTGTCGTCTGGCCGTCTCTTCTCGCCCTGCCGTCCGAGATAAGGCGGCTTGGTCTACCCACAACATAAACGCCGAACCACGGCCCCCTCCCACTTGGAGCTCCTCGTCCCAAAGCCAGCCCCTGCCGTTGCCTTGGACGCCAACTGCCCTCGTTTTATATCCGCCTTGGTGACCCCACTGCACGCCCTTCACACGCCGCACATGTAGCCGCTCGTTGCTCCATCCGGCTGTATGCAAGCTTCCACCACGGCTGTCTTATGTCTCGTCTGTAGCTGGAGATATCGTTGAATGCGCCTGCGCCTGCCCACTGCCTGCCTGACGCGGCCCACACACATTCAACAAAAAGGTTGGCAGCCAGCAACTGTGCCGCCAACCCTTTTGTCTCCGTCATCTTTGAGATTCCGTCTGCATTCTAGAAGCCCCCAGCACTGTCGCAAAAAAATCGCAACATCATGTTACAATCAGGTTTGCCGCCCCTCACCAGGACGATGAGCGAGCCCTCGGTTCGTGCCCGGACTCCCCCTGAGCGCCATGACGACACCCAGTCGACCACGACCACGATTTTTCCCCCTTCCGAAGACCCTACGATGCCCGCCACCGCAGGCGCTCCCATGACGCCGTGTCTCACGCCGGTGGAATACCCCCACCCGGGGAGGCCAGTTTCCTTCTCCAACCGTCCGGTGAGCGGGGGCGGCGCCCGAACTTCTCGCTTCATCGAAACGCCCCTGTTCGAATACACGCCGGCCAACTCCATCTATGAGGAGGACGGCAGCGGCGCCTCCCGATCCGAATCGCAGGACCGGCGGGCCTCGGCCGTCCGGCTGATCCTCCGCCTTACCGAGAGCGTGTCCCACCTCGCCGTCGTAGTGATGCTGCTGGCTATCATGTCTTCGTTTCTCGCCACGTCGTCGAGGTGGTACCGCGCCATGTCGTAAGTTGCATCCCGCTCTTTCTTAATTCATATCAGGAGCAGGCAGGCGCCCATAGGACGGCCCCCCGACACATGAACATCTTTAGACCAACACATTTTCTCCTGCTGTTCTAGACCAGAAGCAGTCGCCCTCGTGGTAGTCCTATCTCTGGATGCTCTGTTCGATCTCCGGGCGCTCGCGCTGTGCCGCACGCCGTGGCCCGGGTGGGCGCTCGTGTCGCGCCTGCTTCTCGGCCTGGCCTACCTGGCCATCTTCATGGCTTACATCGGCGTCGGCCGCTCCGTGTTTCCTTTCGACTTCAGCTACTGGGGCATGTCTCCCGGCTACGGCGCGCCGCTCGTCTTCCTGCTCATGTGGCTGCTCGGCGTCTGGAACCTCGTCCACGCCGCCGTCCACAGGTACGCGTTCGCATCCGCCCTGGGCGCCTGCCTCGGGCTATTCAAACGGCCCAACGCTTCGGCCCTCGCGCCCGCGCCCGCCATGATGATGGCCGAGGATCGTCGGCGTGACAACGACGCCGGTGGCGGGTTCATGGCTGCGATCAGGGGGCTGCGGATCCGGCGAAGCGCGGCGCCGGGCGGCGGCGGTGGCGGCGGTGGCGGCGGTAACGCTCATCATAACGACGACGTCGAGGCCGCATCTCGGCCTCGGCGGCCAACTAGTAGCCGCGCGGGCACCGTGGCGCCAATCATGGCGCAGTCGAGCGAGATGGACCTGGCGACCCTCAACGGCCGCGGGTCGCAATCCCAGGACAACAAGATCATGGACAGCACGTCGACGCTCGGCAACGTCCTCCCGCCGGCCGCGAATCGGGCTTGATGTGGCGGACGCTATACTGCCGGTATCAATAATATCCTTTCTAAAGGCTGCTGTGGACAGTTTCTTGTATGGTGGTTTCGACCAAATTTTTTTTTACCTTGTTGTAATAGATAGAGATGATACGACTTTAATGATGCTTTTAAGAGCGCGCGCCGCTTGGTGCTTTTTATTCCACTTGCTCGGAGGCAATATTTATTTCGTCAAACACTGCTGATTCAAAAGTGGAAGAATCAGGACGTCATGCATACGTGGTCTACCAGTGGTCGTAAGCTGGACTTGCAAGGGCGAGATTATACGGGTTCATCGTTCCTCGCTTTTAGTTACACGTCTTTGCATCTATCTAATCATTGATGTCATTACGCCTAAAACCAAATTAATTCCCCCGGCTCTTCTCCCATTCAGCCCATCAGCTCGACGCCCTGCCTGATGACGCCGACGACGGCGCCGGTCTGGACGACCTCGCTGCTGCCGCCGGCGACCCTGTGCTCGATCTGGGCCAGGCCGTCGAGCCACTGGATCATGACCTCGGGCTTGACCTCGAGCTTGACCACCTCCTCGGACAGGGCCGTGATGATGTCCGCCAGGGCCAGGCCCCTCGACACCTTGAGGGCGTTGATGGTGCCCAGGCACTGGATGACGTCGCTGGTGCCCAGCAGCGTGCTGAGGATCTCCTTGATAGCGTCGGGAGGCGGCGCGGCGATGCAGGTGTAGATGGACTCGACCGTCACCACGTCCCTGTCCACCTTCTCGTTGGGTTCCAGAGGAGGTGCGCCCGGCTCGCGCAGCGGCGTGCTGGAGGCGTGGCAGGCCTGCAGCACGTTGAGGGCGCGGCGCATGTCGCCGCGGCTGAGGCGCACGAGGGCGTCGACGGCCTCGGGCACGATGTTGACGCCCTCCTCGTCGACGACGCGGTCGACCAGCACGCGTATGTCCCCCTCCTTGAGCGGGCTGAACCGGAACCGGGTGCAGCGCGACAGCAGCGCGGGGGACAGCTTGTGCGAGTAGTTTGCGATGATGCAGAAGCGCGTGTTGGCCGTGTACTTTTCCATTATGCGCCGGAGCGCCATCTGCGCCGTGTTGGTCATGGCGTCGGCCTCGTCCAGGATGATGAGCTTGTACGACGCCATCGTACCGGTCCCGCGCGCGGCTGAGGGGGCCGAGGAGGAGGAGGATCCCGCTGCTGCTGCTGCTGCTGATGATGATGAGGCGGCGCTGCGGCCTATTGAGAAGATCTGCTTGGTCGAGGCAAAGGTCTTGATCTGCTCGCGCACGACGTCGATGCCGCGGTCGTCCGACGCGTTCAGCTCCAGCACCATCTGCCGCATGTTGTCGGCGCCGTAGATGCGTCGGGCCAGGGCCAGGATGGTCGACGTCTTGCCCGTGCCCGGGGGCCCGTAGAGCAGGAGGTGGGGTAGGCGGTTGCTGTCGACGAACTTGTTGATGGTGGCGAGGATGTCCTGGTGGCCCGACACGTCTGCGAGGCTCACCGGCCGGTACTTTTCAACCCTGGAGGGCGTGGGAAGATCTGGTCAGTCTTATATACCTCATATCTACTATATATCTCCGTGTATGCGCACCATGGAAGGCTGTCCTCGGCTTCGACGGGCAGGTTTGCCGCACTCCTCTTCCCCTTAGTCTCCGCCGAAAAGGTGACGTCCTTGGGCTTGGCGGGGACGTCAATGTCCATCTCATCTTCAAAGTCGGACATTTTCCGGTTCTTGGTCTCGGTTGGTACGTGGGTTGAGAGGAGATTGTTTTGTTCTGTTCCTGAGGGCTGGCAGTGACGTTTTGCTGTCTCGGCCCCATTCAAACCGCGTCGTGTCGACGCGTAAAGTGCTTCGTACAGTGCGGGCTCTGAATCTGCGGCTGGTGTGGGGCCTGTGAACCAAGCTCCAGCTGCTTAATGTCATACGCCAGTGGATGCACCAGCACGACATGGCGCTAACGTTGCAGCGCCTCTCATCCAAGCATCGCCCATCGGCAGAGCGGGGTCGCCAGCTTCCGTTGAGGCTGTAACTGCAAAGACTGCAGCTCAGCAGGTTCTAGATCGCCGAACCTGGGTCGAATTCACATTCCCTGCATGCAGTGCGGGCCCGCTACCGGGAATGGTGGATTGCTAAAGCCTGGCGGAAGCACACGGAGCAGAGCCGGCCGTTCTTGGGAGGTCTTTAAGAATGATAACAATCCAGCCCCCAGATGTGCTCGCTCAAAGAACCGATCGGCCAGGCCACACTCGTCGTCGACTTGGACTGACTAACATGGGATATCCCGAGTGGCTTGGGCGCGTCTGGACGACGACGACAACGACTGCGAAAACGACGACGAGGACAGCCCCTAAAGCCTCGGGCACCCGGCTGCCGCGGGTATTAAAGAACAAAACGTTCCCCAAGGGACGCCGCCGCCGCGGCGCCCACCGGACCAGCTCGTGCACCAACGCCTATTGCATGGTTCATACGCCCATAAACCTTTGCAAGGCCCTGTTTGGCCTGGTCACGGCCTGCTGTGCTTGTGCTCGAGGTTAGGGGTCCCCAATACTCCGCACCGACCAAATTACCCTTACCCAAGACTCCAGGGGACCAATACCCCGCGGGAGCGAATTAACCGACGGGCCCATTCGGCAGGCGGGGGAATCCGGGCAGCCCGATCGGCTGACTGTTTACGACGCCACGTCACTCCGCCTACGTCTCTGTGACGTCTCGACCTCAGCCGTGCTTGCCCAAATTCCGGGTATATATACGTTATCCCTTGGCACTCCCTGGCTTGTGTTTCTCTCTTTGTTTTTCCCAGCCCAGCAGCTGAAGGTTGCCAAAAGCTTTCATAATGTCACAAGTGGACACTTCCATTCACGAATATGCCACAGGGCGGGCCGCGGAGCTTGTCAAAGCCCACGCAGCCGAGCATCCGCTGAAGCTGTATTCGGGCTGGTTCTGTCCCTTTGCCCAGCGCGCCTGGATGGTGCTGGAAGAGAAGCGCATCCCGTACCAGTACATCGAGATCAACCCCTATCACAAATCCCCCGAGTTCCTCGCCCTCAACCCCCGCGGCCTCGTTCCCACCTTGGCCGTTCCCCGGCCCGCCATGCGCGCCGGTCAGCAGGAGCGGGAGCTGAAGCCGCTGTACGAGAGTATCATCCTCTGCGAGTATCTGGACGAGGCCTTCGCAGACGAGGCCCAGCACGGCCCGTGCCTGATGCCGCGCGACCCTTATGAGCGTGCTCGCTGTCGCATCTGGATCGACCACATATCCAACAAGATCGTCCCCAGCTACTACAAGCTGCTGCAGCACACGGCCGAAAAGCCATACAGCCTTGATCAGGCGCGCCAGGAGCTTCACGACCGTATCAAGACGTTTGTGCGCGAGATGGCGCCGGCCGAGGGTGGTGACACTGGAGGTAGTGTCGGCCCCTGGTTCCTCGGCGGCCAATTCAGCTTGGTCGACGTCAGCTTGGCGCCCTGGGCCAAGAGGTTTTGGCTGATCGATCATTACAAGACCGGCGGCACTGGGTTTCCGGCAGAGGGGGCCCAGGAGGGCGACGGCGGCGACGCCGACGGACCCATGTGGCGGCGCTGGTGCGTCTGGTTCGACGCTGTTGTGAACCGACCATGTGTTGCCAACACGTGGAGCGACGACGAGCTGTACATTGCCGTGTATAAACGGTACGCCGGGGACACGACCAACTCGCTGGTTGGGCAGGCCACGAGAAAGGGCGAGAAGCTGCCTTGATCCGCAGGAGCCGCTTTCGTTGTACTGTCTTATCCGTTGTGCCGGGTGGAACAGGGGCAAGGAAGGAAGGTGTGCTGCGGGGGCGCTCCAGATGAAGAAGTCAGGACTTGGGGAAGCTGCGTATCGGTTGGTCAGTCGGAGGATTGGTGGGTCTGCAGGCAACGCGTCCATGTTGGGCTGCCCCTGGATACCTAGGTATTCCTCTGGAAAGGAGCTCGGTGTTTGTATACGAGCGCATAGCTCTGATTGGGCGGTTGGCTTGGCGGCGGCCCGGCTCGCCACAGTCTGGGTTCGGGCTCGAGAACCGGGACTCCCTGATGACCTCAGAAGTTTAAGCATACATGTCGTGCAGTTTACAAGGCTGTTCGTCCCATGGAGACGGCTCTCACGATCCCAGGCGTGGTGGGAATACTTCTAGACGTACGTTCGCATCGAACCGAGACGACCCCACCTGCCAGTCCGAGCCAGCTCGGATGGACGGACGGGTGGGCCAGGTAGTGTCCGTATCTGGGCCAATATTTCTTCTGATTTATATTCTATTTGCCCACTTGCTTTCTGTGTGCGCCCATGTCTCTTTCCTTCAGGTGCAGTGATGGCGAGTGGGCTTTGCCGGCATCTGGCAGTGCTGACATCTGACGTTTCCCAGGCCAGCACTCAGCAACACTCCCGCAATAGAGGCTAATATCAAAGCCTCGATGCTAACTGGGCAATATTGCCATACTGAGGGTGAAAAGCCGGGGCCCGGGTTTAGCTTAGATAACTACAAAAGATGAGGATTTGTCCTTCTTGGATGTACGTAGGTATACGTTCAACGAGTGTGATGGAGACAAACAGCCAATGGATCGCGTTGCCATCACCACCCACACAATACAGTAGGCAGATATAACCATTTTTGTGGTATGCGCTGGCAGGCATGGGTACCTCATCACCTCATAGTTCGCTCACATGTGCGAGGAAAGCTGCGAAGCAAATTGCGTCATGCGTGCCGCGAAAGCGCTGAAAACCCCCGCGTCAGGCCGAGTGCACCACACCACGACCAAACGTAAGAGAAACACGAGTGGCGCAGCAGGCTCGTCGGGGAACAAGACAGGGTGTGTCGTATAGGGGTTAGTACACTTCGTTGTGGCCGAAGAAACGCAAGTTCGAGTCTTGCCACGCCCAGATTAATTTTTTTCTTTTCTCTGTTTCTGGGGTGGAAGTCTTTCCCCGCGTTCGGGTTTAAGCAGGGATCTTTTTCGGGGTTTAACCATTTATGTACTGTAGACGCGAACCTTGTCCCAAATGTTGCCTAGGGCGGTACCTTTTTTATAAATAAACACGAACGGTGGCTGGGGTAGAGGCCTTTGCGCCACGTCCTCAAATTTGCTCAGCCTCGGTTGTGCAAAGCCCGTTTAGGGCTGAGAGTGTGGCCGCACGAGATGGCAAATTCTGAATCAACATTGACAGGCAACACCATGTCATGCAGGTGCTTGTCCTACGCGCCGCCATGATTCAGGGTACCATCTCTCTGCTCCTCGACCCATTGGTCTAATTACAAGAAATCCTTTCGTCCCGTTCGGTGTGGTGGATTGGCGGCTAGGTGTGAATCATAGCGACCGGCGTCTTACTGGATATGGCAAGATAAACCCGTTGCCGCTTGGGTGGTGGTGGGGTCCTTGACACGCTCAGGATTTCCAAGCCGAGCCAAGCAGGCAGTGTCGGTTGATAGATCCCCACCCGAAATAGGCAGGACGGCAACGGTGAAATTGCAGCGTCGGAAGCGATGCACAGGTGAGGGCTTCGTTGAGAATACGGATGTGTTACGCGTGCGGCGAGGAGGAGAGGAGACAAAGTAAAAAAACAAGGTATGCAAACAAAAATAACGATGCGACCACCTACATACCCACACCCAGAGGTTAACGGCGGGTGCCTATGGGCAATGCTGGAGGCGGAGGATTGGCTTGACAAGCGA
Source organism: Magnaporthiopsis rhizophila (assembly GCA_003049465.1). Taxonomy (NCBI): domain Eukaryota; kingdom Fungi; phylum Ascomycota; class Sordariomycetes; order Magnaporthales; family Magnaporthaceae; genus Magnaporthiopsis; species Magnaporthiopsis rhizophila. Next base: position 68,904 of record PYSS01000126.1, read on the forward strand.
ACTGACCCATTAGAGGGCGCTCCCGACTGGGTCTGCCCCATTCCAAGCTTGCTGCGACATCCATGCCTGAGGTGGTCCATTTCGCATCTCGCACGTCCTATTTTGCGGTCATTTGCTATTTGTCGGACATATGACGGTTGTCGGGTCGGAGCCTTGCTCCGGGGGCATGTGGATGGCTGAATTATGATGAACACAGACCATCTCACTTCTGTCAGATTTTCGAGGGACTGTGCGTCTCGGCATCGAATCCATCCCTCCACGGCAGACATCCGCTGGAACATCTCGAACGTCGGGTGGGGAGGGCAAGAGTGGGGGAGGCAGCAGATGCTGGGCCAATGGCAGCCCGAAATAAACGACCTGGCCAATCGACGCTGCTGATTTGGTCCCGCACCTCACGACCCAGAAAATTGAGCCTCAGCCAGGGGTCTGAGCTTCTGGCTTCTCCACGCATGTACGAATTGCCATGTTCGGACGAGCTTGTCTGATATTTGTTTTTATCTCCCCGTCCCCCGGCGGGATTAGGATTTGTGGGGTGTCCTAACGGCAGCAAGGGCACCCTTTCTCCACGCGACCTGGCAGGCTGACGCCCCCGAAAGCACGACGACAAAGCCAAAATCACCCCCCCCCCGGCGAAGAGGTGACATCCGTCACACGTAACACAAAGATCCCAGGCCCAGCCGGCAGAAGATGCAGAAAGGCACGCACGACGGACGGGAGCCAGGCCAAGCCGGGTTGGCACGGGACCTCTGCACGTCGACAACAGTAGCTCGCTTGCTTGTCTCTCTTTCCCATGGGTGGACGACGACATGGAACACACCAGACAGAACCACACCCCTCGTCTCGTTTTCCAGCCATTCACGCGCCTTCTTTTTTTTTCGTCCGAACCGCTCGACCCAGGGGTCTGTTCTGCGTGGGCCTTTTGTCAACAGGCCTGGCCTGCCAAACCTCGATCCTTTAGATGGGACACCGTGAGCCCAGAGTAGCATCTCGTCAGCCCTGGCTGGTTTGGGAATATCGTATGGCTCAGCCCCCAAGAGCGGGCTATATCGGAGCCTAGACGCTTAATGCGTATCTCCGCTCCATCGTGTGGGTAGCTTGCCAAAGTAAATCCGCGTCTTTTGGCCGTGGCAATGTCTGGCTCAACCTTTCGTCACCGCGCACCGTGGTGTTTGTGGGTGCCGATTGCAAGGCGCGGCCTGCGCCGATCCCGCCTGCCAGGGGTCAGGGGCCAGGGCCAGGCGGGACACGGCCCAGAAAGGGGGAGGGGTCAACAGTCTGCCCGCCCTCCACCCGCCCTAGTCCAGCCACGGTCACCACTAATAGATAGAATGACACCGTTATGTCCGAATACTTAGCAAGTTGGGCATCCTCTCACCTGCCTCCCGTGGCCTCTCTCTGCCCGTTATCTACCACATAGCCCCGGCATCAGCATTCCTTCCGACCAACTGCACACCACATCACTCCTGCGCTGCAAAAGAGATCTTCTACACCCACCTTCGCCGCGCCGCTCTATAAACATCTCACAATGCTCAGGTGTTTGCCGGTCCGACAGACAGACAGGTTGTCCGAGGCATATGGCACCATGCCTAATCAGGATTGGAGGCTGTCGTGGGGAAGCGAGGAGCCGACGCTCCAAGAACGGCAGCAGCAGCGGCTTCTCTCCCTACTTGACAACAATATCGACCCAGCACTAGACCACTTTCACACCATGGCGCCCACGCAAGGAGGTCACGCCAGGAGTTATCAGCCGCAACACCAACACCAACAACATCGCCAGCAACAATACACGCAAAACGCACACTCCCAATACTACCTCCAACAGCTGCAGCAATGGGACTTTCCTCCACAAGAACCCCTCACCACGCACGACATCACCTCCTTGACGGCCGGCTCGGCAGCAGCACAGGCTCAGCAACAGCACCTCGCAGTTTCCCCTGAAATAAACGCGGAGCAATCCAGGCTGAGCACCACCCCGAGGCTGGTCTTGTCCGACTCGCTGGACGCCACAACCGTCTTCGAGGACGCCTGGGTCGACCCCGTGTTCAGGTTTGAGGACGGCCAGCAGAGCGAGCGCCGCTCCTCGGAGCTCTTGCCGCCGCGACTGCAGCACAGCGACTCGTTCAGCGCGCCCTGCTCACCGGCCTTGCGCCCTGGCTACACCCCGTCCGCCGCCAGCTACTCGACCGCAGCCAGCCCCGCGCCCTCGCATGCAGGGATGTGGGATCCGGAGCTGCTGGATCCTGATCTCGCCTCGGCGGGGAACTTTTTCACAACAGCGCCGACGAGCGCAGCCGCCCAAGTGGCCGGGATTTACAGCAGTAGCAGCAGCAATAACAACACAAACACGGCGGCGCCGTCAACAGCAAGAGCAGCGCCAGCAGAAACAGAGACGGACACGAGTTCAGGAAGGTCTCCGCCACTACCTGCGGCCGCTAAAGCTACCACCACGTCCCCCTCTCCCTCCACAGCCGCACTGCGCGGGCGCTCGTCGTCGGCAGGTCGCACACGGGCAGGGCCGGACTGGATGCCCGAGGACGTGCGCGAGATGGGATGTCAGCCCACAGGGCCAGGCGGCAGCTGGAGGTGCACGCACCCGGGGTGCGGGTCGACGCGCACTTTCTTGAGGGCGTGCGACCTGCGGAAGCACTACCGGGCGCACACAAAGAGCCATTTCTGCAGTATCGACGGCTGCCCGCGCTTCTACAACGGCTTCTCGTCCGAAAAGGACTGCAGGCGGCACATGCGGTCGCATAACCCCAACATCGAGTGTCCCGCCGAGGGGTGCGGGCGCAAGTTTAGCAGAGTTGACAACATGGTGAGTGCTCCTACTACTACGGCTAGGCGTGTCACATCAAAAAGCTAACAAGGATGAACCTGATCTCCAGAGGAAACACCACGAAGCCATCCATCAAAGGCGGCACCCGCACAGGCGGCGTCTCAGTGGAGGACCCAGAGACAAAGAGGCGGGCTCTCCAGAAGCGTGTGGGGATGGGGATGGGGCCCTTGTTCTGGAAGGAGTCCAAACAAGCTTGCTGGACTGAGGAACTGCAATCTGTCAGGGGCTAGCCAGCGTTCAGGCAGACTTGTTTAATCCAAGCTTAAATTGACGCAACGAACAAACCACCCGCCCATTATGCAACACCCCATCCATATTACTGTGTTTGACGTGCCACCCTCGAATATGCCTCGGCTTGCGGTTCTCTTGGCAAGACCTGCCCGCCTGCGCTCAAATCTTATGCCCCATCGTCAATGCGTGGCGGCGTTGGCAAATGGTGGGGACCGTGCAGTGAGTGCATGGGTAACATACATAACGTCCGTAAGACGAGAGTGGAAATCGGTCTAATCAATGCCCGCCCCGGTCGGGCACTTGCCGCAAAGGGTCGTCAGTAGCGAATATTGATATGTAAGCAGCATGTGTTTTTTTGCGGACCGTTTGCTTTGTTGTTTTACCGCCCACGCCCAGACCTACAAAGCAAGAAGAAAAAAAAGAAAAAAAAAAACGAAAACGCAAGCGGAAACGAGGACTAGGCCGTATGTGTTACACCCTCCCCTGCCCTCCACAAAAAAGGGCTCGCGCTTGCTGCAGCCCAGGCGGCTATCGGGTGCATGCGCCGCCGCCACCGTCTCATTCACCACCTACCACCCCTACCCACTCGGGGATTTTGCCAATCAAGGTCTGGCGCTCCCGACAAAGAAAGTGGTGTTGGCATTTTATCTGCATGCATGCAGATTGTGACGAAAAAGCGGAATTCGAATCCTTTCTTCATTTTTTCGCTTGTTCACATCCTTCGAATGAGAGCCCCCGGCGTCAGCCCTAGCAGGCAAAAAGACAAAGTCATCTGGGGGCTAGGGCGCCTAGATAGTTTGCCAATACCAGGAACGGAACGACCGGGATGGGCACCGCCAACAAAGACGGGCTGTGATTACAGGAGAAAAAAAAAAAAAAAAAAAAAAAAAAAAAAAAAAAAAAAACCCCCCCCCCCCCCCCTCTACAAAACCTAATAGTCATTCACCTGAAAAATTAAACTTGTGTGATGCTGGTAAAGAGAAGTCTTTTCNGTTGGTCTTGCCGAGACACATCAACATGCTTAATTATTAAGCCGACGGCCCTTCTTCTCATCCTTTCGGCTCGCTGCTTTCTCCTCCTATGGCCGGGGGGAGGGATATCTCCGGTCCCCCTGCCCAACTCCACTCCACTCGCTCCCGTCACTCACACCCAGCCAAAGGATTGATTATGGGAAAGCTCATTCATCGCCTGCCAACAAAAACCGTCTGCTTGGCTTTCATCTCAGTTTTTCATTCCGTGATTCCGGCCAGACCGGCCAGACCGGCAGCTCGGCCCCCAAAACGACTGCCATCCCAAAAACGCCCAGGCATCCCATATTCGAGATGATCATGCCATGGGGCTATAAGATGAACAAAAAATCAATACCATGATGGATTAGCTGACGGTACGCTTACGGCTGTCGGATATTAGTTACTAGTCCCATATATGTATCTATGCAAAGCTAGCCACAGATGGACTGCCGCCAAGTACGACTTTGACCCATATAAACGCGGCTGGCAGTCCGTGAGGCCCCGGGATAGAGAGATCCTACAGGAAGAACGTGACCTAACTTTGTCTCTGAACCGAGGATGACGGTAGAACGCGTAAATTTGAACTCGGTGGTGCTCACTTACAAATGTCATGAGGTAAAATCCCGTGGATGCCACCTACCTACTGCAGAAATCAAACAACAATAGGTACCCAGGGAACGCCAACGATCTACATCTTCGCTTTAAACAGGCTCGGACCAAAAACCTCGGCTCTTTCCACAGAAATCAGAGGCCACAATGCAACATTCGGAGTAAACCAGGTGCAAACTGCTGCTCTATTTGCAAGTAGCCAGTGTATGCACCAAGTACTTGTCTTTCTGCCATATGGGCTCTAATCAAACACATGCTAGAAGGCCGTCCACCACCCCTGTGAAACCCCCAACTACGTCCAGACAGGGCGAGGTCCGCGTCAGCTCCCATCCCATCCACATGAATAACCTGGGAGTTCTGATATGACTGCAGCTAGCCCTCCGCTCCCGCTGCAAACAAATGATAACCTGAGAGTCCTCATGTAGTTGCAGCCGCGCGCCTGTTCTCACTCCACGTGCATGATAACCTGGGAGTCCTCACGTGGCGGCAGCCACCCTCTGATCCGACTCCACGTACATGATAACCAGGGAGTTCTCACGTGGCCGCAGCCACCCGTCGGGTCCCACTCCGTTCATGATAACCAGGGAGTTTTGATGTGGCTGCAGCCACCCGTAGGGTCTCACTCCGCGTTCATGATAACCAGGGAGTTTTGATGTGGCGGCAGCCACCACTGTTGCTTCTTCAGCAACCGCCTTGTGATCTCCAGCAGTATAACTGGAGCCACATAGGCTGCCGACTTGAAAATCGGCTGATACCTTTGTTCGTCCAGCTCCTCGAGCCGGCGACCAAAAAGAATCTCACCGTCCAAACAGCTGGTAAGAAGAAAAGGAGGCAAAAACAAATGGACTCAAAAGGAAAGAAGAAGGAGAATTTTGGTCGGGGGAAGTGAATATTCGATGGAGTCGTGGGCAAGGAGAGGAATGATGAAGTGGTGCATAACTGGGTGATGGTGGAACGAAGAGGTTTGTCGAAGATCGAACTCTCCGGTGGCGGTACTGTAGGTGCGGCAGCGTTCGGATCTCTGCGGTGGCAGAGCCCTTAATAACCATGAGCTCCGTAGCCGCGCGGTTTTTGGTGCAAATGTGCCGTGGCGGTTGATGGAAACGAAAAGGAAAACCGATTAGGAAAGGATGGAAAGGAAAAAAATTGCACCATGCGCCTGTTCCCAAGTTCCCGCTTTGCTTTTTGGGGTGCTGCGTTGGTATTGCAATATGCCTAAAGTTGAAAGCTGGATGGTCCAGCGGCACGATGTCGCTGAGAAGGGAAGTGAGGGAATCCGGCTGCTGGTGCTGGGTTTCATGAAAGTAGGGGCGGTTTGATGGCGGGCTTGGTAGTCAGGGCTGGACAGATCGGTCACCCAGATTTCGGCAGGTGGGAGCTCACGTCCGGAAACTGGGACGGGGAATCGCCTAGATCGATAGAAACTGTCAGAAGTGAATTCGTCTTTTTGCGCCGAGTTAAGCCCCCGGGCCGAGGCTGTCATGATGCCTACCATGGTTGGTGCCGAATCGCGCGTTGATGGGCTGAAAAGTGGTCGATTGTACCACGTCGTTCGGATCGTCGTAAGCCGAAGGCATGAGGTTCGAGAGCCGGTTGGGCATGGTGGAAAAAGAGGAAGCCGCCACGCCTCGCAGGCTCAAGGGGTTGAAGTTCGCGTCGCCAGAAATCTGGTGGGGCTGCATGTAGCTGTGATAGTCTTGGTTCCCGATAACGCCCATATCCCTCGCTTGGCTGGCCTGGCCAAAGTACGGGTAGTGGTAGTGCTGGTGCTTGGGAATGGCATTCTGCTCATGGGATCCAATCATTCCGTTGTTGTCAAGATGGTGCAGCGCCCCCCGGTGATGCAGTTGGAATCTGAAAAGAAAAAGGTACACAGATTAACCAAAACCCAGCATCCAAAGGGTGTCAAAAAATATTAGAAAAATGAAAAGAGGTTATTATATAACGCAAACAGTCTTACCCGCCGGGGTCGAGAGGGCTGTTCATCCGATCTGTAGAGAACAAACGAAAGTAGAACCATATTAGCTCATGCACATAGCCGTTTCGAACCCCGAGGCCAATAAGATGAGGGAAATCCCACTTACTCGGAATGTGACGGTCGTCAGGCCGCAACATGTCGCCACCGCTGTGACCCGTCGTCCACGAGGGGTCGTCGTGTCCGTCGTCTGAATCCTGCTTGTCAGCCACAGCAATGGAGCTCTGGCTCGCAGCAGCTTGCCGCTGGGCCCTCGCCGCTCCCCTAGTCGTGACACCTGGGCGCACCCGGTTAGCGGTAGGGCTCGCGATCTTCGCCTGCCTCCGCTTCCTCTTGGCCGGAAGCTCGGCCTTCTTCAGGACGGGGCTTCCGTCCGGGGATGGCGACGCATATATGTCACGGCTTCGCTTAAAGTTGCCGAGGCCATCCCAGATGTACTCGAGCGGCTCGATAGACTCCGAGGTCTCTCGCATGCTCTCGACGACAGACTTGTCCTTCTTTTGGTTGCGCTTGCGGCGCTGCTCGGGGGTAGCAGCGTCGAAACCAGCCATGCCTGGGTACGTGACTCCCTTCAACTTCACCGTGTCGTCATCCTCCAGCTCGAAATTCTCCAAGCTCAGAGTGCCATCGAAGCTCGAACCGTCGGCCTCGGAGCCCTCCGCCTCGAACTTGCCAATTCCGACGTAGTTGGGAGGCAAAGCCGAACGACCCCGCCCGGAGGTCGGAGTCTGGTACCTCAGCGTACCGTTGAGATTGCCAGGAGAGTCGTACCGGCCAGCCGTCTGCCGGCCAAGAGTGCCATGGCTTGTGCCAGCTGGAGAGTCTCGTGAATGCAGATCAAAGACATCGGCGCTGTCTTCGCGAGGCTCGGCCTTTACGCTGGGGGGACGTCGGGAGGGGACAGGGCGAGGGGCTCGAGAAGCTCGAGTCTGGCACAAAGGTGAAAAGGCACGGATAAGCAATTCGGCCCAGCTAAAGCGGATTTTGGGCTCAGGATTTTTAATCCTCAGTGATACTTACTGGCAGGGGGGAGGCTGCAGCTCGCTCGCGGCGGGGCTGACGACGACGCTGCTTCGTCTCCATACGCCGCTGGAGGAGATCACCGATCCGGTACGTCGCGTACCAACGCTGGTACTCGGCCAGGCGAGCAGCGGACGCTGCATTGTCGCCCTGCGCGCGCAGCTCTGTATCGAACTTCCGCGAGAGATGGCTCTTCGATGATATATGTGTCAAGAGGTGAGACACATCCGAGAAGTTCTCTCGCTCCGGGCAAAGCGCGCAATAAAGCGGGATCGAGTCCTCGCCGATGGAGGAAGCCCTAGAAGCCATTGTCTGCGGAAAGTTAGCCCTGGTTTCCTAGGAAATACATGGAGAAACAGAATACAAAGGGGAAAAAAGGGGTAAATGTAAAGAAAAGTGTAAAATCGAAGTAATAACCCAAACACGCAAAGTAACAGGCCCGGAAGTCACACGCGGGATAATAGTAAGGGGTAAGAGCAAAAGGGTAAAGATAGAAGGATGAAAAGCAAAGGGGGAGTCCGGACTCCCATATAAAAAAGAGAAAAATGACGGGAGAGGAAAAGACATAAATCCGTTATTCCAGGTTGTAAAACGAACTCCCGTAACGGCCTTAGAGGCTCAAAGGCCGCCGGTAAGAAGAGGGTAAAAGAGCAACAAAAGGAAAAAAAAAGTTCATACCTGTTCAAAGCCCTAGCCGATCACGATGGTTAGAGGAAAAGCAGGCTTGGGCCTTATGTGACGGTATAGCCGGAGAGGTTGGGAGTATCTCCCCCGACAGGGGCCCGACGACAACGCACAAAGCGGCTATAAACTGGATTCTGGACGTGGTTGAATGTAAAACCCGGCCCTAAATTTTATCGGTCAGGAAATGTTAGAGGTGTTTCTTCAAAGCCGGTGGGTAACCGAAGTGGTTCCTTTCGAGTGGGTTTCGAATAGCCCGCCACATCCGAAATCGCCGTTGTTTCGAAAAGCGGGCTTGGTTGTGGTATGGGAATGACAAGGCCCTCCGAACTTTTGTGTGAAGGCGGCGCCTGGGCAACAGAGGCCAGATAGATGAAAGACGTACTTGCAACAAAGGGCGAGAGTCGGAGGAAGCCGAGTGGTCTATGCTGGGCGCGTGCTGGTAGCCGCACCCAGGTCGGTCTTCGCTCGGCAGCGTCGTCTCGGCAGCAGAAGGCGAACGTTCTTGTGAGGCTATTGGCGAGGCTGTGTTAGCGCGAAGTTGACAAAAGAAAAAAGATCAGAAAATCCGAAAAGGAAATGCGGGAAAAGATGGGGCCAAAGTCGAAGTGGGTGTGGAGGAGTTGGACGGGGTGGTATGGAGGTGAAGACAGGATGGGAAGAGAATGAGGACCCGCTGCGAGAAAACACAACATCGGGTGAACGGCTGTCAGGGAGAGAAGGAAAAGACATGGAGGACGTCGTGGAAACTTCCGACGACGCACAGGACGCTGGGAAGGAAAGAGACGGGGCAAAGTGTACTCACCGGGTTAGGTATCAGACGTGGTCTTGTGGCTCAAAGGACGACAAAGAATCGGGATGGAGTCTGGAGAGGCTCTCCAAGAATCTGTATGGGTGCTTGGACAACAAGGTAATCGAAAATCTGCGCGACAACTGTAGACTGGCGTTTGCGAGAGGCTCCTTCTGTCAAGGAATGGACGGGATAGACGGCGCTGCGAGCGGTCCCAGGAGGGCCAATTCGAGGTCAGGACAGATGCTGTCGGCGGTTTGGTTGTGTGGAGTGTCGGAAAGCCACGATCTCGTCGAAGGGCGGGACGACTGGGTATATAAAGAGAGGAGGAAAAAAAAAAAAAAACAAGCGCGCCAATCGTTGCCTGGTCGGGTCCAGAGTCACGCACAACGAGCGACAAAATATCAGATAAAAAATTCTGCCGGCTCCAAGCTGGCGAGATCGGAGATGGTGATGGAACTGGAGAGACGCCAGCCAGTTGTCGGGGCACTGGACGCGTCTCGGCCGCAGAGATGGACAGGCGGACCCACAACGAGATGCCGCCACTCTTTCACGATCGCCCAAGATCAGACGCAGTGTGCAGCCCCTCAGCGAGGTGAGCTAGCAGCTCTTTATGGTGGAGATGACGTCGGTACGAAGGTACCTCTCGCGCATTTATCACGGGGAAAATGGAGTCCTGGGGCGGATAAGGGTTGAGGTTCTGCCCGTTTTGGGAGCAGCAGCCAATTCTCGTTCTACCTTCGCCCGCAGCTCACTCGAGTCTCCTCTGAGTAGAATCTCACCCGAGTACACATCTTTGGCACGCCCATGCACGGTAGATTCTTGACTACCTGATTTACATGCGGCATGCTGGCCAAACCCGCCATGATGCAAGCCAAATAGACACTTGTCCACTGCTCGTGATGGCCTCTCTACCTAGCCATGCTATTACCAGACAGTGCGTTGGCGTCGATGTGTGACGTAAACTGCAGCGAATGGGGGCAGGCGCGAGGATGGCTACCTAGATAGATACCACCCATGCACCTAGGTAACAATGATGCAAGAGATATTGATGCTCATTAGAGGGAGGTGACTAGAGGACAGATGCAGAGAGGAGACATCGAATGGTAGTGGAGAGCAGAAGAACGGATATGTCATGGTGATATCCTCGGAGAGTCCCAGTGAAGATAATTTGACGGTATCCTGACAACCATGCAACCCAAAGACTTCTGTGTAATGGAGGTTGCTTTAGACTTAAAGAGGTCCCCAGCAAGGTGGGTACTATTGTATTCCATTACAGCTTGCAAAGTGGAGCGGTCCTGATACCCAGTGTGGAAAACCCATCGACGTGACCGGATGTGACATAAAGACTGAAGAAAACTGAATGAAATGTGAACCCTCTGCTACATGAAGGCGATCAACTCGGCTCTAACAAGCGAGCCCATCCTCTCAACTGCGCTACTTCCTGCCCAGAACCCGCTCGATGGTGGACTTGGGCATGCAGTAGACGGGATCGACAGGCTCGAGCCCTGGCCACTTGAGAAGGGAGAGTCCGGCAATGCCGAAGCACGTGTGCCACACGTCAACCTGGTTCCCGGGTCTGTCCGACACGCCACCCCTCTCGGTGTCCTGGCAACGAAGGATGAAGGCGGCCAGAGCGTCGCGGTCGATCCAATGGGTGCGCCCGACGATTTCGAGGCTGGCCAGCACCCACCAGCTGTAGCACACGTCCTCCTGCTTCTCGGGTCGCCCGTTCAGGCCTCCGGCGGGGACCTGCCGCTCGCTCAGCCAGCGGCCCAGCCGGTCCGTGTCGATCAGGTCCAGCCGGCCGGCGATAGCGAGCGCCGCCACGCACGTGAGGATCTGGCCCGAGTGCGACTCGGCACCGGGCCGCACGCCGTAGCCGCCGTCGAAGTTGGCGCACGCTGCGACGTGCTCGACGGCCCGATCCACGTCGACCAGGTCCAGCCGGCCCAGGAGCGAGAGGGCGTTGAGGGCGCCGTACAGGAACCGTGTGTCCTCCTCGCCCCACTCATCGCCAGCAAAGGTGCCGGTCTGCTGGTCTTGGAGGTCTGCGATGACTGTCGCGCAGGGCGGGGGTGGAAACGGGGAACGGGGAAGGATATAGGCACGCGGTAAGCTTGTGAGGCAACCGAAAGCCGACTTCAGCTTCAACGGGAGCGGCGGTGGCAGCAGCAGAAGGGAAACTCACACTTGCCCACCTGCGCCGCGTTCCCCTTGCCTCTCTTGTCTAGCTCGTCGAGCGCGTCGACCATAGCCAGGATCTGCACAGCACTGACTGTGGACAGCATGTGGGCATCGTGGCCCGGGGCGGCGCCGAAGCCGCCGCTCTCGTGCTGGCAGGACAGCACGAAGTCTATGGTGGCATCTCGCGGAAGGGCTTCCGGGTGGCCCAGGAGATGAAGCGCGACAAGGCCCCAGTAGACGCCATTCAGCCGGAGGTGCTCAGTCAACCAGTAGTCGTAGTCCTCCTTCTTTGTGTCGAGACTCTGGATATATTTGACGTGGGCTTCCGTCGCGAGGCGGAGCTCGTCGGGAAGGGCGCCTGCTGGCGAGGTCATGACAGGAGGAAACCAATAGGATCATGTGCAAGGGAAGACCAGGGGGAGGGATGCGGGTGATATAGGACGTCGGCGGTGTGTTTCTTTCCCTGGTGAAGGCTTGTTGTTCAGGGGCTGCGGCTAGGAAACCCTCTCGGGCGAGGTTGTGAACGGGGCCGTGGATTACGTCAGCAGCCGTCTCCCTTGAGATCCGTGGCGCCCCGCCCCGCGCAGTGCACCCTTGGAATTCGTCATTCCCGTCCGCCCCTGCGACGGCGCTGGATAGAGGAGGGAGATATCAACTTCCGCTTCCGGGCGGCCACGTCTGCCGAGCCGACCGTTTCGAACCATATCGTGTGATGCTCAGGCAGCTCGCTTCCATAGTCCCATGATAGACTGTCCTTAAGTGATAGGACCTCTGGTAGTTTAAGATCATTTGCCAGATCTTTAGCCACGGCATCGCATATCACACGACACAGCAACCAGCCGACTCCCGAGGTACGATAGTAGCGTCGATCGGTGTTCATCCGACAATTGCGCTTGGCTTGATACGTCAAGGAGGAGGCGTCCAGCAAGCTTGCACCCTGATCGGCGGACGGTGGGGAGAAACACGGTCATGCCTTTCCATGCTGCCCATTTTCCATGTTTAGGTACTTTTTTCGAGTTTTTGCATTGTCAAGACTGCGTGCCTGGCGTTCGTGCCATCCAAACAGAACCTTTGGGAAACACTGGCTCCTGGGGTTCCTGAACACTGCCGTCCGAAGACACCCTAACAAACGTGCACACTTGGGCCCCGATTATTGTATCTGACTTGTGACCCATGCTGAAAAGCATATCGTAGAGTGACACCCACCCACGAGAAGGCACAGGAAGCTTGAACGACACACGGACAAACCAAGGGAAGGGATAGGCAGCCGCCCAACTTTCGCCCCACGCGGCAAAACTGGGCTGCCAGCTGGTCGCCTCTTGGGCGCCCAATGGTGCCCCAGCAAAAGTGTCTCCGGGTTTCAGAGCTCGGGTTGTGTTCCTGAACTAGGCTGTTTCTGGAACCGCCGTGTTGATGCGGCATGGTGAGGGACGAATGCGACAGGGGGGCCGCGAGTGAGTCAAACCATGCCAAATCCGGAACCAAAGGTCGTGCGGTAAAAATCGGGACCTGTCGTCGAGCGGGCATAGCCGTGTTTCCTGTATCTGGTGAGCGCCGGTCGCCTCCTGCTTCACTTCACTTCACGTGTGCTCCGATGACCCCGAATCACACTGAAAGTGGGGAGCCAGCCACCTTGAAAAGTGGCGATTCCAGGCCTTTTGTGGTACTCGACCCTTCACCGCCGCCGCCGCAGGTCGGGCACCTCTCAAAAGTCCCCGATCACCGTCGCCGGACGGGCCCCATGAAAAGGATGCAGTGGGCACCTGGGGCAGACGGGGGTGAGGCTGTTAAGGAGTGATATCGTGGGTCGTGATATAGCGAGGATAACATATCTGCCCAAGTGTAACTTGCCTGTTGCTGTTGTGCTCGTGCGCCTGGAACCAAGGTCAATGAATGGCATCGTGCTACTCTTTCGCCCCGTCTCCATGCAGCTTCATGACTTGCCGAATTATCAGCCATGCCATCTGGACAGTAGGGAGGGAGACAAGAGGGTCCGGCGCGACTATTATCTCCCATTAAGCCCATCGTAGTGCATTTTGGTAGTGGAGCTTTCTAGTGACAGCTTCAATAACACGGACGGACACAATCGGGCAGTTTGCCCGTGCGCCTCAGGCATCCAACATCGCAGGCTTCGAGATGAGAACCGTCCCAACACTCCCTGCCCCTGGATGATGTCCGAATCCCTGGCGATGCGCACGCAACACGTTTCAGAAAATCGATATTTCCCTGCCTAGCGCTAACCAGAAAGGGGCGCGGAATGTTTTTTTTTTTTTTTTTTTTTTTTCCTTTTTTGCGACGCAATTGCCTAGCGCCAATATTCCGGACGCCTAATCTTCTTTGGGTGACGGTATATGTCAGCCTCTGCATTCCTAACCTGGACTGAAGGAGAGGGCTAACCACTGGAACAAAATGGCCAAACCTGGTGCCTGCAGCGGGCCGGGTTCACCTGGCGTTGATCACCGCAATTCATGATGCAATCAATGGCGAAGCGAGAGCAGGGACAATGGGACAAGGGGGTTCGATCCCCGCACGAATGCTACCTAGCGGCCACACAGCGACGGAGCAGAGGCAAGATAGTGGCTTTCGGGGCCCTGAGCAAAATACGAATGGATGGCATCAAAGACAACCTTAGGTAGCAGAGGGAGGCAGGTCCCGTCTGATAGTGGGCTCCATCCTCAACAGTCTCCAGCTGTGCAGGACGACGGAGATTTCTTGTCTGTCGTCCTCCTCGTCCTTCCTTCTGGTGCCGGAAGTTTGCGCATTCCACAGTCCGAGCTCTCCAGCCAGCGAGCGATACGCCAAAGACTGGACTTGATCGAGCTTAGGAAGGCGACGTGCACCACGCCACACCGTCACCTTAGACAGCGACCACACCACAGCCAGGGCAGCACTGACCCCAGCCCTTTCCAGTTAGGGTTTCCGGTGCGTGCATAGGGAGCTGCCCGCCTGCAGCCTTCCAAGCTGCACTTGCCTCGTGCCAGCAACCGTGCAAAATCCGAATTTGTCAAACAGGCACCTGGCGAAGAAGGAAGGAAAAAGAAAAGAGAAAAAAAAAATCAATTGACAAAAAGAAAGAGAGGAAGAGACCAGACGAGACAGAGACAGGCAGAGTCTAGCGTGCGGGCGGAAGCGCAGAAAAGACGGCGCCGAGCGACCGAGCGTGGCCGGACCCAAAAAAAAAAAAAAGTAAAGAACCGGCACACCCAACCTAAAGCTGAGCGACACCTGACGGCCAGCACCCTCGCTCAGCTCGCACCAAACCAACGGGAACACGACCCTGCTTCATCCATGCTTTTCTCCCACCCGAATCGTCTTCCTCAGAGCCACGACGGCGGACTGCAAAACAAACAGGCAATCGGCTTGTCCATTGGACCTGTCTGAGCCCGCGCGCACCGAAAATACCTGGCGCCTGCCCTGACCCTGCTGGAGCCGCCTGGAAGGATTGTTTGGTGGCACCGCATTGCATACGGCACTGTCGCTTGGCCCGTCCAAGCAGGCATCAGAGCCCAGCCCGCTGATCCTGCGTCTGCGGACACGTACCATCGCCGCCCGCCAGCTGCTGTTCCGCTTGTCACCAACGAGCCGCCGTCTGAGGCTGAGTACGAGTACATGCCTGCCTATTTTCTCTGACCACCAACGTAGCAGGTCTCTGCCGTCCTGTCTCCCTCCGGTGCATAACGCACCCTGCACCTCCGTACCAGCGACCAGCCTGCCTGCCAACCAGCCTGCCTGCTTGCCTGCTTGCCTTCGTCGTTTGGTCTGCCCACCAGGTCCCCATACCACCCCCGACCCTGTCTGTCGTGTCCTCCACTTCTTCCACCGACGAGGTACCGGTACTGCCCATTCGCCCACCCCGACCCCCGACCCCGACCGTTCTCGCGCTGGGCCCCTCCCACACCCCCTCCCACATTTGTCGCAGGCCCCAAATCTGCCTATTTGCGCCCCCGACACTGTGATACGGAGGCGGGCCACGCGAAAGCCTGGGTTTGCTCCTGCGGCAAAACTACGAATCAGGAAGAAGGGCGCGTCGCTGGACCAGTGGCCTAACACATTTCACGGCCACAATGGGTCGCAAACCCGCCCCTGTGCCGCTGACGCTTGCGGACACCACTGGTGCTGCTGCTGCTGCGGGCAGCTACCAACGCTCTGCAGGCGAAACACCGCATACCGACTCTCCGACCGAGCCAAGGTCTCCAAAGTCGCCCAGGTCCCCGCGCTCGCCATTCCGTTTCACCCACAAGAAGTCCCCCATCGCTAGCACCTCGCCTTCCTTGCAGGCCCCCGCCGAAATCCAGGCACAGAACCAGCCGCCCCAACGTCACCTCCAGCAAACACCACAGGCACAGTACCGCCCCCACGACGAGAGTCAGTATCCTCTCATCTCCTCGGCGCTGGAACAGCCTTACCAGGGTCTGCCCGAAGTGCGTGAGCCGCAGGGCCTGGGCATCGCCTACTCCAGCCAGCCCGCCGAAGGTGGTCAGTTCGTCCAACTGCCACCACAGATGCCCTCGCAGCGCCCGCTCGAAACGCCCAAGTCTGGATTCTTTTTCAATTTTGCCAAGCCCACGCCCTCGCGGTCTGCCCCCGATACCAGGCGCAGCGAAACCATGTCGAAAGGCACCGAGCACTCGAAGACGGCGAAACAAAGTCACAAACATTCCGGTAAGGCGGCACAAAGGAAACCACCAGGGGGCATGACTAAAGTTTGGGTCGGCGCAACGCCACTCACTCTACCCCCTTCTCAGCCTAGACGCATACTTTGTTGCTGACCCTGGGCCTGTGAAACACAGACTCATCCCACATCGCAGACCACATCCAGAAGCCAATAGCCTCGCTGTCCTCAAAATCCGAAGTGTCGTTGGCATCATCTACCGAAGGCGAACCAACGACATCATCGAAGCGGGGAAAACCGAAACCGTTCGCTCTTCTTGGCCGCCAGCGATCGCTTCAGGACAAAGAAAACACAAGCCCCAAGGAGAAGGACGCACCGGTGGCGCCCGAGGCTCCGGCCGAACCAGAACGGGCGCATACGGCTGCAGCCCCGCTACGAACCGCACCCGCACAATCAGACCGCAGCTTCCGCGACATGATGTCTTCGGCCGTACGAAATCACTCGGCTGACAGGGCGGAGAAGAGCCGTGCACGTGGCGACTCGGGGCGCGACAAGGAGAACCAAAGCACCCGCGATAGGGAGTACCATCATGGCAGGACCCATACCTCGACGTCTCGCGAGAACGGAGGCTCTGCCTTTTTGAGTGGTCTGAAGAACTCGGGGAGCAAGGCGGCTGATATCATAAGCAAGGGCCTGTTTGGCAAGGGCGGGAGGAGTGGGAGCACAACCGAGAAGGAGCCCGTCGTGGACGATGAGCACTACCAGCTCAAGGTGCTGAACCTGCCTTTGCGCGACCAAGTTCGGCGCACGCGCATCTCGAAACGGCTGGAGGACTCTCGCGACAAGACCGAATTCTGGATGCCCGCGTTTCCCTGGCGAGCTATCGACTACTTGAACTACAAGGGCACCGAGGTTGAGGGCCTCTACCGTGTTCCGGGAAGTGGCCCACAAATTAAGAAATGGCAGCGTAAATTTGACGAAGGTAAGCATGCTTTTACCATCATCCCCTGACATGCCTCTCGAGCCCTCCGACGCTGACCTCTGTGTTCTCGTGCGCTAGAATACGACGTCGACCTGTTCAACCAGAAGGATTTGTACGACATCAACATCATCGGCTCGATGCTCAAGGCCTGGCTCCGCCAGCTCCCGGATGAGCTGTTTCCGAAAGAGGCTCAGGAGAGGATAGCCAAGGAGTGCGCCGGCGCCGATAAGGTCCCGCCCCTTCTGATCGAGGAGCTCTCCAACCTGTCGCCCTTCAACTACTACCTCCTCTTCGCCATCACATGCCACCTCAGTCTGCTCCTCGCCCACTCAGACAAGAACAAGATGGACTTTCGCAATCTGTGCATCTGCTTCCAACCATGCATGAAGATCGATGCCTTCTGCTTCAAGTTCCTTGTTTGCGACTGGCGAGACTGCTGGAAGGGCTGCAAAGACGAGGCAAAGTACATCGAGGAGGAGTACCTGCTCTTTGATCAGCCACCGCCGCTAGGTTTGTCAGAGCCTTCGTCAAGAAAAGCCACGCCACGTGCTGAGGACATTGCCACGGGTGGGCCGGTTCAGGATATACGCCTCGTGTCATCGTCGGGCAGCAGCAGTCATTCCAACCAGGGCGAGCAGCAGCAGCAAGCACAGCAGCAACAACCGCAGCAGCAACAACAGCAACAGCAACCGCCGCCGAAGTCACGTCTCAAGAAGGGCCAGCCAACCGATAATGGTAGCGTGGTGTCGACATCGACATCGACAATACCCACTCTCACCATCGATAGCAACCCACGAGAGACGACGCCACCAAGGAGGTCAGGGGACATGCGGCCATTGTCGCCGATAAAGCCGCTGTCGCCCTTGGGCTTCTAGTACAGTCTATTGTGCGGGAGCTATGCGTGGATGAGCGAAACGGGACGTTAACGGTGCGAAGCACCTTGGAGCTAGGATTTCCAACATCCTAGGGCTGAAAAACGGTACGCTCCGGGCCAGGCCAATGGCTGCTAGGCCACCGTCCTGTCTCCGCAAAATCCTGTCATCTGCAGAAGGAACAAAACACACAATACGCCCTACACCCTACCTACACCCGACATCCTTAACGACAGGCATCAATCACCCTTTGCACGACTTGGTATCACCCTGCGTGCTGATGCCGTGTCTTGTAGAGCAAACCCCACTCGTCCCTCCCACTACTACCACAATAACTACTACTACTACACGTCCAAGATTCTTGGCGATACTGGGGCATAGGACCCTGTTCGGGAACCCATACAACGGTGATAGAATTCTGGGCTGGGGACCATATCATTGGGGTGCTTTTGTCAATTTTTTCTTTCTTTTCTTTTGTTGTTATCTCGCTCTTCTCTTCCTGCAACAAAAGCTCTATCATTGTTCTCTCTTCGCAAACGAACCTCTCCGACTTTCGGAACTTTTGTTATACCCCTTACGGCATTCCGTGACGATCTCATCATTCGTTTTCCAGACGCATGAAAAACCCAAGGCATGAACAGGCTGTTTCTTTTCTTTTTCTTTTCATCTTTTTCCCTTTTGTCCTTACACTTCACTCGTGTTCTTTGTTTTTAAGCTTATTATTTTCTATTTGTGTTGGGCTTCCTTCGATTTTCACAATTTTCGGCTTGGAGCATCTCATGTTCCTGGGTTTGAATACCTCTGACGCAGCTCGGCGCTTTGATGGAATTATACCTTAGTATCGTATGAACCTTGGTTGGCCTTGATAGCCAACTGTGTTGTGGCTTGTCTATGTCGCGCTGGTATTGTTGGAATTGCCTAGCTGCCTACCTAGGTACCTAAATATGTGCGACTGGGCATGCAGACACGGGAGTGGGCGGGATGCGCCGTGTCGAGGAACGGGCGCCTAACGCATATTCAAGGTCCGCATTTCGGACGAGGCTAATTGGAACGCCCGTTATCCGAACGTATCCTGATGACCGTCTTTTCTGTTTCCTACATCTTTTCCCTTATTTCCGGGACGTGACGAGGTTAGGTCAAGCTGTTGTTGAACTCGCATGAGCAAGATCGGACCGGTGTATGAATCTAGCATCCGCAGAAGATTACTAGACGCCCTGCTGTGCTATGTGCCGTTGATGCCCAAATGCCGCGGGCCTAGATTTCATGTGATAATTCCCGTATATGAACCTGCTGATACCTCGTGGTGTAGATACGGACGGACTCTGCGCGGTGATTAGATCTTCATTGGGTCGTGTATGTACCCCTCCAAACGCCAGACACCACAGAAAATATCGTGAAGAAAGCTCTCATCTGAAAAACGGGGGTGACGAATTTCACACACACACCACCGGTGCGTAGCAGCGTCGTATAGCGCAACAACAGCAGGAACGAGAGAAAGCAAGACGACATATACAGAAGAAGAAAAAAATAGGGTCGACGCCATCACTTCCTCTTCTGCACAGCATCCCGCTCGTTCTTGCGCATCTTCCTCTCGTTCCGCTTCTGGCGCTCGACGCGCTCCCTCCTCGACGCGCCCCGGATCGTCTCACCCTCGGCGAGCTTGGCCTCCTTCGCCGGGTCGACCTCGACGATCCAGTCGCGCTCCAGCTGCTTGTTGGCGCCGCCGTACCCCCACTTGCGCTCCCACTCGCCTTTTTCCTCGTTGTACCGGATGTTGCGCCGCTGCTCGCGAGTCTTGGGCTTGATGCCCTTCTTGGCCGCGAACCGCTCCCACTTTGTCGGTTCCTTGGCCGCCGGCACCGGCTTCTCACGCGGCAGGGGCGTCTGCTGCGGAGGGAGGGAGAGGAGCACCCCCGCCGGGGTCGACTGAATCGGACATGCGGTCAGGAGCTGGTTGATGAGCGCTTGTGCGCCGTCCCGCGCGACGGAGTGCAGGGAGCTTTCGAGGTCGGCGCGGTCGAGGGTTACCGGGTTTGGGTCGTTGGCGAGGAGCAGGCCTGTGGAGGTTTGTCCGTTCAGTTAGAAGGTGAAAATCAAGGACGGGCTGGACTGGCGCTGACCGAGATCAAAGTTGTATGGGGTGGGCTTCTCGACTGCGACCGCCAGCTTCGTTTTTGAGTCAGAGGCTGCCATTTTGCGCGTGAAATATCCGACACTCTAGCGCGGCGTCTGGTTCGGAGTAGGTGAGGCTGTCGCAGAAGAAGAATCCGTGGTGCGGCGAGCAGATCAGGGAGGAAGCTTCTCCAGCTTTTTTCCATTGAAATTTTAACCCTAACCCAAAGCTATCGCGCAATCGCGGGGGCTTTCTCAATCTCTGGTTGGCTGGTTGTGCCTGCTTTGGGGAAATGCCCCGCTCAGGCGCAGGTGAAGCTCAAGCCAGCAGTTTTTTCTATGCGATGCGGGCCGGCGAAGGAGACGACGATATAAAACCCCCAACCCCCGGCAAGGGCCTTCGACGACAGCAGCTGGCCCCTCGCTAGCCTCGCAGACCGGAACAATGGCCACGCCAAACTGCTGGAGGTGCCTCCTGCTGAGGCCCTCGACGGCACTTGCAGCCCCCAGCCGAGTGGTCGCTGCCGTGGCTGTAAAGCCGCCGGGGCTGGTGCCGACGGCGACGACGACGAGTGCCCCCTTCTCGACCAGCGCAACCGTCAATGCGGCAGCCGACAGGATCGGAAACCCAAATCACACTATAAAAAAGGCACCAACCTTCAGGATGAGGAAAAAGGCCGTCAAACCGCCAGCCAAGTCCCCGCTGCCGGGAGAGAGGAAGGCGTTCCGGAAACGCATCCAGCTCAGCAACAACAACGCCCTGCCCGTCGAGGGCCTCGAGCCGCTGACCGGCCGCAGCCTGACCGAGGAGATGAGCGTGGCCACCATGCGCGCCCTGCCCGACACCCTGGTCGACCAGCTGCGGGCCGTCGAGGCCTTCAAGCCCACCCAGAACTGGGGGCTCTTCCATGCGCCACACGTCCTCGTCCGCGCAGAGACGGTAGAGCTCGGCCGCAGGATGCAGCAGGCGGCTGACAAAAAGGAGACTCTGCGGCTTGTTATTAATGGCGACAAGATCTCGGGCAAGAGCACGCTGCTGCTACAGGCCCTGTCCAAGGCCTTCCTCGACAATTGGGTTGTGTTCCACATCCCGGAAGGTCAGTTGAGGCCGCCGTAGTGTCGCTGCCAACATGTGCCTTTAGGCCGGCTTGGGGGGGGGGGGATATGATGGCTGACTTGGCTCTCTCTCGTCTGCGCAACAGCCCAGGAGCTCACGACGGCATGCACCGAGTACGCGCCTATACCAGGCACGCAGCCGACGCAGTACATGCAGCACGTCTACGCCTTCAAAATGCTGCGCCGGCTCCTCAAAACCAGCGAGAAGGTGCTGCGGGGCATGACCATGTTCTCCAAGCACGGCGACGTCTCGACGGACCTGGTCCCCCACAGCTCCACGCTAGCAGATCTCGTCTTTTCGGCCAGGGAGGCCGACCAAGCCTGGCCGGTCCTCCGGGCCCTGTGGACCGAGCTGCTGACCGAGGGGCCGGACCGCAGGCCCATCCTGTTCTCGCTCGACGGGCTGGGCCACATCATGCGCACCAGCGACTACCGGTCCCCGGCCTTTGAGCTGATCCACTCGCACGACCTGGGCCTGATCCGCCGCTTCGTCGACGCCCTCTCGGGCGGCAGGACGGCGGCACCCGACCAGCCGTCGCCGCCCTTCCCCGCCGGCGGCGCCGTCATCGCCGCCACCACCCTCGGCAACTCGCCAAAGTCCTTCAGCATGGAGCTGGCCCTGGCCAGGCTCGAGGCCGCCAAGCGCGGCGAGGCCCCGCCCGAGAGGGACCCCTACAGCCGCGCTTACGACCAGCGGGTCGAGGAGGCCCTGGTCGATGTCGATCTCCTCCGCCTCGGCCGCCTGAGCAGGCCAGAGACCCGCGTGGCCATGGAGTACTGGGCCGCCAGCGGGCTGCTGCGTGCCGCCGTTGACGAGAAGAAGGTTGTCGACGTGTTGTCCGTCAGCGGCAACGGCATTATTGGTGAGGTTGAGAGGGCCCTGTTACTCAATATGAGGATGTGAAAAGCGGCGCCTGTGCTTGGATGACCTATTTATAACGGGGAACCAATGTATCCTCCGTGTTGTAAATTACAAATATAAAACGCCTAGCGGTGTACGTGTTTGTTGATGCGGGCATGGCAAAAAAGGTACAATAAAAAAAAAGGGTGAAAAGGAATACATCCTCGAGTTGGCTGACACTTTAGTCAAACTGTCTAGGGGTTATCTGTCAAGCGTGTAGTGGTTATTAACCGGTATGTGAAATGGGGGAGCCATACGGTAATAGATAGAAACGGATCAGATGTCGGGTATGACATGGTATCACACATGCAGACAACGTCTTTACCATCTGTGGTGTCGAGGCGATAGTACCACCTCGTTCAATGCCCTTTTTCCTTTTCTTTTTGGGTTGTTGTTGGTTTCGGAAGCGCTTTACGAGAATATCTGATTCACCCGACATTGCCAGGTGGTCTCCGTATCTTACGTGCCTGGTCAGACATTCTTCATGTGCTTAAACGAGCCCTCACTCAGACGCAACCGGACCACAAAGTGAGTGCCGTATCCATCATAGTCATTACTCCTCCTGCTTCTTGAGTCGTCGCAATGCTAGCCAACCCCTTTCCGCCTCCCCGTGCCACCTTGCTATTATCAAATCATGGAATAAATTCAAAAAGCTCGAAAACAAAAGTCGTTACCAACACCTGAACTCCCAAAGACATGGGGTATTCAGCTAGCCAGGCATAGCCGGCGAACAAGAACTCAGGCACGCTACCCACCACCGATGCTGCGATTCCATCTACCTGCTTCCTACGTAACTCATCCAATACCATTCTCCAACCTCACGACGCCTCCTCTTCCTCACCATTGTTGGACGTGATAAACACTAGTCTCGTGCCATTGCCGGCAGTTTGCCAGACCTGCAGAAATCATCACGACAACGTCAGCCAGCTGTGTCATATTATTAGGAGCAGAAATGGCACATGTACTCACATCCAACTCGGTGTACTCGTCCAGCGCGGCGTTCCACTGGTCCTCGGTGAAGCCCTTTGCGAGGACGCGCTCGCGGACGCGGCGCAGGCTGAGCTCGACGCCAAACTCGTCGTCGTCCTCCTCGGCGTCGTCGGCGCGGCAGGCGCCCGTGTCGGCGAGGGCCTTGACGAGGTTGTATATGCGGGAGCTGGCGTTGAGGCGGCCGCGGCCGCTGCGGATGCCCTGCTCGGCGTCGAGCGAGGCCTTGGAGGCCTCGACTAGCCGCAGCGCCTCGTCCACGTCGTCCTGGCTGACCGAGGAGGCGAAGCGCAGGCGCGCCAGGGCTTGGGCCAGGCGGACGATGCCTAGCAGCGTGCGGGGCGTCGTGTGCGTGAACTGCTTCCCCTGCTTCTCGGCGCGGCGCTGGGCGTCGCGCATGCGTGCGTACGTCTTGATCAGGTACTCGGACACCGACTCGGGTACCGTCGGCCGGTAGGTGCGCGCCTCGGCCACGTAGCTACGCATCTCGTGCGGCGTGAAGATGACGCCGTCGACGCCGCCCGACGCCAGATCCGGGTGCTTGCTGTGCATGTGAACGTAGGCGACGTGCTTGGCGAGCTGCGCGTCCGTCTCGCGCGTCGGCGTGTCAAGGAGCAGGAACATGATGTCGAAACGTGACAGGAGAGCCGCGGGGAGGTTGATGTTCTCCACGGGCGAGATGCGCGGGTTGTAGCGCCCGTACACGGGGTTGGCGGCCGCCAGGATCGACGTGCGCGCGTTTAGGCTGGTGGAGATGCCGGCCTTGCTGATGCTGATGGTCTGCTGCTCCATGACTTCGTGGATCGCCGTGCGGTCGTTCTCGTCCATCTTGTCGAACTCGTCGATGCAGCAGATGCCGTTGTCAGCCAGGACTAGGGCACCACCCTCCAGCACCATCTCGTCGGTCACGGGATCACGCATGACGGCGGCCGTAAGACCGACACCACTGCTACCGCGACCAGAGGTGTAGACGCCTCGAGGGGCGACCTTGGAGATGTATTTCAACAGCTGGGACTTGGCCACACCGGGGTCACCCATCAAGCAGATGTTGATATCTCCACGGATCTTCATGCCGTCGCCCATCTGCTTGGTGACGCCTCCGACGAGCAGGAGCAGCAGAGCCTTCTTCACGTCGAGGTGACCGAAGATCTCCGGGGCGATAGACTTGGCTAGGTATTCGTAGATGTGACCCGACACCCTGAACTGGTCGATCTTCCGGACGAGTCTGCTGTCGATGGCCATCTCGTCGTATGCCTTCTTGTGCTGGGTGATATGGTGCGCTTCAAGATATGTGTCGGTGAGCAGACCGGCACGCATGGCCTTGAAGCCGGTGTAGGGGGTAGGCAAGAAGATGCCGGCAATATCGGCGACGTCACCGGGGTTGACCTTCCGAACCAGCGAGCCGTAACAAAGAACGGTCAGCGTCCTGGGGATTTGGCCAATGGGCACCTGCTCCGCCATCTCCTGAACCTTGACCTCCTGGAAGGGTAGGAATTTGGAGGCTCGGGAGGATGGGTGAAGCTGGCCCTGCGACTGGTTGTCCTTGCAGTCCTGGGACGGGCAAGAGGTGAGGGGCGAGTACTGCTTGTCCGTGATGGGCTGGAAGATCTCGCAGCCGCAGCGGTCACACGTGTACGCGCTGACCTGGGTGATGGGCTTGACGTCCGACACCCGCGTCACGATGCCCCTGATGGTGATCAGGTGGCCGAGATGGTCGCCCCGCACCTCACGGACCGCAAGCGCCTTGACCGGGTTCTCGACTGTCGAGGTGCGCGGCTTGAAGACGAGCGTGTACCGGCGCACCAGCTCTGCCGGGAACTTATCATCCAACAGAGACTGGTTGTTCTGCGACTCGGCCGCCTGTGCCAGCGCACGGTTCCGCTCTTGCCGCCGAGCCATGAGGACGTCGAGGACATCGTCCTTGAAGCTCACGTCTGCGCTAGGTTCTGGCATCATCTTGTCGACCGCCCGCGACACAATGTCGACATAGTGTTTTGTGTTCGTCTCGACCGACTCAACCAGCTTGAGGCCCTCGTCCACATTTTGTTCGTACTTTGAGTTCCGGGAGCGTCAGCACTGTCTGTTGCAGTCGGCCGACGAACGGGGCATATTACCGCGGCCAGATCGTCCAGCTCTATCACGACCTCGTCGATTTTCCTGTCGGCCAGCTCGCGCAGCATTTCCTTGTACTTGTAGCGGGGGCCCTTTTGCCGTGCGCGTTCCTGCTGCCTGCGCTGAGCTGCCTCGTCGTCCTCGTCCATAAAGTCGTAGTCGTCGCTGAGGTCGTCATCGCCGATCGCGATATTGCCAAGACTCTGCGTGATGGCCTGCTCTGGCGAGGTCTTGAACTCTTGCAAAAAGTTCTCGAAGCCGGCTGCGTGTATTCCCAGCGGGTTAGTTTCTCTTGTTCCCACTGCAGCTCATCTGTTCTTCTCCCGGCCATGCGCCGACCACACGTACTGAGTTGCGACGTGTAGCTCACCGGCGCCCGATATGTAAGAAGCGCCATGATTGCTGGTGCCGCCGGGCTCGCGAATCCACGCAACAGAGAATGCGACGGAGATCCAGAAAGCTGCTAGAGGTAGTCAACGGTTCGCAGGCCGGGTTGCCGTCGTGGGCTTGCTCCGAGTGTTCGGCGGGCTGTTGGCTTGAGGCGGGATGTGGTTGCGGCAGTTTTGCGGCTCCAGAACGGCGGCAGGCAGGGGTAGAGAGCGGCGCTACTGTCCAGGCTCAGGCTGGCGGTGGTTGGGAAATGCACAAGCATTGAGAGTCGGTGGTGGGCGATTGGCAGGGGGCGACGCGATTCAGGGGTGGGTTAGACGCGTCGTTCGTCCCGCGTTGAGCCAACGGGAGGGAGAAGCAGCCACAAGCTACCCCGCCACATGCCCAATGGCGATCGGCCTTGGGTGGCACAGCCCCTGTGAGGCGCCCCCGTTCCAGTAGCTCGGGCTCGGCTGCAGGTGCCTCGGCTCAAGCTAGCGCGAGTTGGTGACAAGGGTGCGCCGGCTTAGCATAGACAAGACACTTGACATCCACGGTCAGGGCCTGAGAGCCAGAATCCAGCAAGCCCCAATGCAAACCTGTGTTCGATCCAGGTGCTAGCAATACTATTATTTGTCCGAGTTTGAGTCCAGATCGGTTCGGGCAGCAATCGCAAAATGTCGTCGCGAAAGAACGCGACCTCGGCCCATGCCGAAATTTCGCTGTCCCATCTCAAGAATTGTCTTGTCAACCTGCCCTCGAGTCTCGTCAACCTCCTCACAGGCATCAACACTGTGAGTTTCGCCTTCCCCTCTTCGTGCCCTCTGTGGCACAGCGACCTGAACAGCGCGCGCTCTAACCCGAGACAATACTCAGCCTGCTCAAAATGTCATCGTCGAACTCAGCTACCGCGCAAACGACGGCGCCCAGAAGTCGGTCTATGTCGGCTGGACCGGCATGCCAAGCAAGCGACGCCTTGCTCCGGCCGTCAGCCGCGACGGCAGCGGTATCCTACAAGGTAGCGGCCCACGCGCCGGCGGGCGTGATCAAGAGGCGGCCCTCGTTGAGATCGACCCCACCCTTGCGGCGACACTGGGCTTGCGCGAGGGCCAGCGCGTCGCTGCCTCCGTCCACCTCGACCCCCCACTCGCCCACACTGTCAACATCGAGCCGCTGGCTCCAGAAGACTGGGAGATGATCGAGCTGCACGCGACCTTCCTCGAACTCAACATGATCTCCCAGGTCCGCGCCCTGCCCAACCCTGCCTACGCCCCGCCCGGCGGCGTCCCCGGCTCTGGCGCTCACTCGTTCGCCCTCCATCTCTCGCCCACCTCGTCCGCTAGCGTAAGGGTCTCCTCTTTGGTGCCCGCCCTTGGAGCCGATATACCGTTCGCCAAAATCGCACCCAATGCCGAGGTCATTGTTGCACCCAAGGAGCGACCAAAGCCATCCCGTCCCAGTGGCAAAGGTGGAAGGAGCGTGGATGGCGCATCACGAAAGAGCTCGGGCAGCAGTGCCCGCCGCAAGAAACAGCCCGAGGAGCGCGGCCCGACGCTGTTCCTCAGGGCCATCGACAGGCGGTACTGCGATGAATGGTTTGACGAGGAGGACGAGGACGAGACCCAACAAGGCGCACAATGGGGACCTGCCGTCTGGGTGGATCGTGATCTGCTCTTTACAAGGGGGTTCAGGGGTGTCAAGCACGTCTGCGTCACCCTTATGCGACCGGCGGCGCCTCAGCTGCAGGACGCGCCGGCAGAGGGCGGGAGCAAGCACGAGTCCGCTAGGGTCGTCGCGAGGCTTTGCGGGTGGGACGACCCGCCCAACGGCTCCAGTGTGGCTTTGTCGTCCCCTCTCTGTGCGTCATTGGGCTGTCAGGGCATCGTGGGTGGCGTGGTCAAGCTCGAGCCTGCTCCGTCCCCCCTGACGTTATCCTCGAAGTCAGGGCGGGCTGCGGACGAGAATGCGGGCGAAGACGAACCTCCGAATACGGTCAAACGGATCAAGATATTCCCCTTTTTGGCCCCTGGGGTGTCATCAACCGCCTCCGGGCTTAAGTTTGGAGGAGAATCGCGGGCGGAGAAAGAAGAGGCAGCCAAAAGGCTCAGGCTTGTCTACGACCGCAAGGACGGCAATGGGCTACTGTCTGGTCCACTAACCGATGGCCAGATCCTCGGTGTCTACGATGGGATACAGCAGTCGCAAGGATGGGAGGGCGGTATCATCAGGTTCGACCCCCCGCCTAAGCCCAGCCAGGCAGGTCGGGAACCTGCCGCGTGGATATTGAGCTCCCAGAAGCAGATTCCCTTGGACATTCAGCCTGCAGTGCCTCGGCCCAAGGATGCATCTTTTGAGGATGGCGAAGACCAAACCTCATCGGACAGCGTCCTCGTTGGGATCGATTCTCTACTATCCCAACTCAAGTCACACCTGAGCCACATGTCATCCGTTCTGCTCACCGGCGGCCTGGGCTCAGGCAAGACTACGGTCGGGCGGGACATCGCCTCAATGCTGAAGCGAGAGTCGTTTTTTCATACAACCTACTTCCCCTGTCGCACGCTCGTCAACGACGAGAGCAGGATATCGACCATTCGTGACACGCTGAACCGCCTCTTCATGAGAGCCAGCTGGGGTGCGAGGTTAGGCGGTCAAGCCATCGTTATCCTGGACGACCTGGACAAGTTATGTCCCGCAGAGACAGAGCTCCAAGTTGGCAACGAAAACGGCCGCAGTCGACAAATCAGCGAAGCGTTATGCGCGATTGTGCGGCAATACTGTGTCAAGGACGGTGGCGTCGTTCTCCTGGCCACTGCGCAGGACAAGGAGTCGGTCCATGGCGTCATCGTCGGAGGCCATGTCGTTCGCGAGATTGTGGAGCTCAAGTCGCCAGGCAAGGAGGCGAGGAAGAAGATGATGGAGGCTATTACGCGCCAGGGTCCGCTTGTAGCAGATAGGGAAGATGGCCCGGAGGACGGCAGTGAACAACAGCTGGGAAGCCGTCCCACTACGGCCGATGGGAGCGCATCAGCGGATGATGGTGCCTGGATGGATGGATCCGGCCAGCAGACTCGCCAGACTTTCTCGTCGCCCGTCGTGCAGGGTTACAGCCTTCAGCCGGATCTAGACTTCCTTGACATCGCCGGAAGGACAGACGGATACATGCCAGGCGACCTCGTGCTCCTGGTCGCACGGGCGCGCAACGCGGCGCTAGCGAGGTCGATCGCCGAGTCCCCCGACGACGACCAGCTGGGACTCTTCGGAGGCGTGCCGCTCGGCATGGAAGATTTCGAGGAGGCGCTCAAGGGCTTCACACCGGCGTCGCTGCACAACGTCAGCCTACAGAGCTCGTCGACAACGTTCGACTCGATCGGCGGCCTGGTCGAGACGCGGCGCGTGCTGCTCGAGACGCTACAGTACCCGACCCGATACGCACCCATCTTTGCCCAGTGCCCGCTGCGGCTGCGGTCGGGCCTGCTGCTCTACGGCTATCCGGGCTGCGGCAAGACGCTGCTAGCGAGCGCGGTGGCGGGCGAGTGCGGGCTTAACTTCATCAGCGTCAAGGGTCCCGAGATCCTGAACAAGTACATCGGCGCGTCGGAGAAGTCGGTGCGCGACCTGTTCGAGCGGGCGCAGGCGGCGCGGCCGTGCGTGTTGTTCTTTGACGAGTTCGACTCGATTGCGCCCAAGCGTGGGCACGATTCGACGGGCGTCACGGACCGCGTGGTGAACCAGCTGCTGACGCAGATGGACGGCGCCGAGGGTCTGTCGGGCGTTTACGTGCTCGCAGCCACCTCGCGCCCGGATCTCATCGACCCGGCGCTGCTCCGGCCCGGCCGCCTGGACAAGTCCCTGATCTGCGACTTTCCGGGGCCCGAAGACCGGCTCGATATCCTGCGGGCGCTGGCCAAGAAGCTGAAGGTGGCCGAGGACGTGCTAGGATCTGAGGAGGGCATGGCCGAGCTCGCGCGCCGCACCGAAGGCTTCACGGGCGCGGATCTGCAGGCGCTCATGGCCAACTCGCAGCTCGAGGCCATTCACGACGTGCTTGGTGACCACACGGACGCTGCTGCTGCGCCTTCGTCCTCGGGTACCGGCAGGCGCAAGCATAGAGGCGGTGGCGGTGGCAGCGGCGACAAGACCTCAGGATCCGCGAGTTCTGGTAACAGCAGGAACTATGTGCAGTTTCTTTACGGCCCGCAGGACGCGGCGAACGGGGATGGGCAGCCCAAGGGTACGATGCTTTCGGCCGAGCTGGCAGAGCGCGCGGCGATCGCGGCCAAGCTTGATGGCATCCGGCTCGCGCGGAAGCTCGCCAAGGCGTCGCGTGCGGGCGGGCGCGGCGATTCCCGGGCCAACGGCGTGGAGGATAAGCAGAGCGGCGGCGGCGGCAACGAGGTTGTCATCAACTGGAAGCACCTCAGCAAGGCGCTGGAGGAGACGCGGCCCAGCATCAGCTCCCAGGAGCGGGCGAGGCTGGCACGCATCTACCACGAGTTCGTCGTCGGCCGCAGTGGCCAGATGAAGGACGGGCAAGGGAGCATGGAGGTTGGTGGGCGGAGCAGCCTGATGTGAGTAATGGGGGAGGTATCAGTATTGATAGACGGATATATGGAGAAGATCGTAAGGGAGGACGTTCTCCAATAAAAGCCCGCTTGCTTAAAGAAGTGGATATATGAGGAAAAATATATAAGAATAGGTTTAGATAATGGGAGCTCCCACAAACTACAGACGCCTATCCAAGCATCTACTCAGTCCCAGTCACCACCTATGCTGCAGTCTTCGTACCAGCCTCCAGCTCCGTCCTTAGCCTCTCCATCATCTTGTCGTGGATCTTCTGCCACCCGCCCTCGCACAGCGACTTGACCAGCCTGACGAGCAGCCGCGACGCCGAGATGGTGATCTCCTCGACTAGCTCAAAGGCGTCAGCCTCCCCCTCGACGGGCGCGATCCCCCAGAACGTGTCCATGACGACGCCCATGGGGCTGTGGAGGCGCACAAAGAGCCCGCCCTCGATATCGGTCATCTCGCAGGTGCTGACGACGTTGGAGTCCCACAGCCCCATGGGCAGGTTGTGCACCAGGTCGTGCACCTCGTAGAAGCGCCTGGTCCGCCCGGGCACGGCGACCATGGGGGGCACGCGCTCGGGCAGCGCCGGCCTCTTCCCCGCGTCCTTGGCGGCGGTGACGCGGGGGTCGTCGGCCTTCAGCTCGCTGAACTTGATTAGGTGCGGGTCGCACGACAGGAAGAAGGCGTGGTCGTGCAGCATGGCCACGCCCTGCGCGCGCGTCGCGCCCGCGGGGAGCTGTGTTTTGTGCAGCACCTTGGCCGTTCCGTTCAGGACTAGGTTTGGTGGTGATGTCAGCGGGCGGGTGGTGCCTCATTTGACACACCCCCTCTTTCGTGAAGGGCAACTTACTTGAAGACATGGTGATGGCGGCCGCTGGTGGGTGAAGACTGAGGAGATTGATTGAGGATTGCAAATAGGTGCCCGGAGGATGATGCGCTAAATCAGATTCTGATTAAATCCCGATGCTCCCGATGTTGGAGGTTGCTGAAGGATAAATGCTAGCACGATGGATGGGACCGCTTGCCCTGTTTGCCGACTTGTACCAGATTGCAACCCGCCAAGCCAAGCCAATTGAGGTTGCGGCCACGGTAGCCGCCCGATCAAGCGAGCAATACCACACAAGCAGACCTTTGTCTTTGACTTCCGGGAGCCGCTGGGAAAGGGGGGTGTGCTCGAAACGTCTCGTGTGTCACTGCTAGGCCGGAACTGCAGGGAATAATATCAAAGCCTCTCTAAATCGGCAAAGTGACACCTTCTCGGTGCCAAGGAGCCTGCCCGTCTAGATCGGCCGGTTTTAGAGTGTCTCCCCGAGCAAAACCGTCGCGACTGGGTGGCAAGGCCTAGAATTTGGCGTCTATTCACGAGAACATGCGAACATTGTGTCCGCAAGCAACAAAAATAATCATACCCCTGGGCCATCACAGCGTAAACACAATCCTCCCCTTCTTGGCAAGGTCCTTGTCCGCCCAGACCTTTTCAAACTCCTCGAGCGGGAACAGCTGCGGCTTCTTCAGCTCCATGCCGGCCAGGGCGGCGACGAGCCCGGGCATCTCCCTGGCCATCTCGGGGAGGGAGAAGGCGCCCGGCCCGGAGCCGCGGATGGTCAGGTTCTTGGACCGCATCACGGCGCCCGACACGGTCAGCGAGGGCTGGCCCGACAGCGCGCCGATCTGGACGTACTGCACGGCCCTGCCGCCGCGCGCCGGCGTGGGCAGCGCCTCGAGCAGGCGTGTGGCCACGTCGCCGTTGATGTAGTCGAGCACCACGTCGACGTCCTCGAGCCCGGCCGAGGACCAGTCCGTGTCCTCGCCCTCGCCCTTGAGCTCGACGCGGCGGTCCAGGCCGGCGACGCGCGCGAGCGTGTCCCGGTTGCGGGCCGCGCCGATGACGGAGGTGGCGCCGAGGGCGCGCGCGAGCGGCACGGCCAGCTCGCCGCTGGCGCTGGTGGCGCCGAGCACCAGGGCCGTGAACCCCTGCGGCAGGCCGGCGGTGCGCAGCTTGAGCGCGAGCCACGAGCTCATGCCGGGGTTCACGCTGGCGGCGATCGCGGCGGCGTCAGCACCTTCGGGTAGCGGGACCGCGGCGCGGCGCTCGACGTTGAGGCGCTCGACGGCGGTGCCGAAGCCCGGGGCCATGCCGATGACGAAGTAGTGCTTGCCCGTCGCCTCGTTGACGCCCACGCCGTCGATACCCACCGTGTGCGGCAGCACCGACGCCGAGTAGTGCTGGCCCGAGGCGCGCGAGCGGACGACGTTGTGCAGGCCGACGTACTTCATGCGCAGCTGCAGCTGCGACTCTGAGGGCGCCGGCGGCTCGTCCAGCGTCACCTGGCGCGGGCCATCTTCCCACGACGACGTCTGGACCGCGCGCATTGTGCTGAGAGTGAATGTGTAGAGCAGATACACGGTCTAATAGATTCACAGAAGACTGCAGGGGCTGGTCTGAGGCTTGGGGAGACGATCCGGACTTGGAGAGAAAGCCATCGAGTTTTTCATGGGCTTTCCGAGGCTTTTTATACGACTTCCTACCGTCATCCACAGCTCGCCGAGCTCGCCGCTTTGCCCGTTTGATGCGCCACCTCGGCGGGACAATGGCGTGGAAATTCCGCTCAAGGCGAGCGCGAGCACAAGCCGGCTGAAAGCTTCACTTAGCGGCTCCTCTTAGCACCGACCGATTCCGACCTGCCATTTCTACATATCGAGAGAGCACTGGGTAGATGCCAAGTATTCCGACAGGCCGTCTCTGGGAGAGGGTGTGGTAGGAAGCCACTCGGTTGCTCTCCCTGCATCGCTGGGCGTCATGATGGTTCCTAGGGATTGCGCGTCTTGGCGGTATTTGTCCAGTTAAAAGGTCTCGCGCCGAAGGCGGCGGCGACGGGCGGGGTGAGCTGGGCTGACAGAATCCCGCCGCGCGGCTGCCAGAAATGGAGTTTGATCCTTCGGAGCTGTGTGCTTATGCCTGCCGGAAGGTTGGAGAATGAAGACCTGCATGTATCGCTTCGAGTGCCTATCTCCTCTACGTATCGTCCGCATGTCAGGACGGATGTCTAGGTGCAGTAAAAAAAAAAAAAAACGGCCTCATCTCTTGGCGATGAAGCCAGTCCAAGCACCCGGCCCGCTTTCACACTGGTTAAATACACTGTCCCCGGTCTTTCCCTCTTGGGTATCGCTGGGGTCATTCCCGCAACCCAAAGCCGCGGCGCGTGGAGCACGTCCCCCTTTTCTGCCACACAGAGGCTGGCAAGGCCCAACTGACTTCGCCCGACACGGCCCAGAAGCTCTAGCAAATACGCGCTAGACCAGAAGTCAATTCTCCAGGTTTATTTCATCACTGCCAGGTTGCACTATTCTTCTTCAGGACTACCTAGGCACCGCCAAGATCCTTGTTGGCTCCCAGGACGAGAGCTCTCTCTAGTCAGGGCGTCGTGAGTCGTCTCGGCCCCAAGTCACGAGACGACGTGGTTGTGATTTGGCCCGTGGCTCACCTAGCCGAGCTAGTCCACCACCACCGAAAAGGCCAGGTGCCCGGTGTCTGCCCCAAGGAGCGCTGGCAATTCTGCGGATCAATCGTGCTATATGCGCCCATTCGACTGGCTGCTTTGACAAGATCCATGGCATAACCTGCCAAGGCTGCATTCACTTGCGTGAAGGCCCTTTGGGGATGCTTGCCGATTCGAGCCTCAGGCTGCGGACAGATCGCCACTCAGAACCTGCATCGGGAGAAGCTTGGATATCTAGGTGGACATCTCTGGCCACCACCGCCCTCGTGACCTGCACACGGAACACCAGGCGCATCATACCATAGCTGCCCATTCTCGTGGAACATACTCTAGGGAGGTCCGGACACAATGATGCCAAGGGCGAGTCTCCAGGTGCGAGGTGCCGACCAGTCGGCCACCAAGCGAAAGGCCCTCGAAGATGCCCAGAAGATGCAGATGCACATCGTGGAGGAGTCCGCCAAGAGTGGCAAGGAAGCGCCACCCTACGTCCTCCAGGAGCTCATCGGCAAGGGCAGCTATGGCCGTGTCTACAAGGCCAGCGACGCCAAGGACAACCGCGTCGTCGCCGTCAAGATCATCGACATCGACGAGAGCGACACCCTCAACCCCAAGCTGGCCGACACGTACCGCGAGATCATGAATGAGATCAGCGCCCTCAAGCTGCTGAGCGAGAGCGGCGCCCGCAACGTCAACGTCGTCCTCGAGGCCATACCCGTCCAGTCGTCCATGTGGATAATCACCGAGTACTGCGCCGGCGGCAGTGTGTCCACGCTGATGCAGCCTACCGCACCCAATGGTCTGCAGGAGAAGTGGATCATTCCTATCCTGCGCGAGGTCGCCGAGGCCATCTTCTGGGTCCACCGTCAGGGCATCATCCACCGCGACATCAAGTGCGCAAACGTCCTCATCACCGAGGCCGGCGGAGTCCAGCTGTGCGACTTCGGCGTCGCCGGCGTCATAGAGACGCGCCTCGACAAGCGTACCACCGTCATCGGCACCCCTAACTGGATGGCCCCGGAGCTGTTTGACGGCTCCAACTCGTACGGTACCGAGGTTGACATCTGGGCCTTTGGTTCCCTCGTCTTTGAGGTTGCCTCGGGCTTGCCCCCGAATGCCCTCTCTGGCATGGCCTTCCATCAGCTCGGAAACTTCATCAAGAAGCAGGCGCCGAGACTGGAGGGTGATCAGTACTCGGACGCTCTCAAGGACCTGGTCGCCTACTGCCTCGTCGACGACCCCACCAAGAGGCCACCGATAGAGGCCATACAGCAGCACCCCTACATCTTTCGAACCGAGGAAAGGTTTCCCACCTCGTCTCTGGCGCTGCTAGTCAGGGCTTACAGGCTTTGGGAGTCTCAAGGAGGGTCGAGGAAGTCGCTCTTCAACCCCGGAGGCGCGCAGGGTCTGAACGGCCTGTCGGAAAGTGACCTCTCGTCAACCGCCCTGGCAGCCGACGAGTGGAACTTCAGCACGACCATGGCGTTTGACCAGCGCCTCTTTGACGACTCGGACAACCAGGCGGTCTATGATGTCTACGGATCCAACCTTGGCCTGCCCGAATTCAACGACGAGACCACCCGGCTGTCCAAGGCCAAGGGACGGCGCCGGCCACCTCCGCAACTGCCAGTCTTGAAGGCACCGCTGGAGAAGGTGTTCGACCCAAACACCATCTCCAACTACGAGGACAACTCACGGGTCTATTATGGGCGACCCATGCCGCCTCCTACTGCCTCGGATCTTCCGCTCCGGGACGACTCGCTGCACTCCACCCTCCGTGAGTCCCTGATCGACCTGGACATGTCCCTCGACGGGAGCCGCCTGTCCATGTTCACCGACATGGAGACCATCAGAGCCTCCAACTCGCATGCCTCGTCAGGTGTGGACTACAGCCATCTGGACTACGGCATGGACGACAGCCATGATTTCAACAAGGCGCCGCTGAGCGATCCAGCAGACATGAACAACAACCGTCGTACACAGGACTGGAAGTTCCCCTCAGTGCAGGCCGCCCCACTGTCGGCCAACCCCGAAATATCGCACTTCTCATTCCACGACGATCTCGGCATGACGCCCGAGCCCTCACCGCCGCCGCAGGGGAGGCCGCAGCTGCTCCATCACCAGACGGATCCAATTGCCATGCAGTCGCAGGCCTACAATGAGCTATCGGTACCCCGGGCGCCCGACAACCGAACCTCGGTGGGCTCTCTGATTGACCTCGACGAGAGTCTGCCCGATAGCATGCCAGAACTCACCCGTCCGTCCACTGCCAACTCGGATGTGGGCAGTGTGACTGGCTCTGACATTGGCACGACGGCCAACCCATTCGAATTCGAGCGGCACGCGTCCATATACGTGAGTAGCCCGCCTCGGGGCGGTGGTGGCGGCGGCAGCTTCGGCGGCAGAGAGCCCTCCATCTACGTATCGGACGACTCCGATTTCGCACGGCTTGCCGTCGGGAGCAAGCAAGAAGGAAGCGCCAGCATGCCAAACCTGGTACTGAACGACGGCAACGGCGGTTCCCTCGTCGGGTCGTCCGACTCCCAACGCAGGCCGAGGCCCGACTCGTACGACGACGGCGGCTATCCGGGCGGGGAGTATCTCGACGCGGACTACCTCAGCATGATGGATCACCGGAGGGAAACGCAAGAGAACCTTGGTGGGGGTGGGCAGATGCCGCAACGGTACGACATGAGCCAGCAGCAGCAGTTCTCACAGCAACACATTCGGGATGTCGAGGAAATGCCGACACTCCCTGAGCCGCCATCGGCGCGGGTGATGCAGGGGGTCTGCAGCCAGCAGGAAGCCAGCGACGAGCTACAGCGGATGCTGGCCAGTTTCCAGGAGCATCTCAGCTTCTCTCACGCGCACGTTTTAAACCTCCCCATCCTCCGGAGGAATCCCTCGGGTGGCGGTGGTGGTGGTGTTGGAGGCGGCAGGCTGGAGCCTGCGACCGAAGATTGATGAGAAGACCGAGCCATGTCGGACTGATGTATAAACCACTGAAAAGTCGAATCCGCGTAACGGCTCAGCGCAGGGCGTTGCATGAGCAATGGGATATGGGACCCTTTAGGTTTGGAGGCAAGGACGCTGTTACGATGTTCTAGATACCAGGTAACCTGCGTTGCTTCTTGCTCTTTTCTTCTTCTTTTTTCCTTCTCACTAATATGGTCTTTATTTGCGTTAATCTTGTTTAGAAGCCAGCTACCAGTAATCAGAATTGGATGTATTTAGGATATCCATGCCCAAGACAAAATGTCATTGTCGGAAACAGGAGACGAATCATTCGCTGGCTCGGGTGAGCGAAACTGCCTCCCAGCCGTCAGTGAAAATTTTGTCCCACTGTGAGTCAGTGGCAATGCTATCAACCGCCTAGCACTCCCGCCCTTCCACATCATGATTTGCGCCTCACAGCACGGGGAACCATGCGTTCGATGAGATATTTCGAATGAGCAAAATCTTGCTGGCTCGAGGAGTACCTGCAGTCAGTTCCATTTGTACTCTTATTTTCTCGGCCCAAAGCTGGCAGGCATCATCCAGAAACTCAGCCTCGGGAGCGGAACTGCAGCAGCCCTCGTCCGCGTTTGCGCTCCCCTGAATCTGAGTCGCATCGAGGCCCGACGACGGCACGTCGCAGCCGCCATGAAGACCGAAGTCGTCGAGGTCGACGCCGCCGCCGCCGCCCGCCTCGGCCGCTTCAGGGAGGTGGTGGCGGCCGTCGAGGAAGAGACGCGGCTTTCCAACGGCAATGGCAACAGCAGGAGCATACGAAAAATCACGCCCATCCAGAACCTAGCATCGTGGGAGATGACGACCCCATCACCCTCCGCTGGATCCGGGGATGACGAGAACCCGGCGCTCGAGCCGCTGCGACGGGCGGCAGAGCGGCTGAGGAGCAGCGACGTGCCGGTCGCGTTCCCGACCGAGACCGTCTACGGCCTCGGCGCCGACGCGACGCGCAGCGCGGCCGTCAGGGGCATCTACGCGGCCAAGGGCCGGCCGTCGGACAACCCGCTCATCGTGCACGTGTGCGACCTCGACATGCTGCGCTCCCTCCTTACTCCGGTGTCATCATCATCATCATCATCATCATCATCATCATCATCATCATCATCATCATCATCGTCATCATCCACCAACGACCCAATCCCATCGATATACATCCCGCTCATCGAGCGCTTCTGGCCGGGTCCCCTGACCATCCTGCTCCCCAACCCAGCCGTCGGGTCCCGCCTCGCGCCAGAGGTGACGGCGGGCCTGCCCACGTTTGGCGCCCGCATGCCCGCCTCGCCTTTAGCGCTGTCACTTATCCGAATGGCAAACACGCCGCTCGCCGCGCCGTCGGCCAACGCCTCCACGCGGCCCTCGCCGACCACCGCGGCGCACGTGCTCGATGACCTCGCCGGCCGCCTCGAGCTGGTCCTGGACGGCGGGATCTGCGGCGTCGGCGTCGAGAGCACGGTTGTTGACGGGCTGAGCAACCCGCCCGCCGTGCTGCGGCCGGGAGGCGTGGGGATCGAGGAGATCCGCGCGTGCAAAGGGTGGGAGGGCGTGCAGAGGGCGTATCGCGACGAGGCGGCGGCGCCGCATTCGGCCGCGCCTAGAGCGCCGGGGATGAAGTATAAGCATTACAGCCCTCGCGCCGCTGTCGTGCTGTACGAGGACGGGTTCGGTGCTGACGAGAGTGTGTGGCCGTCGTCGTCGGCTGGGAGAGGGAGGAGGATCGGCGTTATAAGGACGCGGTCGTCATCCTCAGAGGATGGAACTGCTACTACGGCCAATGGGGAGATGGACGGCCGCGAGCCGAGGCTTATGGAGCAGGAGAGGAGGGATGCGGACGGTGGCATGACGATGACGGTGCTGGAAACGAGCCTGGGCCGCGACCCCAGACATGTCGCGCAGGGTCTCTTCTCAGCCCTGCGGGAGATGGATGCGAGGAGCGCCGAGGTGATATTTGTCGAGGGCGTGGGTGACGGTGACGACATTGCCGCGGCCGTCATGAACAGGCTTCGGAAGGCGGCTTCTGAGGTTAGGTGATTGAGGAGCGTCTGGGCGCGGTCTTTTAAAAGGGGGCGTTTACGACATTAGACTCTAAAAAAAAAAAAGGGCACGGCGAAATGGTAGAACAGGAAACCATCATGGGTATTTGGCAATTATCATCGCCACCAAATGACCCCAAACCCCCAGTCTTTTCTTCTTTTTTGACAACATTGGATTCTGTGCGTTTATCACAACGAAAAAAGACAGGAGAAAAAGCACCAATACAGCAACCCAAATTAAAGCCCTTGCCTCAGCCAATCCGACAGTTTCGCCCTGCCAATCTGTGCGAGGTTGTTGACGGCCTGCTCGCTGAAGGGGTCCATGCGGCTCAGGTTGGACGTGTCCTGGGACGGAGCCCTGCTGACCCTCTGGACGACGATGGTCGGGTCCGTCTCGAGGATGATGCCGTCGTCGACGATCTCGTCGATGGCGAGCGCTACCAGGTCGTAGTTCTCGACGATGGTGCGCCTGTCGACAGTCGTCCTGGAGAAGGGGAGAAGAAAGAGGAGAGTTAGTTGCCAGTTGTCCGGTTGTCTGTCTGATTCCACAAACAGAGCAGAGAGACGGGGCACAACATACTTGAAGAGCAGGTGTAGTGAGTCGCGCATGGCCAGCATGACGTTGTACAGCAGCACCTCGTTCTCTTCGAGGCTGCCGACGACGTACATCATGACGTCCGACTCCATCTTGTACAGCACTATGTGGCTGTCGTACAGGATGATGTCGCCCGTCTGCTTGGCCGTCTTTTCGATCAGGCCCTTCTCGAACGACTCTTGCGCCTTCACGTCGGCGTATGGACTGGGAGGGGCGATTGAGGAATCTGGTCATGCGTTATGCCCCCTCTTCTAGTTAGCAAACTCTCGTTCCGTCTGCTTCCTCCTCGGGACGGTAGAGAGATTAAAACGCACCGGCCTGGTCGGCGCCGGGGAGGGCATGGTGGGGTGCGGTGTAGTATTTTGCGAATATTCTCGTTGCGTCATTGCCGAGGATGAGGATGGCCTCTATCGACATCAGAGACATGCCCGGAGCCATCTTCAGCTGGGGGTTGGAGTGCGCTTGCGGAGAGGGTAGAGTGTTGGCGTCGTCGGGATGGTGCTCGGTGCTTAATGTTCGGTGCTCAGATGCTGCTATGCGGCCGACCAACGCCCCGCCGGGCTTCAATCAATGGCCAAGCTGTTCACTGCAGCCTGGGGTTAGGGTAAGACATCAGCGGGTGCGAAATTCGTGCCTGAGGCGCCATTCGATTTACTCGCAGGGCACACGCCTCCAACGCGAACCAGGCGCGTCCAGGTAGTTGCCACTTTACGCGTCAACCCCTGTCCATCAAGCATCCCTGCCCCTCAATTTTTGGCCCCTCTCAATTCTATACCACCGCAACCTGTCTGAGCGCCCAAAGCGTCTCGCCCTTTCCAACACATTGATACCCACGAAGCGATCGATGCAACCAAAACTAGATCCGACATAGCCACGAAGCCTCGCAAAGCCATACAAGAAAAGCAAAACAACAAAATGTCTACCCCATCCGGTCGGCGGACCCGAAACGCACAGTCTGCGACGCCGGGACGCAACACTCGCGGCTCCCAGGCGGCGCAAAGCCCCGCGGCTGGCCCCTCTGGTGCCGGTGCCGACGGCCAGGAGCCGGCGTCGGCCGCGCGGACGCCTCGTGCGCCCCGGGCCTCGCAGGTGGCCTCTAGCCCCATGTTCTTCCAGTCCTCACCCGCCAACGGCAACGGAAGACAGATGCCGCCCTCGTCGCCGCTGCGCCAGATGTCAAACTCCCAGTCCACCAGCAGCGGCCGCAACAACTATGCCCCCAGCTCGCCCTTGAGGCAGAACACGGACAGCCAGGATGACCCGGAGCGGACGCCGAGGGCTAGCGGTAGCCGGCTCATTGGAGGTGGGCCAGATATCTCGCCGCTAGACCTGGTGGTGTGCTGGTTTGGATTTGCTAACGCCTTATAACTCCCACTCGTACAGAGTCCTCCCCCGTCCGCTATGATCCCAGCTCCAGCCCTGGGCGCACTCCCAACATGCACTCGGACAACCTGCGGAGCGGTAGCAGCGCTTTGTTCGTCGGCTCGCGCGCTGGGTCCTCGGCTCGTAGCGTCAGGCGAGGCGACATCAACCCCGAAGGTCTCCTGAGGGCCCGGCGGGGAGATCGCCGCGTGATACTCGACGACGCCGGCCGGGTTATCCAGGACCTCTCGTCCGACGCACCCTCTTTTGCAAACAATAACCCGGACACCTCCGAAGCTAATGCGCTCGGAGGCGACGGCGCTGGTCTCATCTGGGGAACCACGGTTTCCATCGACGATACGTTCGCATCCTTCAAGGACTTTGCGAGAAACTTCACAAAAAAGTACCGCCTCTGGTTCGACGGCTTGAGCGAGGCCGAGACGGCCGCGAGGGATGACGCAGAGTCCCGGCCGTACATGGAGGCCATGGAGACGATGCTGCTGCTGGGCAGCTCGCGGCTGTATGTCGACCTGCGCGACCTTAAGGCGTATCCTCGGACGGTCAAGCTGTGGCATCAGGTGCAGGCGTACCCGCAGGAGCTGGTGCCCATCATGGACCAGGCCCTGACAAACATGATGGAGGACCTTGCCCAGGCCGAGATGGCCAAGCAGCGGTCGCAGAGCAGCGCCGGCGGTGCCAGGCCGCAGCCGAGTGCTTCGCAGAGCTCCGAGCCGGCATTCCCGAGCTCCGATGTGGGTACGCCCGCCACCATGGCCACGCCGCGGGCGGCCGACCACGACCAGGTTCCCGACCTCGAGGACCAAGTGGCGCAGACCACGTACATGGTGCGGCCGTTTGGGCTGGAGAAGACGACCAACTTGCGAGACCTCAACCCCGCAGACATGGACCGGCTCATCGCGGTCAAGGGTCTGGTGATCCGCACGACGCCCGTGATTCCGGACATGAGGGACGCCTTCTTCAAGTGCAGCGCCTGCAACCACTCGGTCACGGTCAGCATCGACCGCGGGCGGATTGCGGAGCCGACTGTGTGTCCCCGCGCCATGTGCCAGTCGAGAAACTCGATGCAGATCGTGCACAACCGCAGCACCTTCACGGACAAGCAGGTCATCAAGCTGCAGGAGACGCCCGACGAGGTGCCGGCAGGTCAGACACCGCACTCGGTCTCGGTGTGCGCCTACAACGAGCTCGTCGACTTTTGCAAGGCCGGCGACCGCGTCCAGCTCACGGGCGTCTTCAGGGTCATGCCGGTCCGCGTCAACCCGCGCCAGCGGGCCGTCAAGAGCGTTCACAAGACGTACGTCGATGTGCTGCACATCCAGAAGGTCGACAACAAGCGCATGGGCATCGATCCGTCCACCCTGGATCTGGCGGCCGAGGACGACGAGACGGTCATGGGCGAGGACGAGGCCGGCGAACAGGGCGGCAACCACATGCAGGAGACGCGCAAGGTGTCTCCTGAGGAGGAGGAGAAGATCAAGGCGACCGCAGC
The DNA here is from genome assembly GCA_003049465.1 of Magnaporthiopsis rhizophila. Classification (NCBI taxonomy): domain Eukaryota; kingdom Fungi; phylum Ascomycota; class Sordariomycetes; order Magnaporthales; family Magnaporthaceae; genus Magnaporthiopsis; species Magnaporthiopsis rhizophila. The sequence goes on from PYSS01000126.1 coordinate 110,875, forward strand.
GTGGCCAGATATATACGAGCTGCTGTCGCGGTCGCTGGCTCCATCGATCTACGAGATGGACGACGTGAAGAAGGGCATCCTGCTGCAGCTGTTTGGGGGCACCAACAAGAACTTCCAAAAGGGCGGGAGCCCGCGTTACCGTGGCGACATCAACGTGCTCCTCTGTGGCGACCCGTCGACGGCCAAGTCGCAGATCATCCAGTACGTGCACAAGATCGCTCCCAGGGGCATCTACACGAGCGGCAAGGGCTCGTCGGCGGTGGGTTTGACGGCATATGTGACGCGAGACCCGGAGACAAGGCAGCTCGTGCTCGAATCGGGCGCGCTGGTCCTTTCAGACGGCGGCGTGTGCTGTATCGACGAGTTCGACAAGATGTCGGACGCGACGCGGTCGGTGCTGCACGAAGTCATGGAGCAGCAGACGGTGTCGGTGGCCAAGGCGGGAATCATCACGACGCTCAACGCGCGCACCAGCATCCTCGCGTCGGCCAACCCCATCGGCAGTCGGTACAACCCGGACCTGCCAGTGCCTCAGAACATCGATCTGCCACCTACCTTGCTGTCCCGTTTCGACCTAGTCTACCTGATACTGGACCGGGTCGATGAGAAGAACGATAGGCGGCTGGCCAAGCACCTGCTGTCCATGTACCTTGAGGACAAGCCCGAGTCTGCCAACTCGAACAACGAGATTCTAGTGAGTGTATTCCTCTCTTGCCGATTGGAACGATCATAGCATCATAGCATGCCCGCTGACTCCTGAACAACACCAGCCTGTGGAATTTCTCACCTCGTACATCTCATACGCACGCGCCAACATCCACCCGACCATCAGCGAGGAGGCCGGGCGCGAGATGGTGGAGTCGTACGTGGAGATGCGCAAGCTGGGCGAGGACGTGCGGTCGGCCGAGAAGCGCATCACGGCGACGACGCGGCAGCTCGAGTCCATGATCCGGCTGTCGGAGGCGCACGCAAAGATGCGGCTCAGCCCCGAGGTGTCGCGCGACGACGTGCGCGAGGCCTACCGCCTCATCCGCTCGGCCCTCAAGACGGCCGCCACGGACGCGCAGGGCCGCATCGACATGTCGCTGCTGACCGAGGGCACCAGCGCCGCAGAGCGCAGGCGCCGTCAGGACCTCAAGGACGCCGCCCTGGCGCTGCTCGACGAGATGACGGCCGGTGGCGGGTCGGTCCGGTATGCCGACGTGGCCAGGCGGCTGGCCGAGTCGGCCAGCGTGCCGGTCGAGGCGTCCGACTTTGCCGAGTGCATGCGCGCGCTCGAGATGGACGGGTCTATCACCATCAGTGGCGAGGGGGCGAGGAAGACGGTCAGGCGGATCAGCGCGGTTGTTTGAGGGAGATGGTTGATTACGTTTGCCGTGGCTGGAAATGATTGATGGATGTATGGGTTAGACAGCACGTTATTATGCGGTGACTTTCGGTTGGGTTGTTTTATATGCGATGATATGGATGTAATGATGGGTTTGGTGACTAAACAGCATAGATGGAACCGGTAGGTGGACGGACTTGTGGTGTAGACGGTCCTTGGGCGTTGGTGTATTGGACGAGCCTATTTCCTTGTCTCCGGGGTTGAATGATATCGAGTAGTATCTGTTCGATGTTCTTTGTTTGCTTTTCTCCTCTTTATGTGTTTGATTACCCCTACATCTGTTTCTACTTTTCCCCTGTCCCTTGTTTCTCTTGTTTTATACCCTCTGATGCAAGATTCTAGCCATCGGACTGTACCTTTCGTCCGGCAGGTTTTGCACCGTTTATTGGTTGCTATAGGAATATCTACCACAACGCGGCCCCTGAGCCCACCCATTTTTGCCATATCTTAAACAAGTCGGCCAGACAGCGAGTTGCAC
>PYSS01000127.1:1904-112044 GCA_003049465.1 Magnaporthiopsis rhizophila
AAAAAAAAAAAAAAAAAAAAAAAAAAAAAAAAAAAAAAGCGACGGTGTGCCGACGACGCTTAGGAGGACTTGCAACACCCAACCCTTGCTCGCAAAGCAAAAACAGGACAAACGAAAGCAAACACATTACAGGACCTGAGTGCAGAACCATCAACAATAGAGTCCTGGCTTCTTCCCTTCCGCCACCACATCATCACACCAGTTTGGCTTCTTTTTTTTCTTTTTTTTTTTCTGTTATTTACTTCTTTTTGCTCCTTCGATGGGAACCCAGTCAGGATCTTGTTGGCTCAGGCAGAGTTGACGACCGGTGCGGGAGCGACGGCGGCGGGTGATGGAGAAGGCGCGGCGACGGCTTGCTTCTTGGCCTCCTCGGCGAGCTTTGCCTGGCGGTCGGCCTCCTCGAGGAACTGGGCGTACCGGGACTTCTTGTTGTGGATGCCGCACTCGGTCTTGGCCTGGCCCTTCCACCTGCCGGCCCGCTCGTCCTCGCCTGCGGCCACGGGGCTGGTCGAGTGCCAGTCGCCGACCGACTTGTATCCTCTGTCGAGCAGCTCGTTGTAGGGCACGTCGTTGTCCTTGATGTACTGCTGCACCTGCTGGAACGACCAGGCGACGAGCGGGTTGATCTTGATGACCCCGGTCTCGTCCTCGACCTCGATGACGGGGATGCTGTTGCGCTGCCCTCCCTGCGACCGGCGGCGGCCGGTCAGGACGGCGGCCACGTTCAGCTCCGAGTACGCCCGCTGCTGCGGCTCAACCTTGGCGACCCAGTCGTACCACTCGGAGCTCAGGTCGTACAGCTTCGCGCCGTACTGGGCCTCGAACTCGGCGACCGTCTCGCAGCCGGCCGGCCGGAAGGTGTGGACCTTGAGGTTGGAGTACCGCGCACTGACCTTTTCCACCAGCCTGTACGTCTCCTCGAAGTGGTACAGGGTGTCGAGGAAGATCAGGTCCACAGGACGTGACGACCCCGGCGACTCCTTCTCGATCTTGGACAGCATGTCCATGGTCGCCAGGCCAGTCAAGCCAAAGGCGGTCGTCTGGTATAGGTTGGGAAACAAGATGCGGCAGAAGCGGAGAATCTCCATGGGGTGCATCTTCTCCAGCTGGTCGTTGAGATGCCTCAGGTGCGGGGATGTGAGGGATATCAGGGGCAGAGATGGGGTGGATGAGGTGGCCGAGCCGTATCCAGATTCGACATCGGCAGCGTCTTCGCTCTTGTTATCCAGAGGCTGCAGTCTCGGCGAGGACTCTAGTGACGATGTCTGCGTCATGGTGATGGGGGACATGGTGATCCTCTGGCTCGAGCAAATATCGGCTCGGGACGGTTGCTGTTGAATGCTAGGGAGAAAGTGCGAGGGATTGTTCCCCCTCCGAAAGGAAGATCGCGGCGATGCCTCCCTGGCCTAAACAAAGAAGCCAAGAGAATGCCTTCAGTTTGGCGGGTATCAAAGCGTAGAGGAGGACCGAGACTAATAGGAGGCTGAGTTGTGACAACGTATAGTGGGCGAGAACAGGTCCAGAGGGGGAGAAGGGAGAGTTTAGTTGCGCGGAGAGAAATAGTCTGCAGCTTTGTAGGGGATGGGACAGACCGGACGGGTAGGGTGGAAGTTCCGGGGGTCAACGAGGTATGTAGGTGGGCTTGGTTGGTTTGTAATGTTGATCCATTGATGATGCACCAGCGTCTAGCGGACGGGCACGGAACTGCAACGGCCGATGCGGTCCCCAGATGCCCAGAGCCGGAGGAGGGCGGAACTCGCAGTCAACACCCTGGCCTGGCACCCAGGGATGCTCTCCAGGGCTGGCGGCAAAGCAACAGACTGACGCAGACACATGCTTGTGATCTCCGGCGCTGTTCCACCACGGCACGGGCTCATTACCACCTACCTGCCTTGCCTGTCCTCATAGTCCTCAGTTACGAATGTTTACAGAGGCCGTCATCGACAGCGGCCTGGCTCAGCACGAGCTAGGAGACAGACTACGTGATAGGACATGCTGATCACTCGCCTGGATGACGGGATGGCACAGCCGCGGAGAGAACTCATGAGCAGAGCGGGAGCCATCCGGGTAGATAGCCGGAGGGACACAAGCATAGTGCCCAGAGGCTAGGCTTGCCCCAGCAGCCTGGTACCAGGCGAACTGGGCAGTTTGCAGGTGAAGTAGCCGCAAAGAAAAAAAAGAAATGGATGGAAAAGCACGCAATACCGCACCAAAACGAGATGGCTTCACAAATAGAAGTCGACGATCACGACATTGGGTCTTCGCTGGGAACCGTGGCCTCTCATTGGCTGAGAACTGGGGGTTTGGCTCAGAGAGGCAATAAGGGTGAAGTCCGAGTCGGCATGGCGAAGGGCGGGTGCGGATGTCGGGTGGCTGTCGGTGGGTTCCTTTTTCATTCCTTCTTTCCATTTTGGTCACCCTTGGCGCGAGCCGGTTTCAGCAAAGATGGAGCCTCGGCTGACAAAAACCATCGACATGCATGCCCGGCAACCAAACTCATCTTGAATGACGCCAAACCGTCTCTCAGACCCAAGATGTGGCCAAACTTCCATGTCATCTGTTGACTCGAGCTTGTCTGGATTCAGTTTGGGCTCATATGGGCTCAGAGCGGTCCAGGCACGGGCGATAAGTCGTGACAGGGTTACGTTGGAGCAACCTTGGTACATAAAATCTGATGAGCCACGCGTTGTCTGCCTCGCCCCATACCAGGTTCGATTCCCGTGGGCAGTATCTGGATCTGCCAAGTCGCTGCCAGATTGATGAGATGTGCAATTTGCCAAAATTATGTCCAAGCCTGGGAGGGATCGACGCTGCGAGGCGGGTGCGACAGAAACCCAGCCACAGCACCAAGTAAAAATGCATGACGTACGCTTGGCGCCACGATCCAATCGACGCACGCCCCTGACCGCTCGCGGAATCACTTTTGCCCCTCCCATCCATCCATCTCGAACAGCTCGACAAAGCCGCGTTGGACAATCCGTTACCAGGCAGAGGCCGAGGCACAGGCCGCCAGGCGCCCCAGTCATCCCAGTCCAACTTTCCTACGTAGTGCGCATTTTGGGTGACGTGGTTACGTCCTACGAGTCTCCAGGAACCTCTCCCAGGTGACACGACACTGTCAGCACCGCCGGCCGCCGGGACCCCCGGGACGCGACGCACGGGCGCGCTCAAGGAGCGGACCCCCTGAGCAGGTCTGTCGCCGGCCGCCGACATGGAACAGGCCAAGGCCGGCGCGGCGCCCCGCGCCGGGCCACCTCGCCCGCAGCTATCTCCTAGCATGCGCAGCAACTCGTACTTGAGCGAGCATCAGCAGTACAGGCCTCCTGGGAAGCCCGAAAACCACTACGGCATCGACACCGTCGTCGAGGATCTGGGCGGCCGCTCCCCGCCAAAGTCCTCGCTGCCCTCGCGGCCAAGACCCGTCTCCACCTCGCCCCCGACCTCGTTCAACGGCGTCCCGTCGCCCACCCGCCCGCCGCGCGTGGTCGAGAGCGGCCTCAACCACGAGCTGTCGCACCCCAACTGTGCGCCCAAAAAAGGCTCCTGTACGAGCCGCCTCGTGGCCACTCTGCTCTACAGATCCCCTGCATCCCGCTCCCACCATCACCACCAGCATGCGCCGGCGCCCCCATCGGCCCCACCTGCTCCCCAGTCCTCCTCTGAGGCCGCCGCGGTATCGCCTGAGGAGCAGTCAGAGATCCCGGCCAACATGGCACCCACCACAGATCCAGTCGCGTTCCCCCTGGAGCCGCCCACGGCCGACGAGACGCTGGATCGGCTCTACGGCTCATACGTGACGCCGCTCTGCGTGGCCGCATTCCTGCACCTAATGTCCACCTTCCCGCTGCCGCCGGGCTCGACCGATTTCACCAGCGCCCACCGCTGCCTCGATAGCCAGGAGCACCCCCTCGTCGTCGAGCTGACCCTCAACCCGACGCCCTCGCCCAGCTACCTCGGGCTCGGCGACCTGCGCAAGCACGAACTCATCTACCGCTTCGAGCGCGAGTGGAACGTCGACGTCGTGCTACAGATGGACACGGTTTGGCGCCGTCATCCCCGTCTGGTCGTCTTCGACATGGATAGCACCCTCATCACTCAGGAGGTCATCGATCTGCTTGCCGCCACCGTCAAGGATTCCCCCGACCTGGCCGCCCGCGTCGCCGACATCACCCACCGAGCAATGCTGGGCGAGCTTGAGTTTGACGCCGCCTTCCGCGAGCGTGTCTCTCTGCTGCGCGGCCTGCCCGCCACCCTCTTTGACGACCTGCGCCCCATCCTCAACGTCACCCCGGGCGTCCCCGCCCTCATCCGCGCCCTAAAACGCCTAGGCGTCCGCACCGCCGTCCTGAGCGGCGGCTTCCTCCCGCTGACCTCGTGGCTGGCCCGTGACCTAGGCATCGATCACGCCCACGCCAACGAGGTACACGTTGACGACGCTGGCAAGCTCACCGGAGAGGTCAAGGGGCTCATTGTCGGCAAGGAGCGCAAGCGCGATCTGCTCCTGGAGATCTCCCGCAGCGAGGGCATCGCCCCCGAGCAGGTCGTTGCCGTCGGCGACGGAGCCAACGATTTGCTCATGATGGAAGCGGCCGGGCTCGGCGTCGCCTGGAACGCTAAACCACGTGTCCAGATGGAGGCCGACGCAAGGCTCAACAGCCAGAGTCTGCTGGATCTACTGTACCTGTTTGGCTTCACGAGCGAGGAGATTGCGCTGCTGTCCTGAACCAGTCAGATGAAGACCATGTAGGGGGAGAGGCGGCGGACGGTTCGCGTTGGATATGCTGAGAAGTAGGTAGCGACTAACGCACACCCGCCGCGCGGACGGGCATTTCCGGTTAGACGGCAAGTAAAGCGATAGAGAGCATGGGGTTAGCTAGATATCTATACCACTTCGAACACTGGCTTTTGGGATGGTAAGGAGTTGATGCTCGCTATCTGCGCTAAGCCCGCGACTGCGTGGGCTCGGCTGAAGAAAAATCCAAGAAAAGTGGTAAAATCCGTGATCACGGGATTGGAATAAATATAATGCGGCTAGGAAAAGAGGAAAATACTGATGAAGACAAGAAAGAAAAAGAAAAAAACGACGGAATGAGATCCTCGGACAACGAAACGACGTCTAGATATCTACATGCGCCATTATTTGTGAGACAACCGCCCCGGCGAGGCCTTCTTCCTGCCGAGTCTCGCGTCGGGTAATCAGGGCGCGTCCGGCGCCGGCCCAGCCTCACCGACACCAGCATCCCCGCTCTCTACCGCCATCGCCTCGTCAGCCGCCAGCGGATCCCCTTCAGGGACATCTGCTGCGGGTTTTGCGTCCAATGTGGCGGGTAAAATGGGCATCTCTACCTGGGCGCTGACGGCGGCGCGGTTCAGCTCTTCCTGCCGGTCCAGCTCAGCCTCCAGCCCAGAGAGGAAATCCGGCCCCTCGTCCTCGTCCTCGACGATTTTGGTAGGCTCGAGAGGTGGCGATCGCGGGGGCTCCGCGGTCGCCTCCGAGAAGACTGGGGGTGTAGCCACTGTGGAAGAGGGTTCTTTCATCTTTGTCTCCACCTTTTCACCATGTTCATTTGCTTCGGCGGTTGCTGGCGCCGAAGGGGCCTCGGCTGTTTCCCGACTGGTCTCTAGAGCCGCGGCCTCTGCTGCTGGTTCGTTGGGTGCCTGCGGAACGTCCCCGGTGCTTTGAGCAACCATCTCGGCTGGCCCGCTTGGCTGATGCTGTGGTTCTGGCTGTGCTGGGCTTCCCCCTGCAGTCACTTCTACGAGGGCCCCAGGTTCCAGTGGGTGATCTTGGGACGCGGGCCCCTCGTCCGTCGATGCTGCTGGCGCGGGTTGTTCTTGTGGGGCCTGTACTGAAGGTGGCGTGGATGGTTTCGTTTCTTCCGTCGAGATTGGCTCACTTATTATCTCTAATCCTGACGGCTGAGCCTCCTTTGGAGGGCTCGGGGTAGCTCTAGTCACAGGAGGCGGGGCGTCCTCCAAGGACATGTCAACTCCCATAGCTAAAGACTCGGTCGCGTGGGTCGCCTCGGCCGACGGGTCTGCGGCGGAAACTGTAGGGACCGTCTCTTCGCCAGGACCAGCATCGGCGACGACCGGCGTGGCCGGGTCTGGCTCCGATAGTTGCATTTCATCTGAGCCTTCTGGCGCCTGCTGCGGTGCCGATGAAGTCTGTGGGTCAGCAGGCGGAACGTCGGCGCCTGGCGCAGGTGACTGGGCGCGCGACGGGCCCGCGGGTGATGCCAGGGCGACGTTTTTCAAAGGGCTCCCTTCTGTGGGTGGTGCAGCATGCGCAAGCTCCGTGGTGAAGTGGCCCGGAGACAGGCGTTTGTGAGGTTCCGGCTCATCGATCGAAGTGACATGAGGCGTGGTGTTGCACTCCTGGGAAGGTACAGAGGGGGTGGCATCGTCGCCCATCGTCATCTGCTCGTCTTGGATTTGCACAGGCGTGCCCTGGCTACGGTCGGCCGTGTCGCTGCCAAGGTCCATATCCACGTCCCCATTGCCCTCTTCTCCCTCGTCTCCATCATCGCCCTCGTCGCCGTCCTCGTCGTCTGATGGGGGAATCGAGTGGTCCAATGGTTCACTGTCGCGCTGGAGCGAGTCTTCGGGCCGCGTCCCCGAAAGCGTGGACTGTCATATTGCGCGTCAGCGAGGGCATGCAGAAGATCAAGCAACCAGCAATGGATGAAAGCGTCGCGAAAGTGTGTGCGCCATCTTACCTCGTTACTTGGCTGGCCGCCTTGCAGAGCAGCAGGAACTGCTTCGGTGCTTGGTCCACCGATAGGGGGCCTAGTGTTGGGGGGAGCCGCCAGCCTGCCCTTCTTACGTCCGCGTCCGGGACCCTTGGGCTTCCTACGCGGTGGGGGAGGCTTCCTGCGCGCTGGAGTCACCTGCTGTGGTTGAACCTCGACGGGCGCGACCGGAGCGGGGATGACACTGGTGGAGACGATCTCGCCGTCGACGGGCTGACCTTCGCTCAGGGTGATTGTTTGCTCGTATGGGTTACCGGCGGCATCGACGCGACGGATGGTGGCGCGCGTGATCATGGGCCCGGTGGACTGCAGGACCTCGGCTTTGGGCTTGAGTGTAATAGTGTCCTTGCGCCGCTTGGCAAGATGCGAGACGGTAGGCCCCTCGGACGTCCTGGGCACTTGTTTCCACACCTTGACCGTGTAACCCTTGTCGGCAACGTCCTCCTTCTTCTCCCCCTTTTCCAAGGCGGGGTCCGGGTCGGCGTCATCGTCGTCGGCGGGGGCTGGGCGCTTGTACAGGCGGCCGGAGCGAGCAGCGCGCAAGAGCTCCTGGCTATGGGGTGGAAGTAACTGCGTGTCCTTGGGCATGCCATAGGGCAGCTCGACAGCCCAGATGTCGTTCCGTGTTTGCGCCTCAACCTGCTGCGGGGGTGTGACATTCACCCACTCTTGCCTCCACTGGCGCACGGGCAGACCTGTGGGACGAGGGGGAGTCCGTCAGCTTCATGTAGCTGGTCGTCGAGACGGGAATGGGCGGGATTATGAGTGGCGCGGTTCGTCGTACCTTCGAAGTCATCGTGCTCGGGATAGGCTCCGCGATTGCCACGGCGGGTCTGGGCATTGGTGCGATACTAAAGGCGCAGGAGAGATATTGGTTTTGTTAGTACCTAGCGCGGTCCGCACAAGAGATGCTTCCGAAGACGCGCGACCGCGGCAGTGTAGGCGCAAGGAAGGAGCTCATTTTCTTACGCCCGGAGCCATCGCGACGGAAGAATGCCAAGGTCCTAATTCTGGCAGGTACCAGGCGGTGCGCGACAAGGTTAGATGACTAGGAGGTTTGAAAGGTTGTATTCAGGGATGTTGTGGTTACAGGCGATGTTCCGAGGCCACCTGGAGTTGATAGCTCCTCGACGCCTTCCGATGCCAATTGAGTCGCATAGAAGCGTGAGCGAGGAACGGAATGTCCAGATTGATTGGGTGTGGCTCGCGCGGGCGGCGCGGTTGGCGGCATGCCTCGACATCCGTACCCACCGTAGACCTAGTTCTAATTGGCTGTGCTTCCCGTGGTGGATACGGTTACGTGCAGCGCAGCTCCAACTGCCAGCGCCGTGGGCACATCCCGTGCAGGTTGTCAGCAACTGGTCGCCTCTGGAGAAGAAACCCAACTTTGACGGGAGATATATGGCTGTCTTTTGCCACAAAGTAGATGCAGATCCCTACAGCGTGCCCTTAAAAGGCCTGGTCAGAATACATATGTGTGTCTTACTAAAGATGTAGCTCTAAGTGGGCAACTCAACATCGACTTTGTGCCACCGAGGCAACCCCTTGATTGTCCAGCTCCAAGTTGATCAAATCTTACGCCTGATATACGGCCCGCCACTAGCCGATAAGCGAATGTGGCGAGCCGAGAGCGGAAATCGGCTGGTAAGGTAAACAAGAGACAAAGAAAAATTAGCCACACCTCAGGTGTTCCGGAGATATGGCAGCCACATAATAAGTCGACCATGTGAATCATGTTGGGCGGTTGAACAGAAGTGGCGCTGACGGCATCCGGCGAGTATATAATCAAGAGTGGCAAATCCTGTCCCGAGAACCCCTTCCGCCGAATATTCCCGTCGGAAAACATGCCAAAGGGTCCATTGAATTCGCTTGCTATGCTCAGCTCAATCCCAGCTTTGTTGGACGGCAATCAAAAGTTAGTTATCATTAGCAAATTGCTTCTTAGTCGGGCTGGCGCATGCTTACCCTGTTGGCTTCTCGCGAACTATCTCGGGTTTATTCCCAGACTCTTTTCCCTATCAACGCATCGCGATGCCGTTAGCTGGACGAGAAACAACCGCCGAGTGGGTGGGGAGGGAGGCATACTTACAGAAATACCCGTCTCTACCACCAGCCTGTCCAGTTGGTAGAACTGCCCAAGGACAGTTTGCCGCTACAAACAGTAAGCATTACACCATGGCAATCCCAAGAGAGGCTTGATAGCAGCTCCAACGACCAACCTTCATCACCTGGAGCTCCCGTAATCCCTCCTGGACCAGCTCCTGAATCCGTCGAGGGTCGCTGACAGCCTGGTTCTCACGAAACGCATCCCGTGTTCGCCTCTTGGCATACTCTCTGAAGTTGTATGCGGTGAATTGGTCACCCTGCCTCAGCAGTTGCCGAAACTGCTCGGTACACAGGTCTTTGGTTAGGCCCAGCGGAATCGCTTATTCAGGGGGCTGCTGGTAGCGGCAGCAGGGGTTGACGGGAGCTGTCGACCTACCAGGGACCTGACCTGCTGGGCCGACTCGCCCTTCAGCGCCGAGACTGCCGACATTTTTGTGGTTGATTATTGAATGAACCCGACGGATCCGGGCGAGATGGGTAGGTGGGAGGAAAGGTCTATGGGCGAGATTTGCCATCGAATGCGCTATGGACATCACTCGTCCATTTCTGCCAACCCCGACCGCCCGCTGCTTGCTGCTTGCGCTCCACTCAGAGCCCGCGCCCACCGTGCCGTTTGTCAGGCTTGGCCAATGTTTTCAACGCCTCTGCTGTGAAGCGACAACGGATTGGCAACTTCGAATTAGAGGCATCCATACTCTGTCCGCTACCGAAAGAGAAGAAAACAATGCATTCATTAGGATCTCGTGTCCCCGTGGCAGGATGGTCCCAGTAGACAATACTCAATAGCCGTCTACTCGAGTGGTTTTATGGTTACAGAGGTTTCTTTCTCTAGGGCCGCCAATGCAACATGCAAATCAGTCACATGGCCCTCACTGCCTACCTGCCCGTTTCTGTGGTCCAGTCCACTGTTGACCTTCTCCCCTTGCCGCTGATGGACGCTTTGCCTATGGTGTTGCATATCCATTTCAGCACACTGCTTCGAGCAGTATGGGGTCAGTGATTTTAGTTGCTCCAGACAGTGAGTGCAGAGCACCGGCGAACCGTCGCAGTCCATGGCTCCGTCCTCGACTCTGAGTTGTGCGCAGTCATCAGCAGCGGTACAGAAATGGGTGTCATTGAGATGAGAGTCCTTGGGCTCGGAGTTCACGATTAGCACTGGCACAGATATACAAATGGGTATGGGCGGGAAGGAGAATAGAAGAAGAGCTCACAAATATCTCGTGGTAACATGCGCTGGAGCAAAATACCGCTGGGTGCCAGCGGTCATCCAAGCCCGCTCGGATTTGGCAAAGCGGACAGGAGAAAAAAGACTTGCTGTCGACAGCACCGTGACAAGCTGTACAAGGAGGAACTTCGAGGGAAGGAGCCGGCGTCTGAGGCGGTGCGACCGTTTTCCGGTCCTTGGTCTTTCTGCTTTTCGCGACCTCATGGGCACTCTGTGCCCTCCTGAGCTCGTCTAGTCTCCGTCGATGCTTCTCCTTCAGATCCTTGCTGGCCAGTGACCGCTCTAGTCTGTGCCCCATGACAACGTCGAGAGAACCACCGTTGCGGAGCCTTCCCAGTTCCTCCTGGCAGCCCTTCGCGGAGCTATCTTTGTAGTCGGAAAAGAAGATCTTATGTATGACCTGGAGAGTCTCCTCTGCTGGAAGAGCTTCGGCGCCCGTCAATTGGACGAGACAATGGTCGACGTCTTCGGAGGGGGCGGGAACGTGGCCGAGTGAGTTTCGGATCTCGCCGAGCACGGTGCTTAGTGCAATGTTGCCGCTGTCCATTTTGGGCAGCAAGTGCACCTGGCCGGAGTCCTTAAGAAGGTGTCTTATGACCTGCGAGCCCTTGACTATTTGGACAATGCGCGCCTGCCTGCCTTTCGCGGCGCGCTCCTCGATATCGCGCAGTGCGGACCTGCGCTCCCGTGCCTGCGCAAACAGGTCGCCCATCTCTTTGGGGAAGGTGGCTTGTACAAGAAAGCACTCGGCATCCGGGGAGGCAATGTACCGGTCATGCATCCGCTCGAGAACATTTCCGTAACACTCGACGCACTCAATGACATGTCTGTGGTTGTGATTCTGGCGGCAGCTTTCCTTTATGGCCTCCACATCGCTGGCGCACAAGGCCTTCTGTCGCTTGGCTCTCCCCAGGTAGTCCCAAATTTCAGGCATTTGTTGACAAGGGCGATGCGCCCGATGCTCCGGTTGGAGGCGCGGCTCGGATGGGCAGATATGGTTTGAAACTGGTCGATCGGGGGCGGGCGGCTGCTCGAATCGGATGCAACAAGTCGCTATGTGACGCTTGCTGGTCGGCCTGACCAGATCCAATTGGACCAAAATATGTGTCGCGGGCACGGTTTGTGACGAGGCAGGCGGTGGTGCATTGGAGACGGTTCCTGGGCGCGTGCCTGGTTGCGTCGATTGCTTGGTGATCAGCGGCTGGCGTTGGTGGAGATTGAGGACCCGGAGCAGCCCCACTTGTGTGCGCACCATGCCTACGGTAGGCACCAGGCCGACGCGACTTCGCAAGCAGCTCCACGCACCTTTCCTTCTCCAGCTGGTGAATCTCATCCATCTCGCCGAAGCAGGAACCGGGTTTCATACCGCTTGCCGATAAGAATGAAATATGGTACGTTTGACAACCTAAGCCTGGCTGGGCTTTCTTCCAAATACACTTTCCATCTGGTTCCTGCGGCTGACAGCCTCGACAGGCCGACAAACTGCGGTCACAGCAGGAGCTGGAACGTCTCCAGGCCAAATACATTGGCACGGGGCATCCGGACACCACCAGCTGGGAGTGGAAAACAAACATCCACCGCGACACATACTCAAGCATTGCTGGTCATCCCCCTCTTGCTGCCTACATGGCGCTCGCTCAAAATGAGCCTGTCGCCAAAGTCCGCGCAGAGATGATACGAGTGAGTTGACTTGCCTGGCCATGGTTCAGAATGGGCGGAGAGCCACAGCATGCTGACGCCATTTGTCTAGAAAATGATACAGCCATGTGGCCCGCCGCCTGCTCGGGAGGGCGAGGACTCGGCAGCTCAGCAGTGACACAGACTGGCAACCGAGCCACTGATGTGCGGATCCCTGCCTGCCTGGCAAGCAGATCTGCCACCTGGGGTCCGCACTCGCTCATGCGCATGAGCTGAGGAATAATTGTTAGAGTAATGATCCTATCTTAGAACCTCACTCTCAACCACCGCATCCCCCTGAGCATGGCTTGCGAGTTGGTGGACGCTGGCTGCGAACATGGGGCATGCGCAACCCATGCGGATAGTTTGCGTCTTCGCCGCGATGGAGTAGCCACTCGCACCGGAGCCTGGATGATAATCGCGGCCAGCGAAAGGCGGAGGAGAAGGGAAGGGTAATAGATCTCCTCTTGTCCAGTCTAAACCCATTTGCCATACGCATATGTCAACGCTCGTCCTCTTAATCATCTTCGCCATCTTCGTCACCGTCTGCTGCCCCGTTTGCGTTTCTATCCTGCCCTGGGCGTCTCTCCGCCTCCGCATAACTGTCACCACCCCGCGGTTTCCTCTCTTCGATCCGCAAGCTCACTTGAAGCTTCCTCTCTAGGTCGTCATTTGCAGCAGCACCGTAAACCTCCCTCGCCATGCCCGCAATAGCCTCATGAGTGACTTCTTGCTTGCCGCGTGGGCCAACGCGCCAGGTGATGGCATCCTCATCATTCTGAGGACTTCTCTCCACCGTCTTGACGACGTAACCCTGCCTTATGAGCCTCTGCAACATCACCTCGGTCTTTTCGAGTGGAGTGTTGACGTTTGCGTTCATCCGTTGCAGATATCTTTTGAGTTTGTGGTCACTCAACTCGCCGCCGTTGAGTGTTATGATGCCGATGATGAGTGTATACAGTCCGACGTGGATCGCTTCAGCATCGGAGCTGTGGATCTTGGATGGCGGTATGATAACCGCCGATCTATAAGGCTCCGGGATTGTGGTGACAAGGATGTACGTGTTGGTGCTTGCCGGCCCCTTGGTCTGTGACTTGGCCGCTATTGGCTTCGGTTAGCAGCAGAGTCACCGGAGACATTTTGGCAGCCGGTCAGCCCGGGCATGGGGGTGAGAGCGTACCTCTCCTCTGCTCCTCTACTGATAGTGTGGATTTGTCGCGGACAGGGAGTTCAACCATTTGCATGCCAAACACTACCTGGAGCTGCTTCTGGGCTCCTTCAAAAACTTTCTTAAATGACCGGCCATGGGCACCCAGCACTGCAAAGAAGAATGAACGGGGGCTGTATCAGTGATTGCTGGTGTAGGTGGATGGACAAAGAACAATCGGATCTCCTTACCCTTTTCCCGAATACCATCCCTACGAATTGGGGTCCTTGAGTACTCGCAGGCGAGTGCGTACCTCACGAGCTTCTTGACCAGCTGCGTCTCAGTTGACTCATCACGCTCGTCGCCGCCGCCATTCATGCTCTCGTCGTCATCGTTGCTGTCGGCTTCGTCGCGTCGTTGTCGCTGTCTGGGACGCTCGTCGCCGTGCGCATCGTCGTCATCTTCCTCGATCTTGGGTGTTGTGAGCAGGAATGAATGCATATGCCAGGACTGCTAACAATGTAGAGGCACACCCGGACTTACATGCCGAGGGCGCCTTTGAAGGATGGGCATGTTCTCTCAGGTATGCCCAGTGCTGCCTTGCGAATAATCGCAACGGGATAGGTATGAGCGCTGTTCCGATCCGCAAAGCTCGGTGGTGAACGTTCGTCGTTGTTAAAGGAGGTCCAGATCAAAAGAGCCGGGTCCGAGGCGTGTGGTCGTGGGGTCTTCCAGGTGACGCGACGCGGGGAAACTCAATTGTTTGGTACCAAGGTGGGCCCGCCTGGGCTTGCCTGCCAGGTCTTCAATGTAGCCTAGAAAGGTTTAGCGCCCGATTGAACCGTCGTCCCGCCCGGCAAGCATGGAGGAGGGACAAGGGTGGATTGACAGGGCAAAAAAGAAAAGTTTTGAAAAATCGCGATTAACATGATCTGGAAACACCCACCAATACGGCCCGCGGCCCAACTCCCTTGCCTTTGCGCCCTAGATTTTGTTGGGCGCATACGAATACCCCGCCAACCTTCGCATCAGTGGACTTCCAAACCCCGGAAAGAAACGAACCGTGAAGCCTGGGCGACATCATACGCCTTGCTAGGGTCGGCCACGATACCCCTCCCTCTCCACTCAGACCCCAACGCCCTGCTTTGGTCTTGATGATCCGAAGCAGGACAGCAGCTGGTGGCTTCGTCTGCCTCAGATGCCAACTCCGGCCTCCCCGGGGCAACTTCCAATGGCCCTACACGACGGCGCACAACGCACAAGTCAGAGGTAACAGTACCGCAGACGACGGACCTCCTGACGACGGCGCCCAAGAGCGAGACCCCGGTGCAGACGGCCCCCCAGAAAACGATGGCTCTCGACCAACCCCGTCGGCGCGCAGATCCAACCCCAAAGTCTACTTCAACAGAGGCACTCGCGTTCTACCAAGGGTCGAAGGCTTGGCTTTCGACGTGTTGGGGAAGCCAGGCGAGACTATTGTGATGACGGATCTGGGCAAAGGCAAGAAGCGAGAAATTCCAGTCCTGGAACCGGCTGTTTCCGAGGCTGAGGAAGACAGGCTAGACATCTGGGGCTCCTTGTATAACCCAGGAGCTGCCACCACCGAGGCTGAGGTCCAGGCCAATATCGACGAACTGCGGCCAGAGGTCAGCATCCTCCCCCAGAGAGACTTCGACGCAATTGCAGGGGCTCTCAAAGGCGGTTTCACTATCGCGCAACTTGTCAGATACATCGGCGCCAACCGGCAATGCCGCGCCGCCCCGGCCTCCTCTCGCACGTCCCAGGCCGACCCGGATGCGCCATGGATCCTTGAGCGGCTCCCGTGGGTGCCCCAACCCTCGCCGGTGCAAAAGCAGCTCGGCAGCCCCAAGAAGGCACTCGTCAGCCAGTTG
This sequence comes from Magnaporthiopsis rhizophila, assembly GCA_003049465.1. Lineage (NCBI taxonomy): Eukaryota > Fungi > Ascomycota > Sordariomycetes > Magnaporthales > Magnaporthaceae > Magnaporthiopsis > Magnaporthiopsis rhizophila. The sequence goes on from PYSS01000127.1 coordinate 16,704, forward strand.
ATGCGTGCGTGCTGGGGAATCTCAATCCAAGAACACGTTGATGGCCCCGGCTACCTTGACGTCCATCTACGCGATCCCGAATTCTCCCTTCTGTTGATTGGTAATAGGAGGTGGCTTCAGCTCGTTTCGCGCATATACCTGCGCAAGGTTGGCGGACGAATAGAGTTGCGACGGTCCAGTCACATGCTACGAATATATAGTCCCAAGGCTATCGCTGATACCATCCTGGCTGGCATAAATCAAATCCTCCGCAATACTGTCATCGAGACTCTGGACATGGGCTCCCTTGCGCCAGGAAATATCCCTCGCGAATCTCTCGAGCGTCTCGGTCAGTTGACCAACTCACACATCCAGCAACGCGGGGCGTCCAGCAAACTCTCCGTCTCTTGGATCCCTAGGCGTCAGTCGGACCAAGATCTGACCTATGAGACAACCCGAGATGTTGTCTTCCGAAAGCTGATGGACGCATTTGGACGGGACGCCCATCCGTTATCCCCGCCAATGGCCATCGTCGAGCCCCGGCAGGGTGGTCCTGAGACGGGCAGACTCGTTCTAGAGCGTAGCCTTCAGGACCTGTCTCTCCCCTGGAACGTCCGGCATGGATCATGGGCTCGGTTCGTCCGGCCCATCTCGTCAGCCTCCACACAAACGACCAATATGCCCTTCCTACCACCGGACCTTATCTCGTGGCTTGTTCGCCCTAAAAGCTATGACACTCAGACTGCGCCCCCACAATCGTCGGCGGCTCCGGTGTCAGACCCGCCAGGTCTTCCTACCACTGGTCACTGGGCGCTGGCAAGAACTGCTACTCATGCCGTCTTTGGCCACCTCCTTCACCACACCGAAGAGAAGGATGTCATCTCACAACCAAGCACAGCCCTGCCTTTACATAGCCCTTCCCCTCGGATTCTATCAACGGCCACTCCCCCACTGTTCGGTCGTGCTTTCTCCAACACCGCGGAGTGCGGGCCCACCAGCAGCCAGCTCGTTATTCGGCTGGTCCCTTCGCCCAACGACAGCAGCGCCCTGCACGCGCCAGCTCTAGAGCTCCGCGTCCGCATGGTAAACAACTTGGTCGCCGACATAAAATCACTCCGTGCTCTTCACCGCGTGCACAGCTTCGACCTGCTCCTACCGGACCACCCGGTGGACGCACGCATTACCCAGAGACAGATCTCGCAGCTTCTAAGAGGGGATGGCCCTCTGGAGGCGCACCCCACATTGAAACCACTGGTTGACTTCTTGGGCCGGTCGGAAATTTCGCCCATGGAGACCGTTTTCAGGACTCCTTCTCTCGTCAAAGGCATGACCGTCCCAGTCCGCCTCGGCCACAACGCTGCCCGTCCACACGATGACGACTCGGGTCTTCTGACTCTCGACTACCTCTTTGCGGGTCTGGAGCTGCGGCACAATGCCGTCACCTTCTTCCGCGACCGAAGCCTTGCCTACACGACCGTAGTAAGCAGCCTTGCCCCACAAAGAGTCGAGGTTTCGCTGCAGGCATCACCGTGGCGGGAGGCGAATCCATTCATAGAGGGCGCCGAAGGTGCAGCCGAGAGCTTCGTCGCCGATATACTGAAGGTGGCCCAGGGTGATGAGTTTGAGTGGTTCCTGTGAGTATCACATTCGCTTAATCCATCCTGTGCTTGGATGCAGTATTGCACCCGCCGTGTTTATCGCCCTCCCTACACCGTATTGTATAGATGTGCCATCAAAGGTGGCTGGCGAAACGACGCATCCTTATTCTATGGATAACTGTATAAATATATACCTTCTCTCTCTATCTCTGAGCAACATTGCTTTATAGTGCATGCCGTTGACACTAGGTAGGTATCCATGACCTTGACAGTCTACCTACCTACCTGGTTGGTCGTCGAAGGATATCACGCGCACGACACACTCAAATCTTGCTGTTCTGAAGATGTTCTTCCGCCGGCTCTCGGCAACACTGGATGAATGGGCTAGGCATACCCCCCGAGAGTCGACTTATCGGCTTACAGCCTGCTGCAGCACAAATAACTTGTCACCTAAAGTCCTCACATCATTCATCTTCCTTCACCCTTCAAGCCTCTTCTCCAGGAGAGACACCACACTGTTTGATCACATGCGCATGACTGGAGCGGATCGAGGTTTTCCTTCTTTTTTTGATCTTTGAAATCACTTTCTAAAGAGAACTCTATTTTGTACTAAAGCACACTATGGGAGAAGAAGTTTTGATCCGCAGAAAATCCCTGACCCGTTCCTCTCGAATGTGCCCCAAAACAAGCTTCCGAGAACTCTTTTCCGTGCGCTAAGGCAATTGTCGGCAACCCCCCTCATCATTGGCGCGATCATGTAATAGCGACGCCGGTGGGTATAACTTGCCTCCCGCGTCTCGGGACGATTTGCTCCTGGTGATTGAGCAGCTTATTTCTTGGCAGCCTTGGCAGCAGACTTGGTGACCTATTGTTCAAGGTGATTAGCATCGAGTACAAAGCACGGGTGGAAATCTGTGGAGATTGAAAGGGTAGTGGACATACCTTGCCGGTTCCGGCAGCGGCCTTCTCGACGCTCTTGATGACACCGACAGCGACGGTCTGACGCATGTCACGGACGGCGAAACGACCCAGGGGAGGGTACTCAGAGAAGGTCTCGACACACATGGGCTTGGACGGAACCATCTTGACGATGGCGGCGTCGCCCGACTTGATGAACTTGGGGTTGGCCTCAATGGACTTGCCGGTACGGCGGTCGAGCTTCTCAACCATCTCGGAGAACTTGCAGGCAATGTGGGCGGTATGGCAGTCCAGAACCGGGGCGTAGCCAGCACCAACCTGGCCGGGGTGGTTCAGGATGATGACCTGGGCGTTGAACGAGGCGCAGCCCATGGGAGGGTCGTTCTTGGAGTCACCGGCGACGTTGCCACGGCGGATGTCCTTGACCGAGACGTTCTTCACGTTGAAACCGACGTTGTCGCCGGGGACACCCTCGGCCAGCTGCTGGTGGTGCATCTCGACGGACTTGACTTCAGTGGTGACGTTGGAGGGCGCGAAGGTGACGACCATGCCGGCCTTGAGGACACCAGTCTCGATACGGCCGACGGGCACTGTGCCGATACCGCCGATCTTGTAGACATCCTGGAGAGGCAGACGCAGAGGCTTGTCGGTCGGGCGCTTGGGGGGAGTGACATCGTCAATGGCGTCCTGGAGCGAGACACCACCGACGACAGTCTCCTTCTTGCCGTCCTTGGTGATGGTCTTGGTCCAGCCCTTGTACCAGGGAGCGTTGGGGGAGATGTTGGCCTTCATGTCGGCAGACTCCGAGATCATGTGGTCGCCGTTGAAGCCCGAGATGGGGACGAAGGGGATGGTGTCAGGGTTGAAGCCAATCTTCTTGATGAAGTTCTTGGTCTCCTTGACGATCTCGTCGAAGCGGCTCTGGGCCCACTTGGCAGTGTCCATCTTGTTGACAGCGACGATGAGCTGCCTAACACCGAGGGTGAAGGCAAGCAGAGCGTGCTCACGGGTCTGGCCATCCTTGGAAATACCAGCCTCGAACTCACCGGTACCGGCGCCAATGACGAGAATGGCGCAGTCGGCCTGCGAGGTACCAGTAATCATGTTCTTGATGAAGTCACGGTGGCCGGGAGCATCTGCATGTCAGGCGACGTCGTTAGCATGGGACAGGAGACGGCGTGTCGATAGGGCCAGGGGTCCGCCCAGTCCAGGCACACTTACCGATGACAGTGACATTGTACTTGGCAGTCTCGAACTTCCAGAGGGCAATATCGATGGTGATACCGCGCTCACGCTCAGCCTTGAGCTTGTCCAGAACCCAGGCGTACTTGAAGGAGCCCTTGCCCATCTCAGCGGCTTCCTGTTGGCATAGTTAGTATCTGACATGCGGCAGCCCAAATATGGAAGGTGGGGGTGGTGGGTGCTGGTCCGTGCAGTATGCACATCGTTTTTGCAGATGACGCGAAATTTTCAAGTGGAAGAGGTCGCAGGGCTGAGCGGGGAACAAAGCTTGGAAAAAAAAAAAAAAAAAAGTGCTGGGCCCCGCCCCCGCTCTTGCGCCGAAAGCACAGAACTGGTGGGTGAGATTTGGGAAAGTTGCCGTGTGCGAGTGCGAAAATGTGTAATGTGCGGTTTTGGTGAAGGTGAATTGTCTGGAGATAACCAAAGAACAAGAAGAAAAAAGCAAGAACGCACCTTCTCATACTTCTCGATCGTACGGGCATCGATACCCTTCAGCTTGTAGATAAGGTGACCGGTCTGTAGTATGCTTCGTGTCAGCAATCTGAGTGTGGGCTCAGTGGTGCCGCTTCGTGGGCGGATGTCACAGAGAATGGATTGTAAAGCAGTAGCTTACCGTCGTCGACTTGCCGGAGTCGACGTGTCTGTATGGTGATGGCCCTGTTAGCACCGCAATGTTCCTCCTCGCCGCGACGTATAGCTTGTCGGGATAGGCGCGGGTTGGGAATGGCGATGGCGCTTTGGCCGAAGCGGCGAGGTGAGACAAACCCGATGACGACGACCTATTCACACGACGCAGACACGCAGGTTAGCGAAAGATGCTGGAGAATGCCAGAGAGACTGGGTCACTGCGTCTGTAGCGTGGCCGGCGACCAGAGGAGGAAAGAACTTACGTTAAGGTGAGCCTTCTCCTTGTTACCCATGGTGGCGGTTGTTCAGCTGGCTGACGAGAAAGGTCTGGTTGTGCTTGCGCGAAAGTGAGGCTGCGGCGGCAGTCGCGATATGTTTGTTAGAGTGGTGAAGAGTAGGCGCAGAGGAGATCGTGCCTCGAGCTGGAGTGCTTACAAGGGAAATTGGCAGATCAGAATGCTTGATTCAAGGTGTGCCGACGAGGGAGAAAAAAGAGAGAAGGGCTGGAAGGTTGGGAGGGGAAATCTACCTTTTATTTACGTGGGCGAAATCCACGGCGCCCCACATTCCGTCAACCAGACTCCCTCCATTTTTTTTTTTTTTTTGATTGTTTTGCCCCTCCACCTTGGACCCCGCTGACCCTCCTAGGATTGCCCCTCGAACGATTGATTGCCTGCGCCCGCTGCAGACGCTGATGGCAAGAATTTTGTTTCGTTGCCCCTCTTCTCCTCACGCGGTAAGTCGGCTCCGTGGGGCAACCTAGCCCACACACAGGAGATTCCATAGCTCTCGAGCTCTGCAGCGCTAGGTTGCCGCAAAATTCCCATGTCTGCCGATACCACATGCAGTCTTAAACACCGCCCCTTCTGCGCCTTTCCTCCTGCTCGTATAGGTGGGTGTTGGGCGTGATATGGTTGTATTTACGGCCAACGTGCCCTCCGCTGCTGCGTCGATTTCGTCCGTAGTGAAATTGTAGGTGCACGTATGTGAGTCCCATGCTCGGGCGCTTACTTCTTTTCCACGTCAGGGGTGTCGACGCACCCTCCTCCAGCTCGTGATGTTTCTTTGCAGCCAAGCTGTACCTAGGCGCCAGCATGTCTCCCGAAACGCCGACCCACTCCCCCAATCCAACCGAACGTCACAGCCAGCCTCCTCGCAGACAGTTTCTCCAGTCCCACACTCTGTGGCTGTCTAAGGACATGATCGGGCAGCGACTCACTGCCCGATGAGTTGCAGGAAGTCCGGACCAAAGCCCATCTTCAAACACCTGGCAGTCCTCGGCCCATCCTTGGTCTGGGCTACGAAGAGCACAAACCCACCTGATATCACGAAGATTATGCGCCTACGTGGGCGGGCATTCTGCTTTGGGACGGTCTGTGCGTCTTCCCCGCTTGACTCGTGCCCAGTTGCTCTCACGAGATCCCAGGGGCTGTAGAAACCTGTATTGCCTTCCCCGTTTTGCGCCCGACGAAGAGGAATACCTAGGCGGCTGGTGGCCATTAGCCCCCAAGAGTGAAGAGCTTTTGGCACGCATGGTATTTGTTTGCATATGGTAATTACCAACGTCCCAGATAGAAAGGCGCCACTCCCGTCCTTGCAGATCTTGTCTCGGTGTCTCACCAATTTATCGACGGCGGCCAGGGGCCTAGCTTGGCATGGGATACAATATGCTGACAGCAAAGAATACCAAGTCAAAGGGTCACGTCCATGGAGACCTGCACGATGACAACAGATAAGTCTTCAGTTCCGACTACGCTAATCAGAACCTCAATTGTCCAATTGCCTCCTTGATAAACCTGTTCAGTTGCCTTTCGTATATATTCTTCCCGTTGTATTTCGTGTTCCTTTTCCTGCTTCTGGTCGTTTGTTTGTTTTCTCAGGGACACGCATGGGATTGCGTGTTTTAACTTTGGAAACAATGGTATGGAAGGTCGGGTCAGTGACGCTCTGCCGCTATCAGATATCATAAGAGAGTCTCGGTGTGAGAGTAGCTTCGATGGGGGGGTGGGGGGTTCTCATTCACGAAAAAGCAGACCCCCCTCAGCCGTCACTACTCTCACGAGAGGCGGTGGTCGCATTTACGATAGTACATACAGTACTCTCACCACGCAAGCTTGGGGGTTGCCCCCAGCACAGCGTCATCTGACCCCCGTGGCTCCCCAGCTGACTGTCTCTCCATGTTTGTTCCTAAGCCCGCCTTCGCTGCTACGCCGGAAGCTAACGTTATCGGCCTCGCACTCATCGTTGGTGGCCCATATCCTCTCAATGCAAAGATCGAATGGTCCGGGTACCCGGTCAGTCAGGCCGACACCGACTGACCGCACCTTTTGTCTGAGGATCTCTGCCTGTGGCTCGACGACGAAGCCGCGGTTTGTCCTGACAAAGTCACTCCACCTGATGAGAATGGTTTCCCACGACCCGGGCGTCTTGGAGAAGAGGCGATGCTGGTGCAAGTCGGTCGGCACGAGCGACTCTGTCTGGACATTAACAAAGTAGCTCCTGCCGTCCGACTTGACGCGCATGGCGAGATAGGCGTACGAGTCGATGTTCCACAAGCTTTTCCCAAACAGTGTGCGCGGTTGATCCAATGTCCTCCACGCGGCATAACCTGTTCGTTGGACGTCTGGCCTGCCACTGGGCAGCTCGGTGGAGATGATGCCTTGGAATCTGGCGTATGCGGCAGGAGCGGTCGCGGTGCTCGGTGGACCTGGCTCTGATACTGCCTGGGAGCTTACCCAGTCCAGGTGTGACTTAGAGAATCCTCCAACGTCGATATCCGACATAGTCTTGCAGCGTGTGATCGATTCACGGTCGTGGAATGAGTGCAACTGGTAGGGACCAGATGGCCCTTTTATGCCTTCCGATCTGAGCGCTGTGGCAAACATGTCAACAGATGATGTGAAGGTCAGGCCTGTCGAGACCTTGAGCAGCATCGGCGTCATCGGATAAGCGTACCGATTTGAGAAAGCCTCTTGAACTCCTCGAGGCTTCGGCCCCAAAAGCCTCGGCGGAGACAGGCGGTAGTGTGCATCTTGAGGAGCGGCGTCTATGGTGATTCAGAGCCAGTTGGCTCAGTTTGCAAGCTGCGTGTTGCGTCAAATCGTGAGCCCGCTGAGTGGATTCGTCCCCGTCTGGTATAGACGCTTCGGCACAACCTTTATCCCCCTTTGGGTTCGGAGCATGCGCAGGCAGGGAGACGTTGTATCTTAGGTCGGCGCTGCTCGAGTCTTCTCACGCCGTATTTTCTAGCGTCAGGCTAGACAAGGGGCAGGTCTGGGGCTGGCAGAGGAACGTAGGTAAAGAGCAGATATCAAAGACTTTTTGACGTCTCGACCCGCACCTTGGACATCCAATTGCTCCATGAGGCTCAATGTGGGTCGCCGCGTGGAGGTATGCACCCCGCCCACATAAAAAAAGAGAGTCCTACATCTTTCTCTTTTTGAAAGTGGATAACGCAACACTATCTCAAACAAAAACAACATATTTTGCGAAAAAGAAATCCACATTTAAATACCAATTGAGGTTTTTTAACTCCTTTTTTTTATTTTTTTTTTATTGGATATTGTTTTTTGCCTTGGCCGCAAATGCATTGGCGAAGCGAACAATTAAGCGTTTAAATTTTTATGGTCGGGAGGCAGGCTTGTGTTCCAGCAGACAAATACGTTTTAGTCAGCAGTCCAACGTCATGTCATACCCAGCCCGCAAAAAAAGTGACACCGGCTCAATACCCTTCACTGGCTAAATTCCCAGCAACACAATGACAGAAAATATACGAAATATAACCTGATTGTACTGTGAGCTGTAAGCAATATTATGCTCATTTTTCTACATGTGCAAAGGGTGATTTTAACCCTTTTTTTTCTTTTAGTCGTGTGTCGTGGTAACGTATCCGGCCGGGGGACATATATTGCGGGCTCGTTTTTTTTTTTTTTTTTCGTTGGGGCGCCAGCCCGGCGCAACGGGACAGGCGGCCATACATCGCTAGTGGATTCTCACGGCCTCGGTCTCTGGCTTAGGCTCAGAGCCAGCTTGTCGGCCATGTCTTTCCCCAACGGACTATAATGCCATTGTTCAGGGGCGGAACAGTCTGCATTAGCCTCCCAAATGCGCAGATGCACCCATAAGACCTTGGGAAGAAGGGGGCTCGCTCATCTTCTAATTCGTGTCCCTAACCTTGCCAGTTCCCCGAAAACTCGTATTTCCCCAATAGCAGCTAGTGTAAAGTCCTTGCATAGTCAAGTGATCGGTGAGTTCATCAGTACCGTGTACAAAGCGGAAACTATGGAGAGCTCTGCTTCTACTCTCCCGGCACAACGTGCAGCCCTAGGGACGTGCTCCTAAATCCTACTACGTCCACAAGAAGATGGCCGCGGCCCGTCTCTGAAAAATAACTTGGTAGTGGAGATTACAAAATAACAATCCGGCTTTCATAGGTATAGCTTGAGGATGATGTTGGGTCCTCTGCGCGTGTCGGCGTGCGTGTCTTGCAGCCAACATTGGGGACTACCGGCTTTTGCCTAGGCAGGCAGCAGAGGCGAAGCAGGCCGCTGGTATTAACAACCTCCCTCATACAGTGCTAACACACAAGGCTCGAACTACACTGCTTTGCATACCTTGTTATGGTTACGCCTCATTTCTGGTCTGCCCACTGGGCACGTATAAGATGCTCATTCGAGGCCTCAGGAGGTAGAATAGCATTCGAGGTCATCTATCAGATACAAATGCCGTGCGTATAGGTGCTGCTGGGCAATGAACGCAGGACCTTGGACCCATATATTGCCAACCAAGAACCCACCTATCCCCGGAAACGGCCTGCGAGGGAAGGCGCTACCCCAGCTATCACCGACACGGGCGCTCCTTCCTCCTAACTTGTTTTGCAGTCGAAATAGGGTTGAACCCCAGAGCCTCAAGGCCCGCCCAGGTGGAGTCTCTGCCTACTGATCCCACGGCTCTGCACGCGTTATATCTGCGAAAACAATCTGCCCGCCCTCCTCCAACTCCCAACTCTCCTCCTTCACCCACCTTTTTCTGCTTGCCCGCACAACCACCTTCCGTTCAGCCATCCCTCCACCAACAATTCTCCGCTGAAGGTGGAAAGGCGAGCGCACTCGATATCATTGACCCGTCGTCGTTTTCACGCCTATCATATCTCTCCTCATCACAATCCTCCCTTGATCCGTATCTTCTCGCCGGCCACCTGGGCGCGCTCTTCCGTGGTGTACGATCACACGCCTGCGGCTCCAGCCAGTACTACCCTGGCGAGTCTTGTCTAGCACGCGGCTTCACAGAACATCTTTCTGTTCGCGTTTCTACCATTGTACCCAGCCATTATCAGTGTATCTTGTCGTGTTCCGCCACTCGCGTACGCGCCCTGCCCAGATACTTTTTTTTTATTCTTACTCCACATCACCTTCTCATCATATTGCATTCCGTTATCTCAACTCTCTCCCTCCTCAACCATTCCCGGTCGCGCCTCGGTCGAAGCCCAGGAACTCCCAGCGACCTTTTATTCTCCATCACTCCCAGCAACCATGACTGCTTCCGACGGCGGTGACGACAGCTTTGTCGCTCGCTGGGTCTCCCGCAACCGACAGGGAAGTGCCCCAGATCTCCCAGCCATGTCTCGTGGAGCACGCGCTCGCTCTGCGAGCACTAGCACGTCCTCCTCGGACGAGGAGGCGGGCGCCCGGCTGAGCGCGCTCAGCCTGAATGACCCTGCCGAACGTGTTGACCTTCAGTAAGTCTACCCTTGATACTTGATTTCATTCACCGGATCTGACGCGTTTTCTCCAGGCACACCGCCACCATTGATCACGCAGTCCGTGGCAACCAGAACATGTTCAGCTCCGGTCCGCTTGTAACCGAATCGCGCCACCTTGAGAATGGATCTCCATCTCGCTTTGAGCTCGGCAACACGCCCTCTGGTGATGTGTTCCTTGCCTCCTCCGGCCAGCCCTCTGATGGCCATCAGGTCAATAACCGCCTTGCAGTCATCCAGCGAGAGGTGATCGCTCACAGCAATGGCAACAGCCTTGGCTCGCCCCTCCGTGCCTCTACGGGCCATCAGGGCGACAGCCCCATTACCGTCATTCAACGTGATGTCGCTACGCACGGCAATGGCAACTTTGGCTCGCCGGCCCCCGTACTCCGGAACCGGCCTTCGAACATCGGCACCGGCTTTGGCTCTCAAGCCCAAGTACTCCGCAATCGGCCTTCGAACACCAACATGGGCCATGGCTCGCCGGCCCACGTACTCCGGAACCGGTCTTCGAACATCAGCGGCCGGCACCAGGTTGGTGGCGTCGATGCCCAGGGTATCTATTCGCATACTGCTTGCGTCTTCGTCGCCAAGTAAGTCTACATCTTTCTAACCTCATCGAGCCTCAATACCTTGTTGCTAATTATTTCATGCGAAGTCTGCCTGAGCCCAAGGAGGACCGAGCCCTCGAGGCAGCTGTCACTCGCGAGTTCAGCAAGTATGGCACTGTGTTCGTCAAGATCCGCCGGGACCCTCACCACATGCCCTTCGCCTTCTGCCAGTTCACGGTAAGGCCTTTGACCAGCACCCCTGTCCACTCTATTGTTCCTCAGTCGGCTCTGTTATCCGTTGCTAACCTGCCCGCGCATACTTGACAGAACAGCGACGATGCGAAGGTCGCCATGGAGCTGGCCAAGGGCGCTGTGATTCTCGGGCGCCCTTGCCGCACCGAGATGGTCAAGGCAAACCGTAAGTCACGTCAAAATAGCTATAGCGGAGCAGAGCATTCGCGGCGTGTTTGCTAATATATCCCAGGAGTCTTCTTCATCCATCGCATTCGGGGTGATCCAATTACAGTCGAGGAAGCGAAACAGCTCCTCGAGCAGTTCGGCGCGTTGCTGAGTGCCGAGTACTCGGCTCGGCTCCAGGCGGAGCTCGGCGTGGATGCTGTTGTCATCGTGGAGTTCGCCACGTTCGATCCCACCCGTGATCTTCAGTCGGTATGTGATCCGTGTCACCCCCCTCAAGCCTCGGAGACTTTTAGCTCGCTAATCACGGACCAACACGCTTAGGCTTTCCGCAACAGCGACACTTATCGCGTCGACGCCTTTGACTCGCGAAAGGGCGGCCCAGCTCGTCGCGCCGACGCCGATGAGGTGTTCCTCAACCAGTACGAGATCGACCGCCGCTCCATCTTTGTAGGCAATCTGCCCGTCGACATTGAGGAGGATGCAGTCAAGGAGCTGTTCTCCGGCGCTGGCACCGTCATCAAGATGCAGCTTATTAAAAAGTCCACTGACTACGGTATAGTTTCCAACCGCCATCCTGCCCATCCCCTGCTCTCTGTGCTGACTTTGAGCTATTAGGCACTCGTGCATTCGCATTCATCGAATTTGACCGAGCGGACACGCCCGAGACTGCAGTCTCGCGATTCGTAAGTCTTCACCGCCTCCCCCACCGCCATCGGAACTGAATGATAACTGTTTGTTCCAGCACAATCACCACTTCCGAGGCTGCCAGATTCGTGTCGAGCGCAAGGTTGGCCGAGACCAGGCCCCCCGGAGGGTTCGCTCGCTGTGTCTCATCCAGAACCGGTCGGCTGACAAGGCCTCTGACAAGTTGACGCCCACTACCCCCCGGGCTCAGCCCAGCGTGGGTAACCTCGCTCAGCGCAATGCAACTGACGGACAGTCAACCCCAGGCCAGGTGCAGCCCGTTTCCCCGGCGTGGAACTGGATGTATCCCGCTCACTCGCCCACACAGCTGGCTTTTAACAGCCAGGCCTTCATGGGTTCTCCCAACTCATACGGACAGCAGATCGGCCACCCGACAGCTCCTTTGACTCCGCAGACCCCAGAGTCATTCAGCCCGTACGCTCCAGGCTACTACAGCCCTATCTGGTCCGGCATCCCTTTTGTCCAGAATCCAGTCGTTGGCGCGATGCCGTCCTTCTACCCCACGTACGGCAACCCTCCTGTCGCCGGCCTACTCAACCAGCAGGGGGGTTCGAACGAGGCCGTCGACACCCCGACTCGAACTCACCGTGAGACTGCCGAGAACCACGATCTGGCCCGCGGCGATGCGAACGACGCCTAGAGCACATTGCAACATCCACGACATCGTCTTTCCATGCTTGATATGTGTCCATATGCCGGCAAAATCCTCGGTTCGTATCTTGTCTTTTTCTTGCCATATTATGGCCACGACTCCCCATATGTTTCATGCGATGCGATTATTTGTGAATTTCGCCTTGTCCCCTTTGGGTCTGTTCCCTCACGATCGATGCGCAATAGCATGGGCACCTTGGCTAGGAACCCGCTCCAGGTTTCCATGATACGGAGCGGGCGACTTTTCTAGGAACTCCCGTCTGGTCTTCATCGCACGGAACCCTTGGTTCGGAGTCTGCATTGGTTTTCATGGCGCAGGCACCTTTCCTCGGAACTTGGACCTTCCACCTGGTTTTCATGGCGTGGAACTTTTTGATTTGAATCTCGGTCTGGCGTCGCACGGAATCCTTGGTCTGGAGCCTGCATTGGTTTTCATGCGCGGGCCCCTTTCCTAGGAACATCCGTCTGGTTTCATTGCATGGGCATCTTTACTATGAACCTCATTCTTGTTTTCATTGCCTGGGCCTCCTCCTGGTTTTCATGGTATGGGGAGGCCCTGGCTCAGGACATGCGTTCTGCATATCTTGTGTTCACGGTGGCCAATACGCCAAAGTGGGGAACAGGGGGATTATTCGTTGCATTTGGACAAAAAAGGAGAGAAATTGGGTGTGAAAAAAAAAAGAGGACGGGGTTGCAGGCGCGGTGGGCAAATGGAGGCTGCTCAGAAGGATTCTCAAAGATGGCGTTCATGAACGGAGCGGATGAACATTGGTGGGGGTGGGTTTTGATTTTCAGCGTTGTCTTGTCATCTGAGAATTTTTTTTGATCGCGATGCTACACATATTGGTTGCTCTCGTCTAATCATAGCGATATGGAGACGGGGCGCGGACACATTGCCATTAATTCATCAATTATTGCGTTGCATTCTAGGCACGACCTGTACCTTGCATCCAAACTCTCATGGCGCACATCGCAGGCATCCACCTGCACTGCGCAGCCCAGTGAGAGAGATAGAGAGAGGCTTTTGGCATCCATGCGGCCCTGACCCCTGGCGGGAAAATGTGTGACGGGACAGTGACCGTGGTGCCGTGCTACTCAATAGAAGAGCGTAATCATTAGCCATCGGTGTGGGGGTAGCAAAGATTAGAACGATACGCACGGGGAGAGCACACCTCCATGTTCCTCGGCGCCTTCGCCGCTCGTCTACCCTCTCAAAATTCTCGCCTCCCCACACATGGACGACACGTGAAAACTAGCAGTGAAGAAATTTCGCGGCCCGTCTTTGGGAAAAGAGGTGACAGTCATAAAGGAGCGGCAGCATCACTCTTCTTCGTGGGCGCAGAGAACACCCGGCACGGAACTGCGAGATCACATTGCGGGCAGAGACGCACACGCACACGTCAACTCACTAGACTCCCGTACACGCCGCACCAAATCGAGATAATAACAGCCAAGGGCACCGGGCGCGCAGATGGGGCAGCCGTCGTACGAGGCATCGAATGCCCTTGTCTATGTCACCTATGGCGCCTTCCTGTATGTAGACCCGGACCTGATCCGTTCCCGCGCCAGCTGAGGTTGCTACGCTGACATGGACGGTGCCAAGGGTGCTTGGGACGGGCATTGCCTGGAGGATGAGGAACCAGTCCAAGAGTGACTTCCTCAACGGAAACAGGACCCAGACCGGTCAGGACCGACCGCAAGCCGTCTCGCCCGCAGAGGCGCGGGCCTGCCATTCCATCCCTTCACTCTCTTCTCTGGATATACATGGAATGCTGACACGTGCAAATCCCGACTCTAGCGCTTCCGCTGGCTCTGAACTTCATAGCGTCCGGTGAGTAGAGGTGGTGGATGACGCAGGCTCTGGCGAGCACCAGTCACCTCGCCGACGACCGAACCACAACGGCATGGCGAACGTCCCATTGGCAGCGATGGCGGTGGCCGACAGCTTTCCCCAACCGACCTTGATCAGGAGTATAAACTGGCACGCGCCCTCCAAGGCGGTGAGTATTACAAACCCATCCCATCGCCGGCCCTCGCTCCCGAGGGGAATTGCCCTGAGCCCCCAAGGGGCCCTCCGGCTAGACATGCCGCTGGGGTTTCCTGGGGGAAGGCGAAATAAGGACCCTCGGGAGCGGGGTTGCTGGGGACTGCGGCTCACTACGGGTGCTGAATCGAGGCGAGCACACACGGGGCTATCAACCTAGGCTTCGGCTCCTGGGCTGATTTTCCGGGGGCTCGCCGAGACGATGCTGAGATCGTACCGTAATTACTCGATCAAGTTAATGCTTGCGTGGGAAACGTGCTGCCGCTGCCATTGCCCCGTTTTCCGTCCCTCCGCTCCTCCCCAAATGGCCGCCGCTCGTGGCAGGCCATGCCGCCGACCTTGCTGACTCTACATAGCCATGGGATCTGGGATCCTCTTCGCTTACCCCCAGCTCGCCACTATCGCGGGCGTACAGGGAGTAGTAGTGTACGCGCTGTCGTCGGCACTGCCGCTGCTGATATTCGCCGCCCTGGGACCGGCGATCCGGCGAAGGTGCCCCGAGGGATTTGTTCTCACGGAATGGACCAGACAGCGCTATGGCGCCGTGGCTGCCCTCTACCTCGGCTTCATGACGCTGTTGACCCTCTTTTTGTACATGGTCGCTGAGCTGTCCGCCATCAGTCAGGTGGTAACCACACTGAGCAACCTGAACGGGCTCCCCGTCGTGATCGTGCAGTGCGTCGTAACGACGATATATACCTGTAAGACGCATATCTCCTATACTTGGGGGACTGTCCCGGTGGCGGGCCGCATGGACGAGGGCTGACGGCAGAATGCCACACGACAATTTAGCCATGGGAGGGTTCAAGATTTCGTTCCTCACCGACAACGTCCAGGGCGCCATGGTGCTGGGGCTCATCATCATTGCCACCATCACGATCGGGGTCGAGACCAGGATCGACCCTGCGCTAATCAAGTCCTCGGGGCTGCTGCAGCCCAGCCTGCTTGGTTGGCAGCTGCTCTACATTCTGCCCGTGGCCATTTTGACCAACGACTTCTTCCTCTCGAGCTTCTGGCTGCGCACCTTCGCGTCCAAGACGGACCGCGACCTGTGGATCGGCGTGGGCTCGGCCAGCGCGGCCATCCTCTGCATCCTCACGCTGGTCGGCACCACGGGCTTGGTGGCGGTGTGGTCAGGCGCCTGGCCGGGGCCCGACAACGCCGACGGGTCCGTGGCATTCTTCACGCTGCTGCAGCTGCTGCCCAACTGGGTCGTCGGCATCGTGCTGGTCATGGCCGTGACGCTAAGCACGGCCGCCTTTGACAGCCTGCAGAGCGCCATGGTGTCGAGCGCGTCCAACGACCTGTTCCGCAACCGGCTGGGCATCTGGTACATCCGCACTGCCGTGGTGCTCGTCATCGTCCCCGTCATCGTCATCGCCCTGCGCGCGCCCAGCATCCTGCAGATATATCTCATCAGCGACATGGTCTCGGCCGCCACCATCCCCGTCCTGGTCCTCGGCCTCTCGGACCACTACTTCTACTGGTGGCGGGGCTTCGACGTGGTCTGCGGCGGCCTGGGAGGCATCCTGTCCGTCTTCATCTTTGGAACGGCATATTACGGGGACGCCAATGCGGGCGGCCGACTCATCCTGCTGGAGCAGGGCCTGTACACGGGCGACTGGGGCGTGTTTGGCGCCTTTGTTGCGGCCCCCGTCGGCGGCATGGTCTTTGGCGTCATCGCAATGCTGCTCCGGGTCGGCTTTCTTTTCGTCCAGGCCAAGGCTTCGGGCGGCCAGTTCACCGCGTTTGAGCGTCCGCTGGAGGAGAGCACCACCACCTTTTCCGGGGACAGGCTTGCCGACGGCGAAGCACGGGACAGGGACTCGGCTGACCAGGAGCCAGGAATCGCCAAGTCGTCTGGCAAGTTCTTCTAAGAAGCTGGCACGGTGGTTGTGGGTGAGTGGATGAAGCAGAAGAGGGGTGTGTGAGAGGAGGGGAGCGGGAGAGGGACTAGGGTGGTGGATGAGGGGAGGGGAGTTTGGTGCTTGGGCATGGGGCTATGGTGAACAGGCAAGGCTCCATCATGTATATCCAATGCGACGCACCTGGGCCTTTGATGAGTGGGGTGGGATCGTCGCATTGATTTATCACGACAGGAACCTAGCAAATACCTCAGTAGCTAGGGAGGTACTCATGTACATCTATATCGTACAGGGCCTGGCGATGGCCTAATAGTGATGTCGAGTGGATTACACAAGCGTCGATAAGTCGCATTTCTTCCTCATTGTTTTCTTCTTCCTTCTTTCTCTTTTTCTCATCTCCCATCGCCTCCTTGTATACGTTATTGTCTATGACGTACGGGCGCGATGGTTCGGGCGCGCATGCTAGACACGAGCTCCTTGGTATCACCGGGGTTGCTGGGCGGCGAGCATTCCTAATGCGCGCTGCTCGGCGGAGAAGCTTTCCAGGGTGCCCTCCTCGGCATGGCCAAAAACGGTCCATTCGCCGGGGGCGTACGTCTTGTAGTCAATAGGACGGACCAGGATTAGATTCTCGACGAGATCGACCGTCTTCTCGGAGCCCGAAACGAGCATGCCCCTCTTGGTGTCGTCGTACTGGGCCAGGCGCTGGCGGCTGCTGATGGCGACGACGACCTGGTGCATGTATGTGAGCTGGCCGCCTTGCCCGGGAAGGGCGGCCAGCTTGTGGTCGACAATCCTGGGGAACTGCAGCGGATTTGTGTAGCGCTCTAGGGACCACTCGTAGCGGCGGCCCCTTTTTCGCCGGGCCAGCCTGGCTGAGAGATCCTCGAAGAGCGAGGGCACGCAGATGCGGCGGAGTGTGTCCCTGTCGCCGGCGGCCAGGGCCTCCGACATGGTCCTGTGTAGCGCCTTGGCGGTCGGGACGAGGGATGCGCGGTTGATTCGCAGGCGTGCGGGCTTGAGGAAGCTCGGCTTTGACGCGTACCAGCATCCGACCATTCTCAGAGCGTCCCCCATGCGGAGTCTGGCGCGCGTCCACTGGAACTTGAGACCCTCGGAGAAGCTCTCCCGCAGCGAGCGGAGTACGGGAGGAGGCACCAGTGTCCCTACACCAACCGAGAGGCCCATGCAGTCGTCAGCAAGGAGTCACTTGGACGTCGGCCCTGTCGCTGTCTTGCCAAAGCGGCTTGTCAATTCCCCAATCACCGCCCGCACGTACCCGGAAGCATGAAAAGCCCAACCATGTTGCCGCCCTCAGTCCTCTGGTTGAGCGAAGGCGACGAGGTGCCTTTCACAAAGGCCCGCGTGGCCGACTTCATCGCGGCGGCGCCGGACCTGGGTGGCATGATGGTTGGTTTGTCGCTATCTCACTGGCAGGCGGCGCGGGCTCTGTGTTGGCGACTCTGTGACGCAGTTTCGCCGGTCGATCGGTCGGACTCTGGTGGCGGGGGGTAGGCTCGGGTGCTTGTGCGCTTGGGTGGCTACCATAGGCACTATCGTCAATGTCTTGCCGTCTTGGCCTGGTCGCAAAAGGTTACAAATTCTGTCTCAGCATCCACCACCAACTGCCGTCTCGCAGCTTGGGATTCTCAATCTCACCTTCAGGTGCGTGTGCTTGGATTCGTCCATCCAGTTGCGCGGGCCTACCTCTCGCACAGGTGAAGCTTAGAAGCTTCCTTGTACTTGGGGACTGTGCATTATGGGCCCCTCTATAAAGGGGGTGCAAAAAGTCGTGTTTGGTCAAAACTTGTAATCACAGGTTCCCCGTAATCTGCCTCATAAACCAATATCTATCAGTTTCCTGTGCAACAAAATAATTATATTTGCTTAATTTTGAAATTATTCCTACTGGATTGCCAAAATGCATTTGCTTATAATTGCTGCCGCTATTAAATTTGTTACATCCCGGGATGCCTGGCAGAAGCGGGTATCGTTAATATGCATTTGC
This sequence comes from Magnaporthiopsis rhizophila, assembly GCA_003049465.1. Taxonomy (NCBI): domain Eukaryota; kingdom Fungi; phylum Ascomycota; class Sordariomycetes; order Magnaporthales; family Magnaporthaceae; genus Magnaporthiopsis; species Magnaporthiopsis rhizophila. The sequence goes on from PYSS01000127.1 coordinate 35,070, forward strand.
TGTAAGCCGGTTGTTATAAAAATTGAAAATTTACAAATTTATTACACCCGTGTTACGACCACAGCTGGCAGGGGGCAGAAGGGCTGGGACTAAGCCCCAGCGGGACGCCTTTACCCCGCACCCACGAAGGCCAAGGGCCGAGTGGGCAAGGCCAAGGTGGCAAGGTTATGTAACCCAGGGTGATTTGTGATCTATTGGCAAATCACAGATTAAAAAAGGTGATTTGTAATTTGCGAACAAATCACAGATTAAAAAACCTAATAAAAAGGTCGCCCGCATATAAATAAGGGCAGAACTTTTGGGCGAAACAAGTAATTTTAACTAAGGCTTTGGCATTAGTTAACCTAAATTAGCTCCAAAATACCCCTTTAAGTAAGCAATAACAGATAATATTCTTACCAAACCCCAAATTATATACAAAGCAACCTTACAAAACCAATATTGCTTAATACCGCTTTTAGATACCCTATTTTAGAAACAAAAAGCTTATAATTGTAACATTTTAACTGATTTTATTTAGAACCTACCGAAAAAACAAACAATAAGTAATTATATTAACCGTAACCAAAAAAACGAAATTATTATTATTAATAGCAAAAATTATAATAATTTTGCCACAGCTTTAAAAATTTTCATTAAAAAGTTCGAAAAATTTAAAAAAAATGCTTAAGGCAATTTTAATTCATAATTCCCTATTTCAAATAAATACGATAAAAAAAAAATTTAAAATTTTCTTTACGAAATGCAAAAATTATTTCAAATTTGACCAGGATAATTTCCAAAATAATTATTAAAAAATAACTTATACCGCTATTTGTTTTAATGGTAAAATTAAAAACTGATTCAAATTTATATAAGTTAATTATTTTAAAAAAAAAATAACAAGTTAAACAAAATTATTAAGCTAATTTTTGCAAATTTCGAAAAATTCGGTAAAAAAATTGCCAAAATATTCGGACAGGTAAACGAAAAACAAATGGCCAAAAAAAAACTATTTTAATTGCGCTAAAAAAACCAATATCCATTTATACTGCCAAATTTTAGGAATTTATTAATAAATTTAACTACACGAAAAATACCAAAATATTTTAATTTTATTAAAAGCTAAAAAATAATATAAAAGATAAATTAGCTAAAAAGGAAAAATTTAAAAATTTTATCGATTATATTACTAAAAATATTTGTATTAGCAATAAATTGTATAAAAAATACTTAAAAAAAATTTAACAATCCTAACCAATATAATAAAATAATAAAATAAACCGAAAAAAAGCCAAATAATAACAATTTATTATATATAAAATATATTTAAAATTTATAAATTTATTTATAAGGGCTATACACCCCTAATAGCAAAAAAATAGCACGAAAAACAGAAATGTATTATATAACAAAATATTAAAAACGGAAACTGTTTTAAATGCAAATAATAAGGATATATTAAAAAAAGTATTCCCAAAAATAATAGCAGCTTATAATTATCCAATATATGAAGCAGGAAAAAATCCTATATTTTAAAGCCTTATATAGCTAAACATACTGTTTTGATAATAAATGCCTTATGCACAAATCGGATAAAAACGGGGTAAACTGGTACCCTTAATAAAGGGTTACCGCCACCGGGCAAATTAATTAATCAAAATTTAATTATAACAAATATAAGGATAAAAAAATAAAAAACCCGAAAAATTTAAGGATAATAGTTTAAAATAACCGTACGGGTCGAACAAAGTATTTATAACAACCAAACTCCCGGAATTGGCCAAGCAAAAAATGCCAAAAGCAGCTGTTACGCCTGATAAAAATACCACCAAAGCCTTGCAAGAAAAGCGGCGCGCTTTTTAACAAGCCCTAACCATCCTTAAAAAACTATCCATTTAAAAAAAATACCAAATATTTTCAACAAAAAGGAAAATCTTAACACCAATGCCAAAATCGACCGAAAACCATTCGGATAAATGCATTTAACCAAAAGGTCAGGAAAAAATTACGAATTGGGCAAATTTTGGGTATTTGCAAAAACAGGCCTTAATAATCCCAAAAAACGGTATACTAAAATAACAAGCACAGGAAAAATATATACCATATTTAAAAACAAGAGCAAAATACCCTACCGAGGGGTTTATATTTATACCTATAAAATATTAATATATTTATTATTCAAAATATGGCCTAATAAACCGAAAAAATATAAAAACCGCAAATTATACCAAAAAATGCTCGCAATAAAAAATAACAAATAACGTTTAAATTGGGGCCAAAATAACCAAATCGTTATTTATTATAAAAAAAATATACATTAAGTACGGTACTAAAAAAATAACCCATTCCTATATCTGCAAAATTATATAATTAATAGGGATTATAGAAACCTGGCGGTGGATAGCCCGAAATATGCAAAAAAGATTTGGGCAAAATGCCTGTACTATATTTGCAGTAATTATTTGCCCAAAAAATTAAAAATTAACTGGTTTTTTATAAAAAATAGCACAAAATCCCAAAACCTGCTTAAATAAAAATAGCAACTGCCCAATAGCAAATTATATTGCGCAATTACATTAATAAAATAGCCGTATTCGTTCCAGCAACCTATTATTTTATAATATATATATAGCAAAATTATTTTTGCATTATAAAAAAGCAAAATATAAGCATTATACTAAAAAAAAGCCAGAAACTGGCAAATTGGATAATTTTATCCCGGTTACCAGTACAAGCCAAAAAATTAGGGTATTTTACCGGAACAAGGGCCCGGTATAAACAAAAAAAAACAAATCAAAAAAATCCTAACAAAAACCACGGGCAATTATTTACCTTATATTAAAAAAATAATTAAATAATAAAAATAATAATTAATAATAATAATCAATTGCAGGTTTAATAAAAATTACTTTATATTAAAAACGGTAACAAAATATAACATTCCGATATATCAAAAACAATAGCCATACAGTTTTGGAACCGTGAAAAAAAAACCGATGATTTATAATAATAAAATAATCGATTTAAAAACAGATCGATTTAAATTCAAAATTGCAGGAAAAGCCTGTACAATTATCCTGAATATTATAAATGTAAAAGGAAAAAAACCTAATAAGTTTAATACCCTAATAAATAGGGTTTTGGAAAAAATTTAATGGAAAAAATTACTATCGGAAAACAAAAAAGCCTAATATCTATGGGCCCCGGACCATAAAAAATAAAAGCCAGATAGGGTTGCTATAATAATAGCAAAATTTAGCAATTAACCCTGGCAAATTGCACCAATAAATTTGCAATTATCAGGCAGCATTAATTTGATAACAAAAAATCCGAAAAATAAAAATAAAGCTATAAAAAAAATTATAACCAAAATCATAACCTAAAAAAAAATATAACCAAAATTAATAACCAAAAAACAAAAACAGTAAAGGATTGCAATCAAAACTATAATCCGCCTAATAAATAAGCATACTAGCGTTTAAAAAATATTCCCAGAAAATATTATCAGTACTGGAAACTATTTTAAAAAAGTTTAAAAACAGGATTTCCAAAATATAAACCGTTCAATTATAAAATTAAGCTTAAACCGAAAATATAATTTAATTATAAAAAATTGTACCAGTTAAACCCCAAATAACAAAAATTATTGCAAAAACAATTTGCGGAAAACCTAAAACAAGGTATTATTTAATTTTCGGATTTTCCTATAGGATACAAAATATTATTCGTTCCCAAAAAAAACAAAAAACAAAACAGATATTAATTATTGTTCGTTAAACAAGATTATAATAAAAAATCGATATTTTTTGCTTTTAATTAATAAATTATAAAATAGATTTGGCAAAATCAAATAATTTACGGCTTTAAACTTATATAAAATATATAACTTGTTAAAAATTAAAAAAAAAATTACTTTTTAAACCCGGTTAAAAATATACAAATTATTTATAAAACTTTTGGTTAAATCCGAAAAATATACATGGCATATATAAAAAATCATTTTTTTAGGATATATAATTATACCGGGTTAGATATAAATAAAATTTAAAAAAATACAGGCTATAAAAAATGGCCCAAACCAACCAATATTAAAAAAATATAAAATTTTCTGGGCTTTCTGAACTTTTACCAATAATTTATCCGGAATTTTAGCAAAATAGCGCTTTTAGTTATAAATTTTACCAAAAATAACCATTAGTTCCATTAAAAAATGCAAAAATAAAAAACTTGTAGCCTACTAAAAGAAATTATAATATAAAAACCAATATTAATTTTACCAAATCCAAATAAATTTTTTAAAATTAAAATTAATATATCGGATTTTATAATTGGAGCTCAATTTAGCCAATAAAATAATAATAAAAAATTGCACCCATATATTTTCCTATTATACAAATTAAATAAACCGGAGCTAAATTATGCATGCAAATTTATAATAAAAAATTTATAATTATTATTTAAGTATTAAAAAAATAAAAAATAAATTTATACCAAACAAATTATCAGATAATAATCTATATAAATCACAAAAACCTGACATATTTTACCCTTTGCCAAATGCTAAATAAACAATAAGTCCGGTGGAATTAATTTTTTTAGGATTATAATTTTAGAATTAAATACAAAAAAGGATCGGAAAACGGACAAATAAATGCTTTAAATTGCTAATTAAATTATAAAAACAAAATATTACCAAAAACGCACACAATTTTAACATAAAAGCCAAACGGGTTTTTGGTTCCAGCATAGCAGGTATTAGCAAAAACTACGCTTGGAAAAAATAAATCCCTAAAAAAATCCAGCAAATTTACGGCCAAATAACCCATAAATATTAGGAAATAACCAAAACCTGGAAAAAACTGCGGCAATATTATAAATTTACAGGTATCCGAGCCATAATTCAAAGAATAATTAAAAATTACAAAAACTGCACCAAAAATAAGGCCAGCAGGTATAAACTTTATAAATTATATTAATTTTTGCCAATATTTAGCAAAATTTGGCAAAAAATCACGATAAATTTTATAATTAAGCTTTTTAAATTAAAAAACCCTTTAATAAACATTTAATATAATAATATCCTAATAATAATAAATAAATTTACCAAATATGCCCTGTTCATATTTTATAAAAAAAGCAGCAATGCTGCAAAATTAGTGTATATTTTTATTAAAAATATGATTTCAAAGCACGGAACGCCCGATAAATTAATCACAAACCGAAACAAATTATTTATCAGCAAATTTTAAAATGGTTTAATAGCCAAACTCGAAATAAAACATATATTATTAATAATATATATCCTAAAACAGATAAATAAACAAACAAACCAAACCATAAAACAGTATTTATATTATTATATTAATTATAAATAAAATAACTGGGTATAATCATTTTTTATAAGTTAATTTGCTTATAATAATTCGGTATATAAAAGTATAAAGGTTACCCCATTTTTTGCAAATTATAAATTTATACCTACGGTATATAAAAAACCCAAAACAGGAAAAAATGCTCCAATAGCGGAATATAAGTTATCAAAATAACCAAATTATATAAACATTTGTAAAAAATTTTTAAAATTTTTTAAAAGTGCACATTCGCCCAAATAAATAAAAAAAAGCTCGAAAACCCAATTTTTAAAAAAAGAATAATATTTATTTTTTATACTATAATATTAAAATAAAACGGCCAAATAATAAATTGGATTATAAGAAATTCGGACCATTCAAAATTAAAAAAATAATTTCGCTAATTAATTACAACTTTTAATTATTACCAATTATAAAAGTTTATTTTATTTTTTACATTTCCCTATTAAAATTAGCACCATCTGGTTCGAAAAGCACAGAATTAATAAAAATTAATCCTAATTAAAAGTGGAAAATTAAAAAGATCCTTAATAATAAGGTATATTACTGCAAACAGTGGTATTTGGTTAAATAAGCAAAATAGGGCCATAAATACAATATATAAAAAAAACAAATTTTGCAAATTACCAAAAAGCTTTATAAAAATATCAGCAAAAACAATTATAAAAAAGTTAGCAAAAAAAACGCGCCCAACAAGCAAAAAAACGTGAATCTTTCCGCTTATTTAATTAAATTGGACTAAAAATTAAACCCAAAACCTTTCGCTTAAAGGAATAAATATGTTACTATTATGCCGTACAATCAAAAAAAATTATTAAAAGCTCCATAATTTACCCGGTTAAAAAAAAGCAAGCAAATTAAGGTTTAAATTAACCCCAAACTTGTTTTAAGCAAATATTAAGGGAAAATCGGGGGCCGGAAAATCAAAAAACGCAATAAAAAATTGCGCAGCCGCCTTTTTGGCCTCTTTTTATTCTATCCGCTCCAATTCTTTAATACTATTAATTTTGCACCGAATAGCATGGGTTAATTTTTTTTGCTATTATTTTTTTTATTTTCGTAAATGCCCGATTTTGGCCAAAAAAACCGTAATTTTTCTTTGGCAATTTCCAGTTTTGCTTTTAAACAAAAATGCTGGGCGTCATAAAAAAAGGGTTTTAAATAACAAATTTAAAATATTACAAAAAAAATAATTAATATAAAAGCATTTTATGTAACAAAAAGAGTCCTAAAAAAAAAGCAAAACATTTCTCATATTTAAAAATTTCGTGGCAATAAAAATAAAAAGGCATAAAAAAAGCAAAAGCAAAAACCGCAAAAGGCAGATTTTTGTAACGCAATAGTAATAAAATAATAGGTTTCTTTTTAAAAACCTAACCAAATATTTTATTAGGATCCAAAAACAATAAAATAATAAAAAATATTTACCAAACAAAAAAGCCAAACTGCAAAAATGGCCAAAAAAATTTGGCTTAAAAAAAGGGACCTGGTATTATAATTATAACTGGCAGGGGGCAGAAGGGCTGGAATTAAGCCCCAGCGGGACGCTTTTATCCCGCATCCATAAAAACCAAAAGCCAAATGGGTAAGGCTAAAATGGCAAGGTTACATAACCCAGGATAATTTATAATCTATTGGCAAATCACAGATCAAAAAAGATGATCTGTAATTTGCAAACAAATTACAAATCAAAAAACCTAATAAAAAAATTGCCTGTATATAAATAGGGGCAGAACTTTCGGGCGAAACAGGTAATTTTAACTAAAGCTTTGGTATCAGTTAACCTAAATTAGCTCCAAAACACTCCTTTGGGTAAGCAATAACAGATAATATTCCTACCAAACCCCAAATTACGTGCAAAGCAACCTTGCAAAACCAGTACTGCTCAACACCGCCCCTAGGTGCCCTACCCTAGGAGCAGAAGGCCTGTAATTGTAACAACCCGGGTGAAATTGCTTTTAGTTTTTATATAAAAATATATATTTATTATAAAAAGATAAGCTGGCTGGCTATACGTTTTAATTTATTATATATAAGCTGGTTTTATATATTAAGAAATGTAGAAAACTATATATTTATAATTTAAATCGTAATATTTAATATAGCCGGCTTAATAATTTGGAAACAAATTATAATTAATATTATTAATTAATTAAAATAATTGCAGATTTTGTTAAAGGTATTAATTAAAAATTATTTTTTTCGATTTGGATAAATCGGTATTTAAAGCTTTAATTATAAGCATTAAGCTTATTAAAGCAAATCGGTGCACATTTAATTACCAGTTCCAAAAAATTAAGAATTGGTTTAAACAGTTGGAAAGTTTAGCGGAGGAATAATAACTTGTTAGTTTTAATATTTGGAATATAAATAAAATAAAAATCCGGATTGGTTATTATAATAGGCGAATTAAAATTATATTATTATTAAAAAAAATTCCGGCTGGAAATTATAAATTCTGCTAACAGAAAATCGCTTATTTTAATAAAATATAATAATATTGCTAGTAATTCTTTTTTGTTATTTATAATGGATCGGTGCTTTGCACCTCCTTTGGTGGCTTATAACTGTAGCCACGTAATATATAAGGCCCATGGCCATTTACGGGAAAAATCCTTTTCGGATACATCTTTTCACCTTTATTAATAACCTTATTCTCCCATACCAACAACCTTTTGGTATTAACCCCGTAATAATTAAGAAAGATCCATTTTTTTGCACCCGGGTTACCAATAAAAGGATATCAAATTAAAAAAACCCGATAGCAACTGCCACACCCCCCGGAGCTAATAATAAAAGCGAAATTCGAGCCCTAGCTTTTTAAATTACGGGCAAAAATAGCCACGGACGGCTATGTAATTAGAAGCATATAAGCCCAATTTTTTTATATTTACAGTCGCTTTAGGGCCTTTAAATCCCAGTACTTCAAGTATATTTTGCAATATGGAACCCAAAAGGCGAACCTAGAAAGGTTCCTAACCAAAATCGAGGCGGATTTGGAGAATATTCGGAAAAAAAAGAGAGCGGTGCTTAACCTAGTAACGATATGTCAAAATAAAAAGGAGCCCCTGGGGAAATTTTTGGCCCCATAAGATATAAAAAAGTATAAGGCCGGTGCCAGGGGTTGGACCCTCCAGGCCCTGGTTATCCTTCTGGCCGCAGCAATATTTTCAGGATTTTAAAAAAAATCGATCTTAAAGCAATATAAGTTTTAACGGTAAAAGGGTTTACCATATTACTAAAAGGGTTCAAAAGGGTATTTAATACCCCGGGTTTTGATATAGATATAATAATATCAGTTTATAAAAAAAAATAAAATGGATCTTAATATAACCAGTATAACCCCTTTTTTATCCAGTGCTTTTTTTATAAAAAAAATAAATCATTATAAACGTAATGTTAAAATTAATAACGTGCACAGGGGAAGTGAAACGCTAATCACAAGGACGGCGGGCGCACATTCAGTTGGGGAGGAGGAGGAGTATATTTAACGTCGGTAAATCGGGATCTACCAGTCCCTGCCTCCCGAGGGGCATACAACGTGCTAACACTACCTAAGCTAAACATTAGGCTATATATTGCTATCCGGCGGCTAGCAAAGTTAAACCCGAAGGCACACGGAGGTCGGGCCGTATTCCGGCGCTTTTTGATAATAAGCGGGCGATCGGCTATAGGGCGTATATATATACCGGAGCATTATAAGCGCTGCGGGTGGTAATAGTGCGTTCGGCCGGCAAGTGTGCCGGAAAAGGGGGCAAGGCCAGGCGGGGGGTTTTTGAAACCGCTATTAGGCCCGGCCGGGGATTACAGAGGGCTAATAAGCTTATTGTTGGTCCGAAAGGTACAAAAAAAAAGATGCAAATGCAAAGGAAAAAGGGGGTGCAAATAATAAAGGAAAGGATAATTAGGTTATATACGGGCTATTAGTTTTATTATTATCGCCCGGCAATAGTATAATAATTAATAGCCTCGATAAATAAAGCAAAAAGAAAGGGCTTTTATAATAGCCGTTTCCAGTACCCGGGCCTGTTAAAAGTTAGGGTAAGGTCCGTTATAAGCCATTTATTTTCCGTAATTTTAGCCAATCTGCAAAATATAGGGTGGGAAAAAAATTTGTTTTTTTTACAGCGGTATGGATTATCGCTTATATGTTTAAATTTCCGGTAATACCTATTAAAATTCCCGTGGCCTATATATATGGTTATTAATTGCTGCAGTACTTTTCGGTATAAATATAAAGCGTTGGATATGCGTTATGGTATTAGCAAAAAGCTTATATTTTTATATTGTTCCGGAAGGTTTTTTTCGAACCAAATATTCCGGGCATTCCGGGATATTTTTCGGGCTAATATTTTAATACCGGCTATTATTAGTTTGGTATATAAAAGTACCGGAAAGGCCCTGCTTAATTTTGTTTCGGTATTGGCTTTTTTATTTCCGGGAATTCCCGTGTGGCCCGGGGACCAATAAACGTATATTTGGTACTTATTTATAAAATAATAAACCTTTTTAAAAATTTTTTGCAAATTATCAGAGGCCGTGCTTAAAAAGCTATTGGCCGCCGAGGTATTATCGAGGCATAAATAATATGTGCAGTTGCGAAAATTCCAAACGGTTTTGCAAAGGCCTATTCGGGCTTTTTCCGCTTTGCCGTTGAATATTTCGGCAGGGTGCACCAATTTGCCGTGTTTGGCCAGTTTGTATTAGCCGGTTTGGTATATTACCCAGCCATAATTTATTGCTCCGTTTTTTATTTTGGATTTATTGCTATAAATTATAACGTTTGTAAAGAAAAAGGTACTAAATTATGCTATAAATTTTTTGGCGGCTGCTTGCTTTTTTATATAACCACCGTAAGCCCTGTATATTTATAAGGGAGGTAGGCCGGGCAAATATAGGCCGGCAAAAAATCGGCTGTTTTTTGCAGGCAGGTTATTTGCCTGTTGGGTAAGCCCGTTTTAGGCTTTCGGGCGTTTAGCATCGGTTTGGCCGCAGCGGTTAAAGGGTGGGTTTCCGGGATTATATTAATACAAATTGCAAAACGGAGGCGGGCTTGTTTTAAAAGTATTTTAATGCCTGGAATGCCGGATTTATAATACAAAATTTTTATCGGTATGGTTTTCCATACTGGTATTATTATTTAAAGGGCCGTAATTAAAGCTTTATTAATCTGTTCGATTAGGTGGCTTTGGCGGATATATTATTATTGTGCAAATTTATATGGGTATGGTTTGGTTTTGCCCTTATATTATATTTTGGCCCTATATAGCATTATTAAAATAATTACTATTATAACGGTTTTATATACTAAGTGTGCCGGTATTTTTTTATTAAATAAATAAGCTTTCGGAAATAGTTGGTTATATTAAAAGTTTTGGCTATCCTGTTATTAATATATAGCCCAAAATTAAACCTTTGGTCGAAAAAGATGCCCAACCACCGTAAAATTGCGGGGTTTTCAGGGCTTTCCTTAATTTATTATATGATAAAGCCTTTCGTTATAACCGGCGGGATTATAAAATTTTTTTATCTAAAAAAATATATAAGTTTGTATTTTCCCGGATTAAAAGTAACCTTATTAGCTTTATTTTAACGGAGGATTTTTATTATCGTTGCTTCTGTTTTGCAAAAGTATTCCTTTGGGGAATTGCCCGTAATGCATATGCTAATATTATCCGCATATCCGTATTTTACACTTTTGGCTTTGGATAGGATTTCGGCCATATATAATATAAACAGGACCGGTAAGGCCGGTAACCCTTAGGGTAGCCCGTAATCCGGGGAAAAAAGGGTTATTATAGCATTTTTCAGGCGCATTTGAATTAACCTGTCCTTTGCAAAAAAGGATACCCACCGTACTAATATTAAATCCTATCCTTGGTTTAGCAGCCTCCAAAAAAGCCTCCGGTAAAAAACGGTATCAAAAGCTCCCTATACATTTATAATAATAAAAACGGCCGTTTTATAATTTTAAAAGGCCCGTTCCACCTTATAAGCCATATATACTATTAAATCGGTAGCAACCTTTTTAGAAATTGCTCCGGCGTATTGCAAAATTATTAGCCTGTATTATAAAGCAAAAAATGCTATTCGCGAGGCTATTAAATGTTTTAGCCCTTTTTTTAAACATAAAAATAGTGCTATCGGGCGGTATAATTTTGGGTCGGTTATATTTAATTTATTTGGCTTTTTAAATATAATTATCTCCGTTATACAGAAAAAGTTTGGGTGGTGCCCAGCCCTAAAGCATATTTCGAAAAAAGCCCTAATATATTCTCCTATTGCCGGCCATACCGTTATAAATAGCCTAACTGATAAAAAGTTAATACCCGGGGCCGTATTTATTATGCCAATAATATATTTCCGGCACTTTTCCAAAAGGATATAAAAATTCCACAGGAATTAAATGATCCTTTAAAAAGCCCTTTAGCATAATAAGTCCTCCTGTAAATTATTTTTTACCGTAAACCTGCAAAGGATTTTTCGGCCCAATATTTCAGCTTTTTCTTTTGGAGCTATTATAACCTTCCCATTAATATTTAGCAGGGGAAATTATATAACAGGTATAAGTTTGTGCCATTTTATTGTGCGGTATAACGCTTCCGGAAAGTTAGCTTTTTTTAATACATTAGCCTAATGCTATTTTTTGGCTGCCCAAACCGCTATTTGCAAAATGTGGGCTTTGGTTATAAAAAAGCCCCTGCCCATAATAGCTTTGGCTAGGTTCTTTTATATAATAACACATTTATTATTCCACCACGATTGGCCTATATTTTTAGCTTTAAGCCTTTTACCGAAAATTTCCAGCACATTTTTTAACAGGTTAATTAATATTTTAATTGCTATATTTAGGTAATTTATAATATACAAATTTATAAATAGCGGTATATTATTAGCCCTGTAACCTGCAAATAGCGGTATGCTGCCGGCCCTGTAACCCGTAAATAGCGGCAGGTTATTGGCCCCAATTATTATTATATTAGCAAATATTAAAAGTTTATTATTTAAAAATATAATATATTTATAATCCGGAATAGCATAATTAAAATAGGGAATTTTAATTTGTATTATGCAATAATTTAAATTTATTATTAATATAGGGTTAATTTTCGCTATTATTAATAAAATATTAATAAAAATAAGGTTTAGCACACCCTTTTAATTATGTATGGGTTTACCTGGATATATAAATAAAAAAAGGTTACAAATATTAGCCTATTGGGCTATTTTATTGCCCTTATTCTTATTACCCCGGGCCGGGTCCTATATTAAAAATAATGCATTAAAATCCCCAATTATAATATATTTTATTATTAGGCGCCAATATAATAACAAATCCAAAAAAAGCTCCAAAAAATTCCCTAAAAGCCTCTATATATTAATAAAAATGCACCTAAAAATAATAAATTAAAGGATATTTTGCGTATTATTTGCTGGCCAGTCCGCTATTAGCTGCAGCTTTAGGTTTTTCCGTACATAAATTATTATCCGGGGCCTGGTTTGGTAATTATACCAGCTATTCACCGGAATAAATAATTTATATAACGGATAAATATATAATATAAGCTTTTTTTTCCAGGCAATAAAAAGCTTTTGTATTAAAACCATATAAATTTTATAATTTTAATATAATTAAAGCAAAATTACCGCTGTAACCCAGTTATACCGTACGTTTATTTGGGCGGCGGTTAAAGCTTTGCAGCGGTATTCGGGGCAAAACCCTTAACGCCGGGGCTTATTATTATGCATTTTTCTTTAATTAGCTACCGGTATAAACAAAAGTGGCATTAATATATTAAAAGTTTTAGCCTTAGGGTTATAAACCAGCAAAAGCGCCGGTATTCTCCGGAGGGTTTTCGGTTAATTCGATAATCTTTTTAGGTTCGGCAGGGTTTAATTTTATATTTGCCAATACCTTATATTAATTATTAAAATTAATCCTAAACCTTTTAACAGGGCCTTTTTTTTTGCTAACCGTAAAAACCAGGCTATTAAAAGCTGGCAAATCCTTTGGATTTACCACGGCCGCCCCGGCAGCAATAATTGCAGCGGCAGGAGCAATAATAATAATAAAAGGGAAAAAAAAGCAATAAATTTAATAGCAGCAGCGGGTCCCGCAATAATAATAATAATTACCGGGGCGGGAGCAGTATCGGCGGGGGCAAAAGCAAAAGCTGCAGTAACTGAAGCAAAAGCAAAAATAACGGCAGGAACAGCGGCAGGAGCGGCAGCGGCGGCAGCAAAAGCAGCGAAAACCGCCGCCTTTATTATAGCCCGGTACATTTATACGCTTAGCTTTCTAATAGCGCCTTTTTCCCTATTAATTAAATATTTTAGCATTTTATTAACCCGTATAAGCTTTACGGGGCAGTTTGAATGGTTAGCTAAATATAGGCCGGAGCAATTTGCACATTACAAAAGGGCCGTACACAAAAATATATACCGGAAATTATTTATTTTTTTATAACAAAAGCATTTATCAGCCCTGGTACAATTACAAGCTATATAATACCTGTAACAACCAAAAATATGCTGGATAACCGGCAGGTATTTTTGCACCCGGTATAAAAAGGATATTATTCCCCAAAATTTAAATTGGGCTATTTGTATATAAAAGGAAATTATTCACAAAAATTGCCCTTATTTGTTTATACCGGCCTTAAAAGGTTTTATGCTTACAGGTTTCGTTTTTGTTTGGGCCTTAACCTTTTTCCGGACCAAATTTTCCGCAATTAGAACTTTTTTGCCAAATCCGTTCGCCAAAATAATTAGGCATCCGGAAATAACATAATTGTACCAAAATTCCGGCTTTTTAATCCGTTCGGCATTATACAAATAGCCCAGTTTCGAGCAGTGCTGAATAAGCCGGTTTTATATATCGGTTATTTTTGCCTTAAATACAAATCCCGTTAAAATTCGATAAATTGCCGGAATATTTGTTATAATAAACAGAAAATTCTTATTATTAGCAAAAACTTTGCAAATATTAAAACCCGTTTATTAATTAGCCCAAATTTCCCTTTTTTCCAAAATTTTAACAAAAACCCGAAAATCAGGTTTAGGGCCAGCGGATAAGCAGGATTCCTGGAGGGCCCGGGGTGCCTGTTATGCACGATCCTTTAGGGTTTGTGCGGGTTACTAAAGCTATTAAAGCCTTATATAGGCTGCTGCTGCATAAATGGTTAGGGCTGTATTATTATTGGGTTTGGGCGCCGCGGGGGCTTTTTTATTTTTCCGGAAAAGGGCTGGCTGGCCTAGCAACGCCTTTTTTGCGTATTTTAGGAAGCAAATTTTCCAGCCGTGCGCTTCTAGCGCAATTTTGGGCAGTAATAAAATAATACTAGCATCGATCGATCGGGTTAATATGGCGCAAATCAAAGCTATCTGGCTTTATTTTCGCATAAAATTCGCGATTATCTTTTTTGCGGCCGCTGCGGCCAATCCGGGGGCCGGGCCCGTACAGCGGAAAAAGGGGGTTTAAAAGCAAAATAAAAGAAAGGAATAGGGAAATGGATAGGGAGGAATATTATAAAATTGTTAGGCAGGGGGAGGGAAAGGGGCACTTGTGTTGGTGCCGATGCTAAGAAGGCTTTCCTGGCCCTGTTCGGGCCTTGTCGGGTGTTGCGCGTTTCGCAACAGGGACGGCATATTCGCATTCGTATGCGCTAAAATGCGCAGGGGCCGGGGCGTTAACCATACGCTTTTCCGGGCCGAGGGGCTGCTAAGGAAGGCGTGTGCCACCCTGTTAGCGGAGGGGGGGGGCTATTAGCAACAGTATAGTGCCGTTGCCAGCGCTGTGGGCGGGCGTGAGGATGGTGTTAAATCGCTGAATTGGCGGGTGTTAAAGATTTGTATGTAACTTGGTAGCGTGTATTAACAGCACCATGCCAAGAATTGGTGGATTCGAGGAAGGTGCGCACATTCAGTTGGATTAGGCCTTACAAAGCACTAAAAGTTAGTGCTACAGGGCCCTAAGCAAATTATAATTACAGGCTTGTTATTTTAATAAGGGGCAGCCAACTCTATTCCCTTATATACTCTCCAACATTAGTACCGCAGGTTTTTACCATACGGGCATTCCGGTGCCCTAACCCAATTCCCGATAAATTATTTTGTATGGAGCTGGCAAAAAATCGACCCACGGCCACCAAAACCATCTCCGGATTGGGCCGATAAATCTGACTTAATCAAATCGAGAGCAATTTGAAAGGCGCGTAATTTATAAGGCTATAACCCTTATAAAGCTAGTAATTTGTGGGCGCTAACCCCTTACAAAATAGGTGATTTGCAGGGCAGTGGCTCTTATAAGTTAGGCTTACAAGCATAAGCTGCATATACAACCCTTATACGATAAATTGCATATATAACCTTTATAAGGTAGGTGAATTACATAACCTTTACAGGGTAAATGCTTTGTATAACCAACCATAAGCCCCAACCAAATATACAAAAGGTGCAAAATAGGCCAGGTACATACCCTAACCTTAAATTAATTATATAATTTAACTTTAACCGATATAATAATTATAAGGTAAATTACCTTATTATATATAATAATTATTTTTAACCCCCCTTTTTTTATTATTTTATATAAAATAAAAAAGGAAAAATTTATTTATTGGGAAAAAAAATAACAATACTAATAAAAGAATCTTAATGCATTAACCAATACCATAAGCATTAATTTTAAGCAATAAATAAAAATTAGGCTTAAAGCCGGAGGCTAATAAGCTTTAAAAAAGCTTTATACTTTGAAAAAAATAGCGGCTTAATTAGGCCGTCCGTAGGCATACTTTTAATATCCAGGTATTTTATTAAAATAATTCCAGCGCCTATTTCTTCCCTAACATAATGGAACCTTAGCAATATATATTTAATTCATAAATATAGGTTAAGGTTATAAATATTAAAAATGAAACCTTAATTATTACCAAAAACTGCTATAAAACTTTTTATAAAAGTTTATAATTTTATAAATAGGTACCTTAGCCATTTTACCTTTTTAATAGTTTTTATTCAAGTATTAATTTCGGCTTTAACCGTATTAAGGGCAATAATATTAGTCTTTTTATATTTTTAACAAATAAGGCCACCTAATAAAATAAATAAATATCTATAAATTAATTTGGAAAAATCCCTATTACCCGCAAAATTATTATTATTAAAACCTAATAATTGCAATAAATTATCAGAAAAGCCTGTATTAATTTTTTTAACATTATAATTATATCAAATAGCTAGGTTACAAATATTAATTAAATATTTCAAAAGGGTTTTAATAGCATTAATATATATATTAATAGCTTTATTAAATAGTATGAATTTTTTTACATAACAAAACTAATATTCGGGCGGATTAATAATATCAGGTATATTACGGTGCTTATAATCCTTTATAATAATTTTATTTCAACGGATATTATAAGTTATCCTTTTATATTTTTCAATACACCCGGTTATAAAAAAGTAATAATAAATCGAAAAGTATCCAACCCAAAAATTTTTAACATTTTATTAATATATTGGCTTTGGTGGATCCAAAATTACCGTTTAAGCTTATCCCTTATAATTTAAATGCTTAAAAAATAAGCTGCAGGCCCACGCTTTTCCAACGCATATATTTTCTATAAAAACCATTTTAGGGCATTAATATAAATAATATTAAGCGCAATTATTAAATAATTATCTATAAATATAATAATAAAATATTTTATTTTAGCGTTAAAAAAACCGTTAAATTAAATATTAATTATTTATATCCTTGTTTTTTTAATAGGGATATTAGCTTATTCTGCCATTTATAAGGTTCTTATTTTAAACTATACAGCGCTTTTTTGCATAGAATTACCTATTTTTCGAAGGTTTTAAAGCCTAAAAATTTGGCTAATAGCTTTATTCCAGTGGTTATAATAATTAATCAGTTTAAAAACCTTTGGGAATATTAAAATATATATCCATATTTAGGTTGCTATTTAAAAATACCCTAATAAAATCGATTTATTTTATTTCCCAATTTTTGGCTGTAACAAATATTAATAATATACGCCATATAAATAATATATTAATAAAAGCAAAAGTTTCAGAATAATCCAAGCCTTTTATTTATAAAAAATGTTTAATTATTAGTTTCGCTTTATATTTTATACAGCAATTTTCTTTGTTTTTTTACGCTTAAATACCGGTCAATAAATAATTAGCATATGCCTTTTTAACAATGTGGATTTTAATAAAAATATAAAGGTTTTAGCGCATAAAAATTATTTAAATTCAAACCTTAAAACAATTAACCATTCCTTTTTATAGCGGCTTGTTAAGGCCTTTTTATAAAAATTTGGTTCACTATTTTTAATAGGCTTTTTTTTTAATAGGCTTAATTATTTTATAATATATATATTATATCAGCTTATTAATTTCCATTATATTTGAAAGTTCCAGAAAATCCCGTAAGATAGGTATTTTATCCATTATTTCCTATATTTTAAGCGTTGGAGGCGCTATAATTATAAGCCTTTCGGGGGGCCGAACAGTTGGAGTAATAGGCTCGGAAAACTTATAATCAGGATCTGGTACAGCAGGATCTTCATAATATTGTTACGACCACAGCTGGCAGGGGACAGAAGGGCTGGGGCTAACCCCCAGCGGGACGCCTTTACCCCGCAGTCATAAAAGCCAAGGGCCGAATAACCAAAGCCAAGCTAAAAAAAGGAAGTTATATAATCAGGTATTTACCTAAGCACAGATAATATATCTGATATATTCGTTATATAACATAACAAATATAACAGATATAGCACAATAATATATTCGCTATATAACATGGCAAATATAACAAATATAGCACAAATATAATAAAAAAAGGTCGCTAATATATAAAGCGAGGGATTCCTACTGTATTAAATAAATTTTTAACTAAGGCCTTGGCATTAATCAACCTAAATTAGCTCCAAAGCATCCCCTTAGGCAAACAATCGAAACCTTTGTTACTACCCCAGTTCCCAGCACAAGCAACCTTATAAAAACCTTACTGCTTAGCGCCTTTCTTAATATACCCTACCCTAAAAGCAAAAAACCGTTTGTAACATTTTAATTAATCCTGTTCAATATTTACCAAAAGTAACAAACAGTAGCAAATTATATTAATTGCAAGTAAAAAATCCAAAAGCATTATTATCGCCGGCAAAATATATAATAACCCTTCGGCGGCTATGCAAATATTTATCGCAAAAATCGAAAAATTTAAAAAAGTTTAAACCGAGCCCCACATTACCGTTAAATTTTACAAATTTCTTTTACCCGATAAATATAATAAAAAAAAAGCAAAATCAAAATGTTCCTAATTAAATGCAAAGGGTACTTTCTGTTTTATCAAAACCATTTCCAGCGGGAAAAACAAAAAATTACTTATATAGCCATATATTTAAATAGCAAAATTAAAGATTGGTTCGAACCTATCTGATCCAATTATCTAAAAAGGCACAATAAATCCAAAAAAAAAACCAAATTAATATTTGCCAATTTCGAAAAATTCGATAAAAAAATTGCTAAAGTTTTCGAACAGATTAACAAAAAATGGATAACCGAAAAAAAGCTGCTTTAGCTCCGGCAAAAAGGCCTTATATTAATTTATATTTCCGAATTTTAACAATTAATTAACAAATTTAATTAAACAAAAAATACCAAAATAATTCAGCTTTATTAAGGGCTAAAAAACAATATAAAAAACAAATTATCCAAATAAAAACAATCTGAAAATTTTATCGATTATATTATTATAACCATTTATATTAATAATAAACTATACAAATATTATTTCGAAAAAAAAGTTTAGCAAACCAAACCAATAATACAAAATAATAAAACCAACCAAAAAAAGGCAAAATAATAATAATCCACGGTTTATAATATATATTTTAAATTTATAAATTTTAGCACAAAAATTATATACCAGTACAAAAAATAAAAGCATATTAGATTTAAAAATCCAAAAAATAAAAAATATTTTAAATATAAAAAAAAAAAACATATTAAAAAAAATTGCCCATAAAAAAATCGATAAACGGCCGTTTTTTGCCAAAAAGGCGCACCAAAAAGCTACCAGCCCATAATCCCAAATTTTCCAAAAATAACCGGATAATTAGCAAAAAAAAACCTATATCCCAAAATATTATTCAATTAAACTTATTATTTCAATAAAAATTGTATAACCCATTATTCCGATAAAAATGCCACAAAATATTACCCTAAGCAATAGTTTGCCATAATGCAACAAATAAACCAATCCCGAAATAATAATAAAGCAGCCCAAGGTTTAAAAAAACTCAAAAAGGCCCAATATAATAATAATAATATACTAATAATAGGAAAATTTACCGGATAAAATAAAAAACTCAAAAAATTAGCCCGATATAAAGGCGTATTAAACATTTTGGTTAATAATTTCGAAAAAAATTTAAATATAAATGCAAAAATAAAACCGCTTTTGGGCCAAACATATTGGTTACAAGCCCAAAAAAAAAAACTGGGCCTAATAAAATACTGGAAAACCACAAAAATAAACCCAATAATAAAAAACCTAACAAAAAACAATATATGGTCGATTTTAAAAAACTCCAGCAAAAATTTAATTAGCAATTAATCGATATAAAAAAATAATTCCCCATAACCAAAAAAAAAATATAAAAAGCATATACCTTACTCAGGTTTTTAAAAATAAACCGGTAATTTTGGGACCAGCCCAAACTTATTAGCGGTTTAATATGCAAAAAACCGGCGCAAAACGATAAAAAAAAACCCCTAAATTGGCTAAAAAATAACCAATCGGTTATTTATTACAGGGCATTATTCGAAAACATTCCAAACCTAAACTAATAATTAGCACAGCTATATGTGCTAAACTACAAAAATATAAACCCCGATACAGGCCATTATAACAAGCTTTTTTGGGCCAAATATTTGTATAACAATTACAGGTAATATATAACCAAAAAACTAAAGCATAACTTTTTTTTACGGAAAAAAAAAAAAAAACCAATATAATATTTATAATAAAAATACCAGTTTCCGAAATGGTAAATAACAAAAATGGGCTACAAAAATTTAGCAGCAATTTTTATACCGTTACCAGCCTATTTTATAATATGCCTAACAGGAATCCTTATATACCAGATATACAAAAAACCGAAATGCAAAATATATATAAAAAAAAAAGCAAAAGCCTGGACAAATAGATTTGCCCGATCGATAAAAATAATCGGGGCCCAGTAATAGGCGCCCCAAACAAAAAATTAAAAAATTTACCCGAAAATAAGGCACAAATAGAGCAATAACCAGCAAAATCCCTAATAATAATAATTACCAACCAATATAAATATATTAAAATAATAATATACTGAAAAAGGCGAAAAATAAAAATTATAATCAATTATAAAGCCCAAAAAAATTATTTTTTATTAAAAGCGGTAAAAAGGTACAATATTTCAATATATTAAAAAAAGGAACCATATAACCTTATAATAATAAAATAAAAGCCAATTACGTTTAATAAAGGAAAAATTAATATTAAAACTGATCATTTCAAATTTTAACTCCTGGGAAAAATTTGCAAAATAACCCTAAATATTATAAATATAAAAAAAGAAAACCTAATTTTAGGTATTCCATAATTTAAAAAATATAACCCCCTAATAAATTGGGTTACCGAACAAATTTAATAAAAAAAATTATTATTAACCAGCAAAAAAGCCCAATAATTACGGGCCCCAAATAATGGAAATCGGATACCAAAAAGGATAACCATAACAGCAGCAGAACATAACAATCAGCCCTAACAAACCGCACTAACCAAAGCACTAATAAATACAAATACAAATAAATTTAACAAACAGGGAATTATTAAAAATGGATTTAAAAATATCCCTAAAAAATACCACAAATACTAAAGGTTGTTCCAGAAAAATTTGGAAATGGTATTACCGAAATACGGATTATTTAACCACAAAATCAAACTTAAACCGGAAATATAACTTAAGTACCAAAAATTATATTAATTAAACCCTCGGTAAAAAAAATTATTACAAAAATAACTAAAGGAAAAAATTAAAAAAGGATTTACCAAATTTTCCGATTTTCCTATAAAATATAAAATTTTATTTATTCCCAAAAAAAACGAAAAAAAACAAATATATATTAATTATTATCCATTAAATCAGAAAATAATAAAAAATCGGTATTTTTTACCCTTAATTAACAAATTTAAAAATAAATTTGGAAAAAGCCGGTGGTTTATAACCCTAAATTTATACAAAATTTATGGCCTGCTAAAAATTAAAAAGGGGAATAAATAAAAAACCGCTTTTCGAACCAAGCTTAAAATTTTCGAATTATTGGTAATAATTTTTGGGCTTACCAATGCACCAGCCACATTCCAGCAAATAATTAACCATATATTACAAAAGTACCTCGATATTTTTGCCCTTACATATTTGGATAATATCCTAATTTTTTCAAATATATTAAAAAAATATAAACAATATATATATAAGGTATTACAAAAATTGCAAAATACAAAACTTTTGGTTAACCCGAACAAATATATATAGCACTTTTTAAAGGTAATTTTTCTCGGATTTATTATCAAATAAAGGGAAATTCGGATAAAACCCAAAAAAATACAGGCGGTAAAAAATTAGCTTATATTCACCACAGTTAAAAAAATGCAAAATTTTTTGGGATTTCTGAACTTTTACCGAAAATTTATCCAAAATTTTAACAAAAAAGCCATATTATTTACGGATTTTACCAAAAATAACACCCAATTTTATTAAGGAATACAAAAATAAATAACCTTCGATTTGCTAAAAAAAGTTATTATCCAAATACCGGTACTAATAATACCAAACCCAAAAAAATCCTTTAAAATCAAAATCGATACATCGGATTTTGCTATTAAAAAATAACTAAAATAACAAAACGATTAAAAAAAATTGCACTTTTGCGCATTTTTCTTGCAAAAATTAAATAAACCAAAGCTAAATTATCAAATCCACAATAAAAAGCTCCTTATTATTATTAAAATTTTGGAAAAATAAAAAATATATTTGTGCAAAACTAACCACCAAATTATAATATACACTAATTATAAAAACCTATTACAATTTACCATTAGCCAAATGCTAAACAAAAAACAAATCCAATAAAACCAGTTTTTTTAAAATTATAATTTTCGAATCGAGGTTAAAAAAGGGTTAAAAAACGGCCGAGCGGATGCCTTAAACCGGCAACCGGACCATCAAATAAATATATTATTAAAAATATGCACAATTCTGGCCAAAAAACCAAACGGATCCCTAATTCCGGTATAACGGGCATTAGCCAAAATAACCCGATAAAAAAGCTAAACCCCAGAAAAAATCCAGCAAATTTATAGCCAAATGGCTAATAAATACCAGGGGATTGCTAAAACCTGGAAAAAATTTTATTAATATTACAGGTTTACAAAAACCCACGCCAAAATACGGAAAGTAATTAAAAATTGCAAAAGCTATGCAAAAAATAAAACCAGCAGGCATAAATTTTACGGATTATTTTAGCCTTTACCAGCATTTAGCAAAGTATAGCAAAAAGTCACGATAAATTTTATAATTAAGCTTTTTAAATCAAAAAAACCATTAATAAATATTTAGTATAATAATATCCTAATAATGGTAAATAAATTTACCAAATATGCCCTATTTTTACCTTATAAAAAAAGCAGCAATATTATAAAACTAGCATATATTTTTATTAAAAACGTAATATCGGAATACAAAACACCTAACAAATTAATCACGGATCAAAATAAACTGTTTATAAGCAAATTTTGGAAAGTTTTAATAGCAAAACTTGAAGCAAAACATGCACTATTAACAGCCTATTATCCTAAAGCAAATGGACAAACAAAACGGACAAATCAAACCATAAAATAATATTTACGCTATTATATTAATTATAAATAAACTAACTGGATATAATTATTTTTTATGGCCCAATTTGTTTATAATAGTTCGGTACATAAAAGTATAAAAATAATTTCGTTTTTTGCAAATTATAAATTTATATTTACAGTATACAAAAAACCTAAAATAAAAAAAAATATTTTAATAGCAAAAATACAAATTATCAAAATAACCAAACTATACAAATATTTGTAAAAAAAGCTCGAAAAATTTCAAAAATGCATATCCACCCAAACAAATAAAAAAAGGCTCGAAAAACCAACCTTTAAAAAAAAGGATAGCATTTATCTTTTGCACCGCAATATTAAAATAAAACGGCCAAATAATAAGCTGGATTACAAAAAATTCGGACCGTTCAGGGTTAGGAAAATAATTTTACCAATTAATTACAAATTTCAGTTACCGCTAATTATAAAAATTTACCCCATTTTTCACATTTTTTTGCTAAAATTGGCACCATTTGGATCAAAAAGCACGAAATTAATAAAAATCGACCCGGACCAAAAATAAAAAATCGAAAAAATCCTTAATAATAAAATATATTACCGCAAATGGTGGTATTTGGTTAAATGGGCAAAATATAAATACAAGCATAATATATGGGAAAAAAAAACAAATTTTGCAAATTGCCAAAAAATTTTATAAAAATATTAGCAAAAATAATTATAAAAAGGTTAACAAATAACAAAAAAATTTAACCTAACAGCGCACCGCTATAATAATAAAATACTGTTATATTAAAAGTTATACTAAAAATCGAACCCAAAACTTTTCGATAAAAATCGAGATATATTACTATTGCGTTATGCAATTTGAAAAAATCGTTAAAAACTTATTAATTTATTCGGTTAAAAAAAGGCAAACAGGTTAAAATCCGGATAAACCCTAAGCCTGTCCCAATTAAAAGGTAAAAAGGGGAAATCGGGGAACAGCAGGTTTGGAAACGCAGCAAAAATTTGCATAACTGCTTTTTCGGCCTTCTTCCGCTCGACCCGCTCCAATTTTTTAATACTATTAATTTTGCAACGGATCGCACGCATTTTTCTTTTAAACCATATTTTTTTTTATTTGCAAAAATGCTCAATTTAAGCGCTAATAACAAACAATTTTTATTTAACGGCGCAATGCTTTTTTTTGGCAGCTTTCAGCTTGGTTTTCAGTTTTGTATATTAATTGCTAATAAAACGGAGCTGCTTTAAAATAAAACCAAAAATATTGCATTAAAACCGCCCCTAACGGATATATTCCATATACCAAAAAAAATTTCAGGGGGAAACCTTCCACCTAAAATAACCAAAAGCTTTGCAAAAAAAACAGAAAAGCATTTTAATTAAAAAAAAAAAAAAAAAAACAAAAAAATTATTTTAACGGATAATTAATAACGCCGGTTTATATTTTTGTACTTAACCAAACATTTTGTTAAAAAAAAAAGGAACGGAAAATAATAAGGAAAAAAAGGTACTTATTATTAACAAAAAAACAGGGCTGCAAATTTTGGCCAAAAGGATTTGGCTTAAAAAGGAAAATCTAATATTACAATTATAACTGGCAAAAAATAAAAAGGCTAAGGCTAACCCCCAGCAGAATACTTTTACCCTGCAATTATAAAAGCCAAAAGCCGAATAACCAAAACCAAACTAAAAAAAAAAAATTATATAATCAGGTACTTACCTAAACACAAATAATATATTTAATATATTCGTTATATAATATAACAAATATAACAAATATAATACAATAATATATTTGTTATATAATATAACAAATATAACAAATATAATATAAATATAATAAAAAAAAATTGCTAATATATAAAGCAAAAGGTTCTTATTATATTAAATAAATTTTTAACTAAAGCCTTGGCATTAATTAACCTAAATTAGCTCCAAAACATCCCTTTAGGCAAACAATCGAAATTTTTATTATTACCCCAATTCCCAGCACAAACAACCTTATAAAAACCTTACTATTTAGCACCTTTCCTAACATATCCTACCCTAAAAGCAAAAAACCATTTATAACATTTTAACTAATCCTGTTTAATATTTACCAAAAATAACAAATAATAGCAAATTATATTAATTATAAACAAAAAACCCAAAAATATTACTATTGCCGGCAAAATATATAATAATTTTTCGGCGGCCATGCAAATATTTATTGCAAAAATCGAAAAATTTAAAAAAGCTTAGGCCAAACTTTATATTACTATCAAATTTTATAAATTCCTTTCACCCAACAAATATAATAAAAAAAAAAGCAAAATTAAAATGTTCCTAATTAAATATAAAGGATATTTTTTGTTTTATTAAAACCATTTTTAGCAGGAAAAATAAAAAATTGCTTATATAACCATGCGCCTGAATAGCAAAATTAAGGATTAATTTAAACCTATTTGGTCCAATTATTTAAAAAAGCACAATAAATTCAAAGAAAAAACCAAATTAATATTCGCCAATTTCGAAAAATTTGGTAAAAAAATTGCCAAAATTTTCGGATAGGTCGATAAAAAACGGGTGGCCGAAAAAAAGCTGCTTTAGCTCCGGCAAAAAGGCCCCGCATCAACCTATATCTCCAAATTCCAATAACTAATTAACAAATTTAATTAAACAAAAAATACCAAAATAACCCAGCTTTATTAAGGGCTAAAAAATAATATAAAAAATAAATTATCCAAACAAAAATAACCTGAAAATTTTGTCGATTATATTATTATAATTATCCGTATTAATAATAAACTGTACAAATATTGCCTCGAAAAAAAAATTTAACAAACCAAACCAATAATGCAAAATAACAAAACTAACCAAAAAAAAGCAAAATAATAATAATTTATAATTTATAATATATATTTTGGATTTATAAATTTTAGCGCAAAAATTATACACCAGTATAAAAAATAAAAATATATCAGGTTTAAAAACCTAAAAAATAAAAAATATTTTAAATATAAAAAAAAAAAATATATTAAAAAAAACTGCCCGCAAAAAAATCGATAAACGGCCGTTTTTTGCCAAAAAAGCGCGCCAAAAAACCATTAGCCCATAATCCCAAATTTTCCAAAAACAACCGAACGATTAGCAAAAAAAAGCCTATACCCCGAAATGTTATTTAATTGGACCTATTATTTTAATAAAAACTGTATAACCCATTATTCCGATAAAAATACCACAAAATATTACCCTAAATAACGGTTTATTATAATATAACAAATAAGCTAACCCCGGGG
This sequence comes from Magnaporthiopsis rhizophila, assembly GCA_003049465.1. NCBI lineage: Eukaryota > Fungi > Ascomycota > Sordariomycetes > Magnaporthales > Magnaporthaceae > Magnaporthiopsis > Magnaporthiopsis rhizophila. The sequence continues at coordinate 61,646 of PYSS01000127.1, forward strand.
TAACAATAAAATAACCTAAGGTTTAAAAAAACTTAAAAGGGCCCAATACAGCAATAATAGCATACCAATAACGGGAAAATTTACCGAACAAAACAAAAAATTTAAAAAACTAGCCCGATATAAAAATATATCAAATATTTCGGTTAACAATTTTAAAAAAAATTTAAATATAAATATAAAAGTGAAACCGCTTTTGGACCAAATATATTAGTTATAAACCCAAAAAAAAAAACTAGGCCTAATAAAATACTGGAAAATTACAAAAACAAACCTTAATAACAAAAAACCCAGCAAAAAATAATATATGATTAATTTTAAAAAACTCCAGCAAAAATTCGATTAGTAACTAATCGATATAAAAAAATAACCCTTTATAACCAAAAAGGAAATATAAAAAGTATATACCTTATTTAGATTTTTGGAAATAAACCGATAATTTTAGGACCAGCCCAAACCTATTAGCAATCTGATATATAAAAAACCGGCATAAAATAATAAAAAAAAGCCCCTGGATTGGTTAAAAAATAACCAATTAATTATTTATTATAAGGCACTATTTGAAAATATTCCAAACCTGGATTAATAATTAACACGGCCATATGCGCTAAACCATAAAAATATAAACCCCGATACAAATTATTATAATAAACTTTTTTAGGCCAAATGCCTGTATAATAATTGCAAATAATATATAGCCAAAAAGCTGAAACATAATTTTTTTCCACAAAAAAAAGGAAAAAAACCAGTGCGGTACCTATAATAAGAATACCAGCTTCCGAAATGGTAAATAACAAAAATAAGCTATAAAAGTTTAGCAGCAACCTTTATGCTATTATCAGCCTATTTTATAATGTGCCTGACAAAAATCCTTATATACCAGATATGCGGAAAACCGAAATGCAAAATACATATAAAAAAAAAAGCAAAGGCCTGAACGAACAGGTTTGCCCGATTAACAGAAATAATTAAGGCCCGGTAATAAATGTTCCAAACAAAAAACTAGAAAATTTATCCAAAAATAGGGCACAAATAAGGCAATAACCAGCAAAATCCCTAACAATAACAATTATTAACCAGTATAAATATATTAAAATAATAATATACTGGAAAAGGCGAAAAATAAAAATTATAATCGATTGCAAAACCCAAAAAAATTATTTTTTACTAAAAGCAATAAAAAAGTACAGCATTTTAATATATTAAAAAAAAAAACCATACAACCTTATAATAATAAAATAAAAGCCAATTATATTTAATAAAAAAAGGATCAATACTGAAACTGATCATTTTAAATTTCGATTTTTGGGAAAAATTTGCAAAATAACCCTAAATATTATAAATATAAAAAAAAAAAACCTAATTTTAGGTATTCTATAGCTTAAAAAATATAACCCCCTAATAAATTGGATTACCGAACAGATTTAATAAAAAAAATTACCATTAACCAGCAAAAAAGCCCAATAACCACAGGCCCCGGATAATAAAAATCGAACGCCAGAAAGGATAACCGCAATAGCAGCAGAATATAGCAATTAGCCCTAGCAAACCGCATTAATCAAAACACTAATAAATATAAATGCAAATAAACCCAATAAACAGGAAATTACCAAAAATGGATTTAAAAACGTTTCTAAAAAATATTATAAATACTGAAAATTGTTTCAGAAAAATTTGGAAACGATATTACCGAAATACGGACCATTTGATTATAAAATTAAATTTAAACCGGAAGCATAGCTTAAGTACCAAAAGCTGTATTAATTAAACCTTTGGCAAAAAAAGCTATTACAAAAATAGCTAAAGGAAAAAATTAGGAAAGGATTTACCAAACTTTTCGACTTTCTTATGGAATATGGAATTTTATTTGTTTCCAAAAAAAACGGAAAGGAACGGATATATATCGATTATTATTTATTAAATCAAAAAACAATAAAAAATCGGTATTTTTTATCCCTAATTAACAAATTTAAAAACAAATTTGGGAAAAGCCGGTGGTTTATAATCCTAAATTTACGCAAGGTTTATAACCTGTTAAAAATTAAAAAGGGGAATAAATAAAAAACCGCTTTTCGGACCAAACTTAAAATTTTCGAATTATTGGTAATAATTTTTGGGCTTATTAATGCACCAGCCATATTTTAGCGAATAATTAACCACATATTACAAAAATACCTCGATATTTTTGCCCTTATATACCTGAATAATATCCTAATTTTTTCAAATATATTAGAAAAATATAAATAATATATGTATAAAATACTATAAAAGTTGCAAAATACAAAGCTTTTGGTTAACCCGGACAAATGCATATGGCACTTTTTAAAAGTAATTTTTCTCGGGTTTATTATTAAATAAGGGGAAATTTGGATAAAACCCAAAAAAATACAGGCGGTAAAAAACTGGCCTGTACCCACCACAGTTAAAAAAATGCGAGGTTTTTTGGGATTTTTGAATTTTTACCGAAAATTTATCCGAAATTTTAGCAAAAAAGCCATACCATTTACGGATTTTACCAAAAACGACACCCAGTTTTATTAAGGGATACAAAAATAAATAGCTTTCGATTTGCTAAAAAAAGCTATTATCCAAATACCAGTACTGGCAATACCAAACCCAAAAAAACCTTTTAAAATTGAAATTAATATATCGGATTTTGCTATCAAAAAATAATTGGAATAATAAAACAATTAAAAAAAATTGCACTTTTGCGCATTTTTTTTGCAAAAACTAAATAAACCAAAATTAAATTATTAAATTTATAATAAAAAGCTTTTTGCTATTATTAAAATTTTGAAAAAATAAAAGGTATATTTGTGCAAAACTAACCACCAAATTATGGTGTACACCAATTACAAAAACCTGTTATAATTTATTATTAGCCAAATGCTAAATAAAAAATAAATCCAATAAAACCAGTTTTTTTAAAATTATAACCTTCGAATTAAGGTTAGGAAAAGGTTAAAAAACGGCCAAACGGATGCTTTAAGCTGGTAATCGGACCATTAGGTGGATATACTATCAAAAATACGCGCAGTTTTGGCTAAAGGACCAAACGGATCCCTAATTCCAGCATAATAAGCATTGGCCAAAATAACCCGATAAAAAAGCTGAACCCCAAAAAAAATCCAGCAAATTTATAGCCAAATAGCTAATAAATACCAGGGGATTGCTAAAATCTGAAAAAAATTTTGTTAGTATTACGGGTTTATAAAAATCCGCACCAAAATACGGGAAATAATTAAAAATTACAAAAATTGTGCAAAAAATAAGGCCAGCAGGTATAAATTTTACGGGTTATTTTAACCTTTACCAGTATTTAGCAAAATATGGCAAAAAATTACGATAAATTTTGTGATTAAACTTTTTAAATTAAAAAAATTATTAATAAATATCCAGTATAATAATATCCTAATAATAATAAATAAGTTTACCAAATATACCCTGTTTTTATTTTATAAAAAAAGCAATAATATTACAAAACTAACATATATCTTTATTAAAAATGTAATATTAAAACACGAAATACCCAACAAATTAATTACGGATCAAAACAAGCTATTTATAAGCAAATTTTGGAGGGCTTTAATAACAAAACTCGAAACAAAATATGCATTATTAATAATTTATTATCCCAAAACAGATAAACAAACAGAACAAATAAACCAAACCATAAAATAATATTTATACTATTATATTAATTATAAATAAACTAATTGGATATAATTATTCCTTATAGCCCAATTTGCTTATAATAGTTCGGTATACAAAAGTACAAAAATAATTTCGTTTTTTGCAAATTATAAATTTATATTTACGGTATACAAAAAACCTAAAGCAAAAAAGAACATTTTAATAGCAAAAATACAGGTTACCAAAATAACCAAATTATACAAATATTTGCAAAAAAAGCTTAAAAAGTTTCGAAAATATATATCCACCCAGGCAAATAAAAAAAGGCTCGAAAAACCAACCTTTAAAAAAAGGAATAACATTTATCTTTTACGCCGCAATATTAAAATAAAACAGCCAAATAACAAACTGGATTACAAAAAACTCGGACCGTTCAAAATTAAAAAAATAATTTTACCAGTTAATTACAAATTTTAATTACCACCAACCATAAAAATTCACCCCATTTTTTACATTTCCTTACTAAAACCGGTACCACCTGGGTTAAAAAGCACAAAATTAATAAAAATCAACCCGAACCAAAAATGGAAAATCAAAAAAATCCTTAATAACAAAATATATTACCGCAAACAATAATATTTAATTAAATAAGCAGGATACAAATATAAGCATAATATATAAAAAAAAAAAACAAACCTTACAAATTGCCAAAAAGTTTTACAAAAATATCGGCAAAAGCAATTATAAAAAGGTTAACAAATAACAAAAAAGCTTAACCCGACAGCGCATTACTATAATAATGGAACACTATTATATTAAAGGTTATATTAAAAATCGAACCCAAAACTTTTCGATAAGGATCAAAACGCATTATTACTGCGCTATACAACCTAAAAAAATTATTAAAAACCTATTAATTTATTCGGTTAAAAAAAAATAAACAGATCGAGATCCGGATAAATCCCAAACCCGTTCCAATTAAAAGGTAAAAAAGGAAAATCGGGGAACAGCAAATTTAAAAGCGCAGCAAAAACCTGTACAATTATTTTTTCGGCTTTCTCCCGCTCGATCCGTTCCAATTTTTTAACGCTATTAATCCCGTAACGAATCGCACGCATTTTTTTTTTAAACCATATTTTTTTTTATTTGCAAAAGCATTTAATTTAAGCATTAACAGCAAATAACTTTTATTTAACAGCATAATGCTTTTTTTTAGCAGCTTTTAATTTGGCTTTCAGCTTTATATGCTGATTGCTAATAAAACAGAGCTGTTTTGAAATAGGGCCAAAAATGTTGCATTAAAACCGCCCCTAACGGATATATTTTATGCACCGAAAAAAATTTCGGAAAAAAACCTCGCACCTGGAACAATCAAAAGCCTCGCAAAAAAAACAAAAAAGCATTTCAATTAAAAAAAAAAAAAGGGAAATAAAAAAATTATCTCAATAAATAATTAATAACGCCGGTTTGCGCTTTTGCACCCGACCGAACATTTTGTTAAAAAAGAAAGGAACGGAAAATAATAAGGAAAAAAAGGTATTTATTATTAACAAAAAAACAGGGCTGCAAATTTTGGCCAAAAAAATTTGGCTTAAAAAAGAAAACCTAATATTATAATCACAATTGGCAAAAAACAAAAGGGCTAAAGCTAACCCCCAACGGGATGCTTTTATCCCGCAATTATAAAGGCCAAGGGCCGAATAACTAAAGCTAAACTAAAAAAAAAAAATTATATAATCAGGCACTTATTTAAGCATAAATAATATATTTGATATATTTGTTATATAATATAACAAATATAACAAATATAGCATAATAATATGTTCGTTATATAATATGGCAAACATAACAAATATAGCACAAATATAATAGGAAAAGGTCGCTGGTATATAAGGCGAGGGGTTCCTACTGTGTTAAATAAATTCTTAACTAAGGCCTCGGCATCAATCAACCTAAGTTAGCTCCAAGGTATTCCTTTGGACAAGCAATCGAGACCTTTATTATTACCCCAGTTCCCAGCACAAGCAACCTTATGGAAACCTTACTGCTCAGCGCCTTTCCTAACATACCCTACCCTAGGAGCAGAGAACCGTTTGTAACAAGTATTAAAAATTGCATTTCATTTCACTTTTGGAGTTGCTTTCAGGGGCCTTATCAGGGGCGTTAATAATATTTCTTTCAGGGGGGTTTTCGATAATCACCCCCTTTGGAATTATATCCCCCTTTGGAATAAGATTTTTAATAAGCACCCCCTTTAATATCTTAATAATAAAGGTTTTATATATAGCCCTATAGGTGGGTGTATATATAAAAATAATAAATTTATTTAAGGCTGTAAAAAGCTTAACGGGTTTTGTCACGGGACCAAGCCCGCACACCTGTATTTAGCCAGTGATCCGCCGGCTTCCTACGGAGCTAGCGGATCTGCCTCCTTGTGCAACAACAGATCTTCAACCTAGCACCCAGCTGCTGTGCCGTGACGGGTTTTATTTTTGCAGTTAATTTTTTTAATTTAGCCCTATACTCCAGGGGTATTAAAGCTTTTGCATGGGTACTAATAACCCTATAATGGCTCAAATTGGGCTTATGATAAGGGCCGGGTTCCATTTTATCATAAAACTTTTAAAAAGGGGTTATTTCCCTATTAATAACCGCCGTAACATTTATTAATTTAATTATTGTATTAAGGATATAGCACCATAAGTAATACGGCAGGCCTACCGCATTAATTATAGCCTTGGGCCTATTTATAACTACCCTAACAAAACGTTCAAATAAGCTATTTTGGCCGTGGTTATAGGAATTTAATATGCTAAATGCTATGCTTTTACATTTTAGGCATTCCTTTAGCGACGTATTAATTTTTTTACCCCTATTAAATATATATATATATATATATATAGGGTAACGGTTATAATTAGCTTTCAAAACCCCAAAAAGGACTTAATTGCAGCCATAACTGTAAGGCCTTATTTATTTAATAATTAAAAAATCCACTGGAATTTTGTTTTTCGATCAACAAATAATAATATTACAGGGCAATACAAGCAAAAAGGGGCAAAAATACAAAAAAAAAAAAATTAAGCATTTAAAATAAGCCAGCCTTAAACCAAAAATCCTAACTGTTTATTTTTTATTAGGGCGTGCACCGGCAATATACCGGGAAAATTATAATAAAAAAAATAAAACGCTAAAAAAATGCCGAGGAATAACCGCTATAACACTATATAGCAATATTGGCGATATAATTGCAAAAATGGCCAGTTAACCGAGCATAATACTATTGAACCATTATGTTAATATCCCGGATATCAGCTTTTTTTTGCTTAATTTTGGCTACCGTTATTGCCTGGCGAAATACCGCCGCTTATATGCTGATAAAATTAGCAATATATATATTATAAGCAATAATAAGCTTGGCTTTAAAAGCGGCTTTGGTAATAACCCAAATATTATAATCAGGGTTGCTAATACAAAGCTATAACCGAAAAAAAATGAATTATATATATGCTAATAAAAAAATAATAAAAAAGTAACGCATTAAATTTAAAATATCCCATTGTTTAAAATTTAAATAAGTGTAATATGGCATTAAGCTTTAGCAAAAAGCAGCCAAAACTGCGCAACGCAAAAAAATAACAATATTAAAAGCTTTAGGTTATAAGGGCAAATTAATAACAAAATATAGCGGCTGAATAATAGCAGGTTATATATATTTCGGTTTTTTAACAAACCGGTTTGGCTATAAGTATTCCGGATATATATTCCGGTACTAATAAAAATGTTAATAAGTTTAATAATAGCCTGGGCCGCAATAACCCGGCATTTGTTCGGAAAAACAAAATAATTGCTATTATCGGCACCCGCCGGTGCATTATTAAAAAAAACTAATAATTTTTAAAAAAAAGCTTATTGTTATTTTTTATCCATATAATTTTAATAATGCCGATCAGCTCAATAAAATTGCGAAAATTACCTTTTATTAAAATTATAACGTAAAAAACAAAATATTAACAAACAAAAATTATATAAAAAATATGGCAAAATTTAGGCGGAGCATTAGTATAACCCATTTTTTTATACGATTTATAACAAAAAAAATACTGGTTATAATTAATAAATATCCCGGTTTTATTTTTGCTATCAGTACAGGGGTTATCACGGAACTAGACCAAGGCAGTAGCCGTTACACCAAAACAAAAAGGAATATTATCATATCCGGGATTATAATACACTTAATCTTTATATAAAAGATCGTACCGTAATAATACTCCCTTTTTATGCTGCAATTATCCCCAATTGCACAAATGCACAATTAAGGTCAATCTTCGCACAAAATTTACTTTTTGAAGGTGCTGCACCAGGTGCTGCCGCTGCACAAGCAAAATGCTACCGCTACACAAGCAAAATGCGCTGGCGCTGCGCAAGCAAAACGCTGGCGCCCATGCATCGTAATACACGTGCCACGGGGTTAATCGCTTAATAAGCCCCTTTGAAAAGCCTCGGTTGGCTTTTCGAATTGCTGGAGCCAATTGCCCTGCCCCCGGCAAAAGAAGGGCCACAAATAATATCCTGTACGCATTGCGCCACCCAAACGCCACGCCACAAACGAAAATTTATATACACAATTGTGCGGGGAATTAAATTCGAGTAATCCAAAATTAGATATAATAAACTGTTATAGGATTAGATTAAAGTAATACCTATTATACCAAAGCAAAAGGGAATATTGTTATATCCGGGGCTATAATATGCTTAGTTCTTATATAAGGGATTGTACCGTAACAGGTATTCTGAACATATATTTCGATATTAACAAAAATATTAATAAATTTAAAATAGCTTGGGCTGCAGCAATACGACACTTATCCGGGAAAATAAAATAATTGCTACTATTAATATTTGCCGGTATATTATTAAAAAGGAACTAATAATTTTTTTTTTAAAAAAAAACTTATTGTTGCTTTTTATTTATATAACCTTAATAATACCGATTAATTTAACAAAATTATAAAAATTGGCCTTTATTAAAATTATAACCTAAAAAACGAAACATTAACAAACAAAAATTATATAAAAAATATGGCGAAATTCAGGCGAAGCACCGGTGCAACCCACCTTTTTATACAACTTATAAACAAAGCAAAACAACAAAAATAGAAATATATAAAAAGAAAAAACAAAATAGCAATTTTTTAATTGGGAAAAAGCACTTTATTACTGATAACAATACATTATAATACCATACAAATAGCAACGTAAAAATAGCAATGCAATACCATATAATAACTTATATAAAACAAATAATAATACAGTATTAATTAAAAGTTAAAAAAAGTCTTATTATTAATACCAATATGCCGGAACACAGTATAAATAATAGCATAACGTTAAAAATGCAATATTATATAATTGCCAGCCAGATCCAAATAATAGCAAAATGCAAGCAATAGCACAGCATTAATTGGCAGTTGGAGGATTAATTGCGGTTTTAATGGGTAGTACCGTTACAGGACCAAACCCGCACACGTATATTTAGCTAATAATCCGCCGGCTTTTTACAGAGCCAGCGAACCTTCCTCCTTATGCAATAACAGATTTTCAACCTAGCACCCAGCTGCAATGCCGTGATATTTGGCCTGTTTTATATTAAATTTTTTTATATGTAATAATTTTTGAAGCTTACGTTTATTATATATTAAATGCTGTTAATTTATAGTTATTTGCAGGATAAATTTGCTGATTGTTAGTTAAGATTAAGCAAGCTTTATAAAAAGAACAGTCGAGGATAACCGAACCTGCCAACTGGCAGTTCTGTATGCTTATCCTCCTTATTAATTTTTATTAAAAGCATACTAAAAATAAGGCTACCTGTTAAAAATAACTACTGCATGTAATAGGGTAACTTACCCTGTAGCTCTTATACCGGTTAAGGTTAAATTATATAATTAGTTTAAGGTTAAGATACGTACCTGGCCTACCCTGCACCTCCTATACACTTAGTTAAAGCATATGGTTGGTTGTGCAAAGCACTTACCCTGCAAAGGTTATGTAATGCACCTACCCTGCAAAGGTTAGGCATGCAACCTACCCTGCAAGTTACTTACTTTGTAAAAGATTAACGCCCTACGAGTCACTGGCTTTACAGGGGTTACAGGCCTATAAGTCACCCGCCCCCTAAATCGTTATCGATTTAACTAAGTTAAATTTTATCAGCCCAACGTGGAAATGGCTTTGGTGGCTCTGGGTTGATTTTTTGCCAGCCCTATACAAAATAATTTATCGGGAATAAGCTTAAAGCACTGGAACACCCGCTTATACAAATCCCGTGGTACTAATAACGAAGGGTATATAAGGAAGTAAAGTTAGCTGCCCCAACCCTAAATAATAAAGCCTGTAACCAAACTTGCTTAAAGCCTTGCACAGCACTAATATTAGTGCTTTGCAAGGCCTAATGTAACAGAACGTGCGCCCGCCAGTCTTGTAATTAGCGCTTCACTTCCCCTGTGCACGTTATTAATTTCAACACTATCAAAATGGCGAAAATATAAAGGAAGACAGATGTTTTTATTTATAAGATGTAAAAAGCAGCTCGAAAAGCTTATATATAGGCCTAAAAAATGCCGGGGGGTGTTTTAACAATAAAAAAGTCTTTTAAACCATCTAGTTAATTAAAGCCGGCTTTAACAAGGTTATATTCCAGTTAAAAGGCAAGCGATTTTATTTATATTGCTTAAAAAGCCCTTTTATTTGCCTAATAATAAGCTTTGCATTATTAATATATTTTTAACGGTATATAAAGCTATTTTATTTCATTTCCAGGTGTAAAGTATTATTTTGCCGCTATTAATAGCCTTGGGCAAAAGATGAATAATAAGGTCGATTTTATCTTATAGCAATAGGCTGTAATTATAACCTTATCACTACCTTTTTACCCTTCCAGGCGCCAAATAAGGTTGATTAATTACTTATGCTAATAAAAAAGCAATTCCTTAACTTATTTCCAGCGGATTATATCGAACCGGATCTTTTATAAGCATACCGGCCGGCCGGCCCTGTGCACCTCCCATAATAATATTAACCTACAATAAATATATTTTCTGAATGCTCTTAAAATTTCTTACAAATTGATGTTATTGCCCACGTGTAAAAATTTTGTGGCAGTTTATTATTTTTATTTAAACGCCGGTGCCAGTATATTCCTTCAATTTTTATAAGGAATCCTTAATTACAAGTTTTTAACCGAACACGACTTTTTGCACCACCTTTATAAAGGGGCCCACAACGCACAGCCCACAAGTAATATTTCTCCTCCCTATTATTAATACTTACACGGGTTAAAAGCACCTGCACTAAGAGAGCCTTTCAAGAATTAGCGCGGTACAGCAACTTGTTAGTTTTTACAAACATTACTAGCCACACAAATTAGCGGAAAATTAATATACTGGAAAAATAAAGGTGTGAAATTTTCAATTATATAATGTACAGGCTTTATATAATAATAAAAATAAACGCAGGGGTTTTATTAAGAATAACTACTACATATACCAGGGTAGCCTACCCTGTAGCCCCTATACGGGTTAGGGCTAAATTATATAATTAGTTTAAGGTTAGGATATGCACCTGACCTACCCTGCACCTCCTGTATATTTGGTTAGGGCATATAATTGGTTATGCAATGCACCTACCCTGTAAAGGTTATACATGCAACCTACCTTATAAAGGTTATGCACGCAACCTACCCTGTCACGGGACTAAACCAAGGTAATACCCGTTACACCAAAACAAAAGGGAATATTATCATATCCAGAACTATAATATGCTTGGTCCTTATATAAAGGATCATACCGTAATAATACTCCACCCTTATACTATAATTATCCTTAATTGCATAAATGCACAATTAAAATTAATCTTTGCACAATATTTGCTTTTTGAGAGCGCTGTACAAGCAATGCCAATGCCGCACAAATAAGGTGCCGGTACCGCAAGGTGCCGGCGCCGGCGCTGCACAAGCGAGGCGCCAGCGCCCGTGCATTGGAACGCATATATCACGGGGTTTAACCGCTTAATAAGCCTCCCCGAAAAGCCCCGGTCGGTTTTCCGAACTGCCCGAGCCAATTGCCCCGTCCCCGGCAAAAAAAGCGCCATAAATGGTGTTCTGTGCGTATTGCGCCACCCAAACGTTATGCCACGAACAAAAATTTATATGCATAATTATGCAGGGAATTAAACTCGAGCAATCCAAAGTTGGATATAATAAATTGTTACGGGATTAGACCAAAGTAGTACCCGTTACACTAAAGCAAAAGGGAACGTTATCGTATTCAGGACTATGACGTGCTTGGTCCTCATATATGGGATTGTACCGTGATATACCCTGTAAGGGTTATGCACGCGGGCCGCGCTTGCAAGCCCAGCTTACAGGGGCCACTGCCCTGCAAATCACTTACTTTATAAAGGATTAACACCTTACAAGTCACTGGCTTTATAGGGGTTGCAACCCTACAAATTACCCGCCCTTCAAATTGCTATCAAGTTAACTAAGTTAAATTTATCAGCCTAACGCAAAGATGGCTTTAATGGCCATGAGTCGATTTTTGCCAACCTTATACAAAATAATTTTTCCAAAATAAGCCTAGGGTATTAAAATACCCGCCCGCGCTGTTGGTGCATATAGTATATATATGCATCCAGGTATTAAAGCAAGCTACAAGCCTAGCCACGGGCAAGCTACAGGCTAAGCCACGGGCCAGGCTACAAGCTAGGCCACGGGCAGGGCACGAGCCATGCTAAACGTGTATATATAAAACCTATCCCTCTAAGGGATTTAGGAGAGATTTCCTCTTCCTTATATCTTTATTCTTTTCAGGCTCTTATTCCTTTAATATAATTACTGTTACAAACGGTTCTCTGCTTTTAGGGTAGGGTATGCTAGGAGAGGTGCTGAGCAGTATGATTTTTACAAGGTTACTTGTGCTGGGGGAACTGGATAGTAACAAAGGTTTCGATTATTTGCCCAAAGGGATGCTTTGGAGCTAATTTAGGTTGACTGATGCTAAGGCCTCAGTCAAAAGCTATTTTAACACAATAGGAATCCTTTGCTTTATATACTAATAACCCTTTTTTATTATATTTGTGCTATATTTGTTATATTTGCCATATCATATAACGAATATATTACTGTATTATATTTGTTATATTTGTTATATCACATAACAAATATATTAAATATATCATCCGTGCTTAAATAAATGCCTGATTATATAATTTCCTTTTTTTTAGCTTAATTTTAGTTATTCGGCCCTTGGCCTTTATAATTGCAGGGTAAAAGTGTTCCGCTGGGGGTTAGCCCTAACCCTTTTATTTTTTGCCAGTTATGGTTATAATATTAGGTTTCTTTTTTTAGGCCAAATTTTTTTAGCCAAAACCTGCAGCCCCAACCTTTTATTAATAATAAATATTTTTTTTCCTTATTATTTTCCGTCCCCTTTTTTTTTAACAGGATGTTTGGTTAAATGCAAAAGTGCAAATTGGTATTATTAATTATTTATTAAAATAATCTTTTTGCTTTCCTTTTTTTTTCCTTAATTGAAATGCTTTTTTATTTTTTTTATAAAACTTTTGGTTGTTTCAGGTGCAAGGTTTTCCTCCGAGATTTTTTTCGGTGCATGGAGTATATTTATCAAGGGCGGTTTTAATATAATATTTTTGGCCTTATTTTAAAACAGCTCCGTTTTATCGGTAACCAGCACGCAAAGCTGGAAACTAAACTGAAGGCTGCCAAAAAAAAGCATTGCATCGTTAAATAAAAATTGGTTACTGTTAATATTTAAATTAAGCATTTTTGCAAACAAAAAAAAATATAATTTGAAAAAAAAATGCGTGCAATTTATTACGGGATTAATAATATTAAAAAATTAAAGCAGATCGAACGGAAAAAAGCCAAGGTGGCAGTTGCGCAAATTTTTGCCGCGCCTTTAGTTTTTTTGTCCCTCGATTTTCCTTTTTTACCCTTTAATTGGGACGGGCTTAAAATTTATCCGGATTTCAACCTGCTTGTCCTTTTTTAACCGGATAAATTAATAAATTTTTAATAATTTTCTCAAATTGCTTTATTATAATAATAGCGCACCTCGATCCTTATTAAAAGGTTCTGGATTCGATTTCCAGTGTAACCTTTAATATAATAATATTTTATTATTATAGCAATGCGCTATCGGGTTAAGCCTTTTTTTTTTTTTTTTATTTGCTAACCTTTTTATAATTATTTTTGCCAATATTTTTGTAAAACCTCCTGGCAATTTATAAGGTTCGTTTTTTTTTCCCATATATTATATTTATATCCGTACCCTGCTTATTTAACCAAATACCACCGTTTATAATAGCGTATTTTGTTATTAAAAATTTCCTTAACTTCCCACTTTTGGTCCGGGTCGATTTTTATTAACTCCGTGCTTTTCAAACCAAATAGTGCCGGTTTTAGCAAAAAAATATAAAAAATAAAATAAACTTTTATAATTAGCAATAACTAAAATTCGTAATTAATTGGTAAAATTATTTTTTTAACCCTAAACGGTCCGAATTTTTTGTAATCCAGCTTATTATTTGGCCGTTTTATTTTAATATTACAGCGCAAAAGATAAATATTATTCCCTTTTTTAAAGGTCGGTCCCTCGAGCTTTTTTTTATTTGCCTGGATAAATATGCATTTCCGAAATTTTTCGAGCTTTTTTTGCAAATACTTGTATAACCTGGTCATTTCGGTAACCTATATTTCCGCTATTGGGGCATTTTTTTCTGCTTTAAATTTTTTGTATACCGTAAATATAAACCTATAATTTGCAAAAAACAGCATTATTTTTGTACTTTTGTATACCGAACTATTATAAACAAATTAGGCTATAAAAAATAATTATACCCAGTTAGTTTATTTATAATTAATATAATAATATAAATATTATTTTATGGTTTGGTTTGTCCGTTCCGTTTATCCATCCGTTTCGGGATAATAAGCTATTAATAATACATATTTTGCTCCGAATTTTGCTATTAAAACCCTCCAAAACTTATTTATAAACAATTTATTTCGATCCGTAATTAATTTGTTAGGTATTCCATATTTCGATATCACGTTTTTAATAAAAATATATGCTAATTTTGTAATATTGCTGCTTTTTTTATAAAATAAAAATAAAACATATTTGGTAAACCTATTTATTATTATTAAAATACTGTTATACTGAACATTTGTTAATAATTTTTTTAATTTAAAAAGTTTAACCATAAAATTTATCGTAACTTTTTGCTATACTTTGCTAAACGCTAATAAAAGCTAAAATAATCCATAAAATTTATACTTGCTGGCCTTATTTTTTGCACAATTTTTATAATTTTTAATTATTTTTTATATTTTGGCGCGGGTTTTTATAAATCTGTAATATTATCGAAATCTTTTCCAGGTTTTAACAATCCCCTAGTATTTATTAGCTATTTGGCTGTAAATTTGCTGGATTTTTTTTAAAATCCAGCTTTTTTATCGGGTTATTTTGGCCAATGCCTGTTATACCGGAATTAGGAATTTGTTTGGTTTTTTGGCCAAAACTGCGCGTGTTTTTGGTGGTATATTTACCTGATGGTTTAATCGATAATTTAAAGCGTTCGTTTAGCCATTTTTTAACCTTTTCTTAACTTTAATTCGGAAATTATAATTTTGAAAAAATTGATTTTATCGGATTTATTTTTTATTTAATGCCTGGCTGGTAATAAATTATAATAGGTTTTTATAATCGGTGTATATTATAATTTAATGGTTAGTTTTATACAAATATATCCTTTATTTCTCCAAAATTTTAATAATAATAAGAAACTTTTTATTATGGATCTGATAATTTAGCTTAGATTTATTTAATTTTTGCAAAAAAAATGCGCAAAAGTGCAATTTTTTTTAATTATTTTATTGCTCCAATTAT
Organism: Magnaporthiopsis rhizophila; assembly: GCA_003049465.1. NCBI lineage: Eukaryota > Fungi > Ascomycota > Sordariomycetes > Magnaporthales > Magnaporthaceae > Magnaporthiopsis > Magnaporthiopsis rhizophila. Next base: position 77,248 of record PYSS01000127.1, read on the forward strand.
TTTCCAATAGCAAAATCCGATGCATTAATTTTAATTTTAAAGGGTTTTTTTGGGTTTGGTATTATTAGTACCGGTATTTGGATAATAGCCTTTTTTAGCAAATCGAAAACCGCTTATTTTTGTGTTCCCCAATAAAATTGGGTGTTATTTTTGGTAAAATCCGTAAATGGTATAGCCTTTTTATTAAAATTTTGGATAAATTTTTGGTAAAAATTTAAAAATTTCAAAAAATTTCGCACTTTTTTAATTATGATAGATATAGGCTAATTTTTTACCGCCTGTACTTTTTTGGGTTTTATCCAAATTTTCTTTTATTTAATAATAAATCCGAGAAAAATTATTTTTAAAAAATGCTATATATATTTATCCGGGTTAATTAAAAGTTTTGCATTTTGCAATTTTTATAACACCTTATGCACGTACTGTTTGTGTTTTTTTAACATATTTGAAAAAATTAGGATATTATTTAAATACGCAAAAGCAAAAACATTAAAATATTTTTGCAATATATAATTAATTATTTACTGGAATATGGCTGGTGCATTGATAAATTTAAAAATTATTATTAGTAATTCGAAAATTTTAAATTTGGTTCAAAAAGCGGTTTTTTATTTATCCTTTTCTTTAATTTTTAATAAGTTATAAATTTTGCATAAATTTAAGGCTGTAAATTACCGGCTTTTTCCGAGCCTATTTCTAAATTTGTTAATTAGGGATAAAAAATACCGATTTTTTATCATTTTTTAATTTAACGGATAATAATTAATATATATCCGTTTCTCCCCGTTTTTTTTGGGAACAAATAAAATTCCATATCCTATAGGGAAATTGAAAGGTTTGGTAAATCCCTTCCTAATTTTTTCCTTTAATTATTTTTATAACAGTTTTTTTTGCCAAAAGTTTAATTAATACAGTTTTTGGTACTTAAGCTATGCTTCCGGTTTAAGCTTAATTTTATAATCAAACGGTCCGTATTTTGGTAATACCGTTTTCAAATTTTTCTAAAATAACCTTTAATATTTGTAATACTTTTTAAAAATATTTTTAAGTCCATTTTTAATAATTTTCTGTTTATTGGGTTTGTTTATATCCGTATTTGCTAGCGTTTTGGTTAGTGCGGTTTGCCAGGGCTAATTGTTATATTTTGCTGCTATTGCGGTTATTTTTTCTGGCGTTCGATTTTTATTATCCGGGGCCCGCAATTATTGGATTTTTTTGCTGGTTAATAATAATTTTTTTTATTAAATTTGTTCGGTAATCCAATTTATTAAAAGGTTATATTTTTTAAATTATAAAATACCTAAAATTAGGTTTTTTTTTCCTATATTTATAATATTCAGAATTATTTCGCAAGTTTTTCCCAAAAATTGAAATTTAAAATAATCAGTTTTAATATCGATCCTTTCTTTATTAAACATAACTGGCTTTTATTTTATTATTATAAGGTTATATGGTTTTTTTTTTTAATATATTAAAATATTGTACTTTTTTACCGCTTTTAATAAAAAATAATTTTTTTGGGCTTTATAATCGATTATAATTTTTATTTTTTATCCTTTCCAGTATATTATTATCCTGATATATTTATACTGGTCGATAATCGTTATTGCTAGGGATTTTATTGGTTATTGCCTTACCTGTGCCCTATTTTTGGGTAAATTTTTTAATTTTTTGTTTGGGGTGCCTTTTTTTGGTTCCTATTTGTTTCCGAACGGGTCCCTAAACAGATCCATCCATTTGTCCAGGCTTGTGCTTTTTCCTTTATATAAACCTTATATTTTGGTTTTTTATATATTTGGTATATGAGGATTCCTATTATATATATTATAAAATATACTGGTAATAATTCGAAAATTGCTGCAAAATTTTTATAATTTATTTTTGCTATCCACCATTTTGGAAGCTGGTATTTTTATTATAAATATTGTACTGGTTTTTCTCCTTTTTTCCGTGAAAAAAAATTATATTTTAGCTTTTTGGCTATATATTACCTGCAATTATTATATAAGCATTTGGCCCAAAAAAGTTTGTTATAATGGCCTGCATTAAGGTTTATATTTTTATAATTTAATATATATGGCCGCGCTAATTATTGGTCCAGGTTCGGAATATTTTCGAATGGTGCCCTGTAATAGGTAACCGATTAATTATTTTTTAGCTAATCCAAAAGCTTTTTTTTATTATTTTGCGCCGGTTTTTTATATATTAAACTATTAATAAATTTGGGCTAATCTTAAAATTATTAATTTATTTCCAAAAACCTAAATAAAATATACGCTTTTTATATTTTTTTTTTGGTTATGGGGGGTTATTTTTCCATATCGATCAGTTATTAATCGAATTTTTGCTGAAATTTTTTAAAATTAACCATATATCGTTCCTTGCTGGGTTTTTTATTATTAGGGTCCGTTTTTGTAATTTTCTAGTATTTTGTTAGGCCCAGTTTTTTTTTCTAAACTTATAACCAATATATCTGGCCCAAAAATGGTTCCACCTTTGCATTTATATTTAAGCTTTTTTTAAAATTGTTAACCGAGGTATCTGATACGCTTTTGCACCGGGCTAATTTTTTAAATTTTTTATTTTGTCCGGTAAATTTTTCCGCTATTAATATACTATTATTATTATATTAGGCCCCCTTAAATTTTTTCGAACCTTGGGCTATTTTATTATTACCCCGGGATTAGCCCACTTGTTATATTATAATAAACCGTTATTTAGGATAATACCCCGTGGCATTTTTGTTAAAATAATAAGTTATATAATTTTTATCGAAATAATAAATTTAATTAAATAATGCTCCGGAATATAAGCTTTTTTCCTCCGTTTATTCGGTTATTTTGGATAAATTTGGAATTATAGGCTAATAACTTTTTGGTGCGCTTTTTCGGCAAAAGACGGCCGTTTATCGGTTTTTTTAAAAACAGTTTTTTTTAATATATCCTTTTTTCCTATATTTAAAATATTTCCCATTTTTTGGATCCTTAAACCTAATATGTTTTTATTTTTTGTACTGGTATATAGCTTTTATATTAAAATTTATAGGTTCAGGATATATATTATAAGCCGTGGATTATTATTATTTTGCCTTTTTTTGGTTAGTTTTATTGTTTTACGCTATTAGCTTAATTTGCTAAATTTTTTTTTTAAAGCAATATTTGTATAATTTATTACTAATATAAACGGCTATAATAATATAATCGATAAAATTTTCAGGTTATTTTTGTTTAAATAGCTTATTTTTTATATTATTTTTTAGCCCCTGATAAAATTGGGTTATTTTAATATTTTTCGTTCAGTTAAATTTATTAATCAATTGCTGGAATTCGGAAATATAAATTGATGCGGGGCCTTTTTACCGGAGCTAAAGCAGTTTTTTTTCGGCCACCCATTTTTTATCGATTTGTCCGAAAATTTTGGCAATTTTTTTACCAAATTTTTCGAAATTGGCAAATATTAGTTTAATTTTTTCTTTGGATTTATCGTGCCTTTTTAGGTAATCGGATCAGATAGGCTCGAACTAATTTTTAATTTTGCCATTTAGGCGCATAGCTGTATAGGCAATTTTTTGTTTTTCCCGTTAAAAATGGTTTCGATAAAACAAAAAATACCTTTTGCATTTGGTCAGGAATATTTTAATTTTGCTTTTTTTTCTATTATATTTATCGGGTAAAAGGAATTTGTAAAATTTAACAGTAATATGGGGCTTGGCCTAAATTTTTTTAAATTTTTCGATTTTTGCAATAAGTGCTTGTATGGCTGCCGAAAAATTATTATATATTTTGCCGGTAATAATAATACTTTCGGGTTTTTTGCCTGCAATTAATATAATTATTATTACTTATTATTTTCGGTAAATACTAAATAGGATCAGTTAAAATGTTACAAACAGTTCTCTGCTTTTAGGGTAAAATATGCTAGGAAAAGTGTTAAGCAGTATAATTTTTATAAAATTACTTGTGCTGGGGGAACTGAATAATAATAAAAATTTTGATTGTTTGCCCAAAGGAATACCTTGGAGCTAACTTAGGTTAATTAATACCGAGGCCTTAGTTAAAAGTTATTTTAACATAATAGGAATCTTTTGTTTTATATACCAGCGACCTTTTTTTATTATATTTGTGCTATGTTTGTTATATTTGCCATGTTACATAGCGAATATATTACTGTGCTATATCTGTTATATTTGCTATGTTATATAGCGAACATATCAAATATATCACCCGTGCTTAGGTAAGTGCCTGATTATGTGACTTTCTTTTTTTTAGCTTGGTTTTGGTTATTTGGCCCCTGGCCTTTATAACTGCGGGGTAAAGGTATCCTGCTGGGGGTTAGCCCCAGCCCTCCTGTCCCCTGCCAGCTGTGGTCGTAACAATTACCTACCCTGCACCTACCCTGCAGGCCCTTCATCTTATCGTTACCGATCCCTTTATCTAATCAGCATTGATCCCAACACGCGCAAATCCCGCGATACCGATATTAAAAAGTATATAAGGGAGTAAAGTTGGCTGCCCCTTATTTAAATAACTGTCACGGCATAGCAGCTGGGTGCTAAATTGAAAATTTATTATTGCACAAAAAAAAAGATTCGCTGGCTTTATAAAAAGCCGGCGGATTACTGGCTAAATATAGGTGTGCAGGTTTGGTTCCGTAATAATACTATCCATTAAAACCGCAGTTGGTCTTTTAATTGCCAATTAATATTATACTATTGCTTGCATTTTTGCTATCGTTTGGGTATGGCTGGCAATTATATAGTATTACATTCCTAGTATTACATTATCGTTTATATTATATTCCGGCGTATCGATATTAATAATAATGCATTTTTTATTATTAATTAATATTGTGCTATTATTTGTTTTGTATGGATTATTATATAGCATTATATTATTATTTTTGCGCTGCTATTTTTATGGTATCGTGGCACATTATTATTAATAATAAAATGCTTTTTCCTAATCGGAAAATTGCTGTTTTGGTTTTTCCTTTCATATATTTTTATTTTTGTTATTTTGTTTTATTTTTTTTCTTTTTTTCTAGGCTTTTGCTTTTTTTCCTTTTTTTTTATCGGTATATTGTTAATGTATTATTTTGTTTTATTTTTGCTTGTGTTTGCCCGCTTTTCCGCCTGTATTTCGATATTCCGCTGCTTTTTTTTCGTTTTTTTATTATTACCAATAATATAATAGCGCTTATCCAAAATAAGCCCGGTTCTGTTTAGAATATTCCTTTTTGCATTTTTTTGTGCATATGCTGCATTTATACAAATATTTTGGGATATACCCGGTTTTTCGGTCGTATTGCAAGTATTATGGGTATTTTTAACGCTTTTAAAAATATAAAATTCTTTTGCCCCTGTACTGGTGGCAAAAATAAAACCGGAATATTTGTTAATTGCAACCAGTATTTTTTTTGTTATAAATTATATAAAAAAATGGATTATGCTAATATTTTGCCTGAATTTTGCCATATTTTTTATATAATTTTTATTTGCTAACATTTTGTTTTTTAAATTATAATTTTAATAAAAGGCAATTTTTGCAATTTTATTAAGCTCATTGGTATTATTAAAATTGTGTAAATGAAAAGCAATAATAAGCTTTTTTAAAAAAATTATCAGTTTTTTTTTAATAATACACCGGCGGGTGCTAATAGTAGCAATTATTTTATTTTTCCAAACAAGTGCTGGGTTGCCGTAACCCAAATTATTATCAAATTTATTAATATTTTTGTTAATACCGAAACATATATCTAAAATGCCTATAACCAGACCGGTTTGTTAAAAAACCGAGATATATATAATTTGTTATTGTTCCGCTGTTATATTTTATTATTAATTTGCCTTATTAGCTAAACTTTTTAACGTTATTATTTTTTTGCATTGTACGGTTTTGGCCGCTTTTTACCAAAGTTTAATGCCATATTGCGCTTATTTGGATCCTAAACAATAAAATACCTTAAATTTGGTGCACCGCTTTTCTATTTATTTTTTTATCGGTATATATATATATATATATATATAACTTATTTTTTTAATTGCAGTTTTGCGCTAATAACCCTGATTATAACGCTTGGATTATTATTAAGGCTATTTTTAAAACCAAGCTTATTATTACTTATAATATATATATTAATATAGTTCACCACCGAACGATACATACCACCGAGCAATACACGAATTGCAAAAACGCGACACATTTTCTTTTGCTTCCAATTCCTCCACCGATAAACATGGCAAACCAAAATTACGAAAGCCGATTGATCCTTGCTTTTCAGGCCTTACAATCGAACCCAAAACTAAATATCCGGGCCGCTGCTAAAATTTACTCGGTTATATTTGCTATTTTTGCCAATCAAAAGTGCGATAAACCTATTTAATATAACCGCGCGCCCAATTCCCGGAAATTAACAGAATTCGAAAAAGAAATACTTATTAAATATATTTTTAAGCTGGATTTTTGTGCATTTTTTCCCCGGCTTTTTAATATTAAAAATATGGCCAACCGATTGTTTGTTAAACGTAATGCAATTATTATTAGGATTAATTGGGTTACAAGGTTTATTAAACGCTGCCCGGAGCTTGGCATATGCTGGATTCGAAAATATAATTATTAAAGGGCCAAATGCGAAAATTTTAAGCTTATTTTTGCCTGGTTCGATTTTGTACGAAATATTATAGCCAAATATAATATTTAGAATAATAATATTTATAATTTCGATAAAACCGGCTTTTTTATGGGTATAATTATTATTATTATAATTATTATAATATTAAAAAATTGTGATAAAACAAACTGGTTTAGCCTGATAATTGGGAATGGGTTATAATTATTTAAAAGGTTAATTATTACGGTTAGGCGATCCTTTTTTTATTATTGTTAAAAAATAGTATTATTTGGCTAATTGGTATTTGAAAACCAACTTTTTATATAATTGAATTATTATAATAAATTTTAACAGGTAAATTATAAATAAATTTGGCCTGAAATAAATTTGGCATTTTGATAAATATATTATAATTTATAAAAAAAATATATATTATTTATTAGTGCTAAATGGGCACAAAAATTATTATTCGACAAATTTTAAACTTTATTACCAAAAATATAATATTATTATGCTTTGCATATTTTTATATTTTTTTTTTAATTATTTAATATTAGGTATTTCGGCCCGCTAAAAAAAGCGTACGGTTAATAAATTAAAAACCTAAAAAAATTATATATTAATTATATAACCAAAATCAAATTTTTTTCGGTGTTTAAAATGGTATTTTTTATTTTTATAACCGAAAAAAATATTCGAAAAGGTTTTCGAAAAGCTAGCTTTATTTTTTTGGATCCGGATTCGGTTTTAAAAAAACTGAATATAAAGTTACAAATTTTAACTTTCCTAAAGAAATTTTTAAGCAATGCCAAATTTTGGACCTTTAAAATGCCCCAAATAATTAGGGATATAATTTTGCAATCCGAATATATTAAAATTCGGATTTTTAATTACCGAAATAATTTTTTGTAATTTATATTAGCAGTTATGGACCAGTTTGCAAAAAAAACAAATTTAATAATATATTAAATAATTTTTTTAAGGCCGAAATTGTTTTGTTATACAAAGCAAACAAAATATTAAATAAATGCTCGAGGGCTAAAAAAATGCATATTTAATAAAAAGGATTATATATTATCGAAAAAGTACGAAATGCTTTGGACCAAAAAAAGCTGGATGGATAATTATAGCAAAAAATGCGCGGTTAAAAGGGTTAAAAAAGGAGGATAATAATAATTTATCGGTAATGTAGCACGTGCAGCAAAACCGGACATAATGCGTACATTTGCCAGGAGGAAAAAAAAATGTCCGATATATATAGTTCCGAATAGTTTAATTGGATTTTTGGTGTTATTGGATTAGTATATGCATCGATTAATTAAAGGTTGGGTATGGGTGTATTATTTGGTAATATATATTATTCGATAATAAATTATGTTATTGATTTTATTATTATATAAATAGTAGCATTCCGCCTGGTAATAATAATAACCAAAATTAAACAAAAAAGGCTAATATCCGGGATATTAATAAAATGGTTTAATAATATTATGCTTGGTTAATTGGCTATTTTTATAGCTATATTGCTAGTATTATTGTATAATTTTATAGCAGTTATTTTTCGGCATTTTTTCGGCGTTTTATTTTTTTTTGCTGTAATTTTCCCGGTATATTACCGGTGCGTATCCCAATAAAAAATAAGCAATTAAGGTTTTCCTGGTTTAAGGTTAGCTTATTTCAAATACCTAATTATTTTTTTCCGTATTTTTACCCCTTTTTTGCTTGTATTGCCTTATATTATTATTATTATTTTGGGCTTTATTTCCGTTTAGGCCTGCTTTTTGGTTTGTATCATACTGCAGCTCCCTTTTTTATCCGTTATATAAAGCTGGAAATATCCGGGTTATATACCGGTATATCGCCTGCGTTCCGCCATTATTCCGATAAGCCTGGTTTGTTAAAATATTTGCTATAAATTTTTTTAATTGCCTGATTTGCCCTTTTTAAATCGGTATTTGGCTATTATATTGGTTTATAAAATGCTAATCATTTAATTTTATATTGTAGTTTGTTATTTACCGTTTTAAAGTTAAAAATGCCATTAAAATACGATTTTTTTACCGGTTTTTTATTTGGGTTATTGGTATTTTTCACCAGATCTGTACCGGCAGCCTGCTTGTTATCTTCCTCGTTTATTTTTTTTGCTCCGGTAAACCTGGGTTTTCCTTTTAAACTAAAAATATATAAAAAACGGGGAACAGGTTATATTTTACTGGTAATTTAACAGCTAAAGCCCTAAAATATACCTTTATAATTAGAAAAAGGCCTATTTATTTTTTGCTAAATTTGTTTATCGGGCTGAATATATTTATTTTTTTGTATTAATTTAAATAAATTTTTTTTTAACTATTTCGGTATCGGTTCGGTAACGGTTGGCTGTTTTTTTATATTTTTTTATTGGTATTTGTTACGGTTTTTATATAATTTTATACCTTTTGCACCTTATTAATTATTATAATTGTATTCTATATTTTTTCTTGTTTTACCGGTATATTAATAAGTTATTATTTTTATTTTGGTTTTATTTTTATGTATAAGTTTTATTTATAATTAGTAAAAAACGGGGATATACCGGTTATTTTCGATATATGGTTATTATTAGCAAATTCCGCTAATGGTAGCCAATTTACCCAATTATTTTAATAAAAAAAGCAAAATATTCGGAGGGATTATTTTATATAAACATTTAAAATTTTTATTTAGCTGTTGGACTTTGCGTAAAATGCCGATAAATATTTAAGCATTACCCTTAGCTTTTAATTTAGCTTTTTCCAAAAGGTTAAAATAAATTGCCGGTTTTTATCAGAAATAATTATATTAGGTATGTTATATAAATAATATATTTGCGCAAAAAAAATATTTGCCAAATATTTTGTATCGGTTTCTATTATCGCAATATAATAGTGCATTTTTATCAATTTATCCACTATAACCATAATATGGTGATAAATAATACCTTGCTATTTATATAATAAAAATAGGCCAATATAATCGATAAATATATCCGCTTATAAGCAAAAAGGCAAAGGTAAAAATTTTAATAGGCCTATTAGGGATCCTTTTTTTATTTTAGCCATTTTATATAAATAATATCCCTCAATAAATATATTAATACTTTTTAACAATTTGGGCCAAAAATATATCCATTATAATAAATCCTATATTTTGCTATATTTTAAGTATTTGCTTAGGAAAAAGCTATACGTTTTATATAACATTTGCAGCTATAAAGCATTTTCGAATAGGATAAATAGCTTATTTTTATAATAAATCCGCTTATAAATTGCCTAGCAATTAATTTTTGCCATTTTTACCTATTTTTGTACCCAAACAAAAAACTGGCATATTAATAGGTTTTGCAAAGTAAGAAATATAATTTGTGCTAAATTTAAAGTAACATATGCTTTATTAATTAGCATATTAATATGTTCAAATATATTAAAAATTCGGAGCATTGCCGATATTTTACCAGAACCTTATTAATTTGCTAAAAATAATATCCGATGGCAAAATGCCACCCTTTTATCACCAAAATTCCGTATATTTGCCAATTTAATACCAGATAATTAAAAAAGGATTTTTGGGATGATCGTGGTTTTTTTATACTTATAAATAATATAAAATCGAAAATTGCTTAAAATTTCCAACCAGCAAACCTATTTTTAATTAAATAATTTTGTGATAATACAATATTACAAGTTTTTATAATTTGTCCAAATTTTCACTAATAATTTGGCATTTTGCAGCTCGGATTCTTGTTTTTCGAAAATTTTAATAATAGTTAGAAATTTTTTATTATAAATTTTATAATTATATTCCGCTAGGGTGTATTTAGTAAAAAAAAAGGCAATTAAATAACGGATTTTTTAATATTTATTAAAAAAGCATACTTTTTATAACCCAAGCCGATGCATTCCTTTTAATGATAATTTTTAATACGGAATTATAAAATACTAATATAATATCCGAAAAATGCATTTCGAAATTATCGAAATATTATTAAAATTCTATTAATAAGCTGTTCTGGCCAGCTATTTGCGCTTATTAGTATTATTAATAAGCAAATTACTATAAAAAACCCCGAATAAACCATTTATAAAAATTAGCAAAGCCCAAAAAGCGCTGGAGCTTTTTAAAACTGGTGGATTATTACCAAAATTAAATTCCCTTAACCTTTTTAAGGTTTATTCTAATTCCTAATATTAATATAATAAAACCGAAATATTTTATTTTTTTAATATTAAATTTGCATTTCCAAATATCGATTATAAGCCCTGTATTGATAAATTTTGTAATAATCTTTTTAATATACCGCTAATGTTCCGCTCGGGTCCCGTTATAAATAAGAATATTATTTAAATAAATCGTGGCATATCGGTTTAACGCATTTGATAAAGCATAATTAATATAATACTGAAACAAATTTGGTGCTTCTGTTATTCCGAAATTAGTAATTAAATATTTAAATTGCCCGAATTTAATAATAAATGCTATTTTTCATTTATCCCCGGAAATAATGCGCAAATAATTAATTATTATAATAATATTTAGTTTTATAACGTGGTTTATTATTAAACAATATACACCACCAAACAATACACCTATACCTAACTTTTAATTAATCGATATGCATACCAACCCAATAATACCAAAAATTTAATTAAACTATTCGGAATTATATATATCGGACATTTTTTTTTCCTTCTGGCAAATATGCATATTATGTTCGGTTTTGCTGCACATATTATATCACCGATAAATTATTATCGCCCTCCTTATTTAACCCTTTTAACCGCGCATTTTTTATTATAATTATTTATCCAGCTTTTTTTGGTCCAAAATATTTTATACTTTTTTGATAATATATAACCCTTTTTATCGAACATGCATTTTTTTGGCCCTCCGGTATTTATTTAGCGCTTTATTTGCTTTGCATAATAAAGCAATTTTGGCTTTAAAAAAAAACCATTTAATATATTATTAAATTTGTCCTTTTTATAAACTGGTTTATAACTGTTAATATAAATAATAAAAAATTATTTTAATAATTGGAAATCCGAATTTTAATATATTCGGACTGCAAAATTGTATCCCTAATTATTTAAAGCATTTTGAAAATCCAAAATTCGGCATTTTTTAAAAGGTTTTTTGGGAAAATTAAAATCCGTAATTTTATATCCAGCTTTTTTAAAACCAAATCCGGATTTAAAAAAATAAAACCAGCCTTTTGGAAATCTTTTCGAATATTTTTTTCGGTTATAAAAGTAAAAAATACCGTTTTAAACGCCAAAAGGAATTTAATTTTGGTTATATAATTAATATGCAACCTTATCAAATTTTCGATTTACTAACTGTATATTTTTTTAATGGGCCAAAATATTTAATATTAAGCGGTTAAAAAAAAAAAATAAATATAAAGGTATATAAAGCATAATAATATTATATTTTTAATAATAAAGTTTAAAATTTATCGAATAATAATTTTTGTGCTTATTTAATATTAATAAATAATATATGCCTTTTTGCAAATTATAATATATTTATCAAAATATTAAATTTATTTCAGGCCAAACTTATTTATAATTTATTTATTAAAATTTATTATAATAATTTAATTATATAAAAGGTTAATTTTTAAATATTAATTAGCCAAATAATACTGCTTTTTAATAATAATAAAAAAGAAAATTGCCTAACTATAACAATTAACCTTTTAAATAATTATAATTTATTTTCAATTATCAGGCTGAACCAATTTTGTTTTATTATAGCTTTTTAATATTATAATAACCATAATAACAATAATTATACCTATAAAAAAGCCGATTTCGTTAAAATTATAAATATTATTATCCTGCATATTATATTTGGCTATAATATTCCGTACAAAATTAAACCAGGCAAAAATAAGTTTGGAATTTTTATATTTGGCCTTTTAATAATTATATTTTCGAATTTAATACATACTAAGCTCCGGGCGGCATTTAACAAACCTTGCAACCCAATTGATCCTAATAATAGCTGTATTACGTTTGGCAAACAATTAATTGGCCATATTTTTAATACCAAAAGGCCGGGAAAGAAATGTATAAAAATCCAGCTCAAAAATATATTTAATAAGCGCCTTTTTTTCGGATTCCGTTAATTTCCGGGAATTGGGCACGCGGTTATATCGAGCAGGTTTGCCGTGCTTTCGATTAGCAAAAATGGCAAATATAACCGAATAAATTTTAGCAGCGGCCCGGATGCTTAGTTTTGGGTTCGATTGCAAAGCCTGAAAAGCAAGGATCAATCGGCTTTCGTAATTTTGGTCTGCCATGTTTGTCGGTGGAGGAATTGGAAGCAAAAGAAGATGTGTTGCGTTTTTGCAATTCGTGTATTGCTCGGTGGTATATATCGTTCGGTGGTAAACCATATTATATTATTTTGCTTTTATTAATGCCTAAAATTTTTCCCGGATTAGCGGAATAAAATATTTATTTTTTACCGTAATATTATTTAGGCCTTAATAATTAATATATACCCAAATTCCCCCCCCCTGGTTTTTTAGCTAAAAAGATTAAAACTGCCGCTAATAATATGCTAAAGCAAATAAAGCTTTTTGGCAAATGTTTATCCAAATATTTCCTTATTATGCATAATTCCTGCTATAATATAGCTTGGTTATAATAATATGGTAATATTTTGCCGGATAACAGTTTAATTTTATAATCGAATGGCTTGTATAGCAAAAAATATGAGTATTTTGTGGAACAAAATAACCAGCAAAATTGTGCAATTTTTGGGGGAGTTTTTCCAAAAAAAAATTTATTATAGCATATAATTTATTATTTAAATATTTTTGGATATCCTTATCGGAAATCCGGCATAAATATAACACCTTTTCGATCCATTTATAAAAAGCCTAAGTTTTAAATTTAAGCCTTATATTTTTAAAAAAATTTTGCATTTAAAAATTGTTTCGAAGGATTATTGTCGGGATTTTTCCGGAAAAATCATCAAATAATCGGTGGTTTAATAAATTATTTTCTTTTATAAGCACAAGAATCTTTTTTAGGTTATTTGCTAAATATATATATTTTTTTGCTTATAAAAGGTTAAAAAATTGGATATATTTAAAAAGCAAATTTTTATATTAATAATTGGTAGTTTTTTGTTTTCCGCCAGTATAATATTATCCATATTTAATATTTCTGCTGCCCAATTAATTATCAAATTATAATATCGGAGTTATAATAATCCCAAAATAATATTTAGGCCTTTTAATAGTTAATAATAAAAAATTATAAATTTGGCAAATTATAAATATATACAAATATATTATCGATAAATGCCCAAAAGGAATATTTTGTATTAATTAATAACCGATAAAATACCGGCCGATTTTTATAAAAAGAAATTAAAGTATTAAAAGAAATGCTTTATTAAGTTTTATAAAACAGAAATATATATTATTTTATTTTTGCCCTTTTTGTTTCCGATTTTTTTAGCAGTTTTGTATATAATTTTTCGCAAAACTTATTTTTTTTTCGATTATTATCCGCTTATATTTTATTGTTATTTAGGTTTAATTGGGTAAATAATAGTATAATATTTTAATTATTTATAGTATATGTATAAATTATTATTATAGTAATATTATTTTTGTATATTAATAAATAATTTTTATAATCCGATTGTAATTTTGTTAAAATTTATCGTTTTTTTTAAGGTTAGGGTTAAGCTTAATAAATAATTGCCTGGTTTTATTACTAGGATTGAATTATTTTAATTTAGTTTATATGCATAATTTGCAAAATTATTAAACAGGTTCCGGTATATTTTAACCCACCCATTAAAATTTTTGGGTTCCGGTTTATTAATTTGCCGAACGGCAGCCCTAAAAAGTTTGGTACTAATCTTATTTTTTAAAATTTTTACTTATATATTTGCCGGATATTTGTTTATATTTGTTAATCGGATAAATGCGTTAATAAAATTACCCAATCTGGTATTTTCTTATTTTAGGATATTAAAATTCCGGCACACTGCTGCCCTGGTATTTTGGATTTTATAAATTGGATTAAACAGGTTAAATAAAAAGGTATAATCGGAAAAGTTTTTGGTTTAGGCGGAAAAGTTTTATAAATTTGTTATTATTATATTAATAATATTTCGAACATATTTATATGCATTTTTTGAAAAATATTAAGCACTATACAGTATTTAAATTATTAATATGCTATAAAAAATACCATTAAGGATAAATTTGATATTAAATAGCAATTTTTACGTGATATATTTTTTTAATGCTAAATATTATCCGCATAAGCATTTGAAAAAATAAACGGTTTGGTATCCATAAAGCGGAATATTATTATATTTCCGGCAAAATTAGGAATTATTATCGATCATTTGCTAATATTAGGTAAAAATAAGGGTAATCATAAAATTAAAATGTTTAAAATAACAATAATCGGTATAATTAAGGTATTAAAATTAAATAGCAATAACCGGGCCGATTATTATACTAATTATTATATTAATCGGTTATTTTCTGCATTAAATTATATATTTATTTTTCGAAATTGGATTATTATTATTAATATTTCGGTAATTTTAAAATTATATTTGTTTATTTGGATTTAGCTTAATATAATTTTGGTTTGAAAGGTGGCAATATTAGTGTTTAATGCTTTTATTAATGTGCTTAATTATTATGTTAATGCCAAAAGTTAGCCATTATTTAAATTGCATTATAATTTTGCAAAATTTGCATTATTCCCGTAGCCCAGCAGGTATTAAAAAGTATTATACCTATTAAATAATTAAAATACAAAAATATGGTTTAGGGCTAAAATATTCCGGGCTAAATTTGTTATGATAATTTTATATTAGTATAACGCTGGGTTTTTATTATATCTGCGCGGTATACATATTGGCGGCCTTTTAAAAACGTGATATAATTGCTGCAATACCGTTTCTCGGGATCGGAAAAAAGGCGGAACATTATCAGTGCTTTCGTATTTCTTTATTAAAGTGCAACAAACTGTCACGGCACAGCAGCTGGGTGCTAGGTTAAAAATTTGTTATTGCACAAAAAGAAAGGTTTGTTAGCTCCGTAAGGAGCCGGCGGATCACCGGCTAAATACAGATGTGCGGGCTTGGTCCCGTAACAATAACAAAGCCTATAGCCTCAACTTGCTTAAGCCTTGCAAAGCACCAAAGTAGTGCATTGCAAAGCCGAATCCAACTGAATGTGCGCCCGCCGTCCTGTAATTAGCGCACCACTTCCCCTATGCACGTTTTATTTTAACAATTATAAAAAATTAAACAGCAAAAAATTACCAGCTTTATCCGCTTTTAAAAACCCGCTTTATAAAGATTGGTTTTTTAATTTATAAAAAAAGCTTTATATTTCACCTATTTATAATTTAATAAAATAAAAAATTATTTTATTTTTCAAATTAATTATTTATTAAAAGCTTTTTTCTTTATATACTTTCAAAGCTTATTTAATAAAATAAAAAAATAATTTAGAAAATTATACAGGCTTATTAAACAAATAAATACAGTATAAATATAAATTTACAAATTCTTTTAATAAATAAATATATACTAAAAAAATACGATTTTTTTAATTATATAAATATAAATAAAAGCAATATTTTTATATTAAAAATAACTAATCGCTTTGGTTTAAAAGAAAAAATACATTAATTAACCTTACCCTAATATAAATAACATTATTTTTTATATATTTATAAAAATAAACACATTAAAATATTACTTATTAAAAGGGGCTGGATCCTTATCAGCAAGGATTTAGCCCTAGCTATATGCAATTAAGCATTTAGCACTCCTGTTCTCCGGTATATTAATTCTCTGCTAATTTTTTATGGCGATTCGTGTTCCCAAAAAACGACAAGTTGCCCAGAAAACGACAAGTTGCTGTACCGCGCTGATCCCCTTAAGGCCGTCTCAGCGCGGGTGCTTTTAACCCGCGCAAGTAAGAGCTCGGTGGTCTGGTCCCGCGCCAAGATTCAATGTGTCCGCCCCCACTCCGACTAGGTACACAGTCAGTCGATGGCCCTGCTCGATTCGTGCCCGAGGTCGCTGTCGGCATAGGTCTTCGCACACTGCGGTCTACAGCGAGCCGCCAGCCCGCCCACCAGCCAGCCTTTGCGAATCCTGTCTCATTGGCTGTAGCACCGACGGCTCCGATTGCTGGTGCGTATCCCTTGGACAAGCGGACTCGGCGAAGCTCTGCTCGGCTTTGGTGGAGCGTCAGCACTTGGCGGCTGCTGCCCGATATCGTCGCCAGCTCCGGCTGCCCCTCCCGCCACCAACGAGGACGGCGACTGTGCGAGGACTTACAGGCAAAGCCCGCTGACTGGAGCAAATGGTGAACTGGAGAGCTCAGGCGAGACTAAGAAAGAGAGAGGACAGACACAACCGAGAAAGCAGATAGAGCACAGCGACGCGGGAAGCCAGGCACGGCCCCTCGGGCCCGTCGCCCTTCCGCTTTTCCCGATCTTGATGTCACTGCCCCATCAGCGCTCTGTCGGCAGCCTGAAACGCGTCCACCAGGCAGAGAGGCCGTTAGTCGCCAAGTCCAATGCAGATGCCCACGCCGACCCCGTCGGCCGCGAGCCGGCGTACCCCGCTCCCGCCTCCCGCGCGGTAGTCACCCCGACGCTGCTTCAGCCCCGGATCGCTGTTGTCCTCGGTGTTCCGGCCCCATGGCACCGCCCCCTATTTGCCTGTCGCCTGCTGTCCGTTGCCCCTGCCTTGTGGTTTGGCCTGCCGCCCACCCTGCGCCTTCTCTTCCGCCTCCATGCCGCACTCCATCTCGGCCTATCCCCGGCCTGTGACGCCGCCATTCCCGATCAGCCACTAAACCACGGACTCACCGAGACCTTTCTGGCCATCACCTGGGTAGGCCCCGTCGCCTCACATACACTTCCTCTGAGGCTATGCGTGATTTCTGCTGGTTCCTGCATTAACCATGGGCCCAACCCGGGCGTGTCTTGTCTGTAGTGCGGAGCTTCTTCGTATCTGTCCTTCTTTTTTACAGACTGCCTCATGTCGCGATGGTAGGTTGTCCTTTTGCTGCCCTCGTGCAATCTCGTCGCTTCCAACCTCCCCCGGCTCCCCCAAACGGGAAGAAACAAGCGGGTCATACTGACGCGCCCACCACTCCGTCTTTCGTGGTTACAGGCTTCTAAACTACACCCCGCAAGCCACCATAGTGCGCCTCCTGGCCGTGAACGCGCTGAACGGCTACCTGACCTCATGGGTCCTCTACCTTGCCGGCGGTTCCGAGGATACCCGCCTGTTGCTGCCCGCTTGGATCGCCATTACCACCATTTTGACAGCCATCTATCACACAACCCAGCGCAAGATCAACATCCGCAAGGAAACTTCAATATCAATAAGCGTCTTCTCCATCGCCAGCTTCACCAGCATGCTGTGCCTGCTTGCCCAGCTCTATCTGGGCCGCGCCGCTGACTACCCACAAATACCGCTGGTATCCCTCGCCAGTCGGACGTGGGCTCTGAGTGCGCAGGTGTTGGAAGTCTTGGATGGTGAGATCAAGGCATGATATGTATACCCGGCTGGCCATGCATGGGACCGACGGCCATTGTTTCGACGTCAGGGCACCATAATCAAGAAATCATCTCGGGCACGGAATTCACTCACGCTTCTTTCTGTCCGTTTTCCATAATTCTTCTTCTCGGTCCTCTGCCCCTGTCCACGCCCGTGTTGTGCCCGCTCCAGGCACGCCCGTCGCCTGCATTGTCTGTGTACATAAGTAACACTTTGCTCACATAGCCGGCACTTGTTGTCTTGCCGTTTAGTTCTACATCACCATATAGAAATTGACTTGTGCTTACATCTCGCCCATCAATCCCTTGTTCACCTTTGATCTGCGGCGGCGTTACGTTGTAAACCCAGCAACGACCATTCAAATGGGGACTTGATAGCAAATCCTGGCTGAACATACGTCGTTGGTGAGACTAACGGGTTCAAGGCCCAGTCCTGTTAACTATTGGACGGGAACCTTGTCACTCGAAGCTCTACATGCCAAGGAGCGAATTGTACAAGCATTTCTTTCGGGAAGTATTCGGGAGACAAAGCGTCGATTAGCTGCACTCATGATGTATGCTGGAACAATATCTCCTGGGAGGCATGCCAGTAGCATGTCCAGCAACCTTGGCTAGATCAGTCATCGCGCAGGCCTCGCTACCAGAAAAGGTGCTCCAAATGGACCGTTAAATCATCGCTCCCTCACATAAACCGCAAGATTCCGACCAACAAGCCCCTCTCAATCATCGACTCGAGCCTTCTCGACTCAGGATGGGCTGCAGGAAGCACATGTCGTCGGCTAGCCGTCGTAGCCAGTGTCGGAACGACGCGTTTATGGGGTGGCCATTAGAAGCCGTGGATCTGTATCCGCACACATGACGTAAGTATAACTGCCGACTTGTGGCTAGGCATAGAACGGCTAACAGAGGGGCCAAAGGGAGAGAAATGAAGGTGGGATCCATAACAGAGCTGGAGTGGTAGGACGGAGGACAGAAACGAGGCGGGAAAATAGAGCGGTGACTCACCTTGATTGTCTTGGGGTCCATCTCAAGGCCCGACTCCTTGTCGACCAAGAAATCGTGCATGGCCTTGCGCTGGTCGCCCTGGAGCTGGATCACCTCGCCCATCTCCGAGTCGGTGACAATCGTGCCATTGCAGGCAAATTGCTTCTTGACGGTAGACAGGATCTTCTTGCTTGAAAACTTCTTGGGGATCCCCTGCACGGTAGTTAAGGTCTTGCGTCCATTGCGTTCTGTTGCACAACTGCAAGTTAGAGACTCGCCGGGTTCATCTCGAGGAACATGCTCCTTCATATGTGACGGCCCGTTGGAAAAAGCGGTATTGAAAACGTACGCTGGATGCGAATATGAATGTACGCTTGAGCATTAGCTTGTTCTCCGGTGTCCTCGTCGGCTTCGGCGAAGGGGTCTAGACAACAAGGCTCGTTTGTCAGTCTTTCGTTCATGATTGACGGATGCAATCGTCGGCAAGGAGCTAGCCGGCGAGAGCTGATGGACTCGCCGCAGTTCGGACTAGCCATCGCGATAAAAGGGCAAGGTGAGACTTACCAACAGTCTTGAGATTTTCGATTGACATAAACCCTAGTTTATCGGGGTGTCCTTGGGAGAGTTGCGTGTGGGGGAAGAGATTAGAGATAGCGACCGACGGCTGATTGCGTCTCGCTCTGGCGGCCTTGACTGATGATTGAAAACGGAGCGCGAATGAAAGTGTACTTGTACGACTGGGTCGAGTTGGGTGTCGCAAGACGACGATGTTATCTAACGGAGCTGTTACGAGGGGCGGTTGATGGATTCTTTTAAAGTAAACGGTGTCGGCTGAGCAATGAAGGGTGAGGAAGAGGGGAGAATGAAAAGAGCGGGGGCTGCAATGGTTGGTGGGGCGGGCTCTTGTGACGAAGTCTGGAGATTACAATTCCTGCCTTGGGATTAAGGCATCACCGCCGCCTCTGTCCCTGCCCGCCGCCCAAATAGAGTTAGCCTAAGGGTGCGTGGCTGTGGGCTGCTGGCTTGCAAACCAAGGGGGTCTGCAGGCGTTCTATCCTCCCAATAGATGTCACGCGTTCAGCTCGTCGGGTGACCTTCATACGTGCAGAGGCGAGCTGCAGGGGACAGGAGGGGTGTGAGGGTCTTCAAACATCCCGACTAGCCCTGACATTACTTTGCGCTCCCCGCGCCCTGGCAGGTATCCCGTCGCCTGCGTCCCGATCATCGTCTGATTGCCCGACTAAACGCACACCCTCGCTTCTTGTTGCCATCGTGGCTAACTTGAAACCCCGCCATGGACGGCTCGGGCGCAGAAGAATATGCGGACGACGCAGAGCCTCTCATCGTGCAAGTCAGCCAAGGCCAGGGCGAGCAGAACCCGCCACGGTCGAAATGGCTACCAGTTTGCCGGCGGCTGTGCGAGTTCAACCCGACGCACTTTTGCGAGGCCATGTTGAATGCCATCCGAAACCCCAACTTGCTCTCAAGCTGGCTGTTCCGTGCTGATCTCCTTGCCGAGCACGACGGTGCCCCGCCCTGGGAGGAGGGCCAGCCCGGTATTCCCGTGCTCAGGGACATGCGTCGCGAGCGCGTTTTCGTTCGACGGCTCATCCCGAGGAATACAAAGCGGGACAGCACCGTCGTGCAGACCTGCCCCTTCTACGGTCCCACCGAGCAGGCCGGGGACAGCGACATCAGCAGGCGCCTTGTGCTCTATCTTCCACACGTCTCCGATGCATCTGAAGTGCCATACTACCATCCCCAGGTCACCGGTGTTGGCCTTCTTCATGAGTGGGACGCTCGCCTGAGCAAGGGGACCTTCTCGGTCCACTATCGCCTGTTTGACAACGTGCCCATGGACGTAAAGCTCCAGCGCACGGCTCTCAATATCCTCTCTGTGCTGCACAAACTTGGCCAGGGGCAGCTCAACGGCTACGTCAAGCGGGTCCATCACGATACCCTAGTTCCCCAGCCTGTGCTCCAGAATAGGTACTCCTGCCTCAAGGGCAAGTACGCCAAGAAGCTTGTGGACGGCTGGCTCGAAACCACTGACCCTAGCAAGCACGTGTTCGAGGATCTTGGCATCGCCGCATTCCTCATGGAGCTGTGGGCCGAAATGTACAAGGGCCAAGTGTTCCCCGGATTCGTGGACATCGGTACCGGAAATGGCCTGCTGGTTCACATTTTGAACTCCGAAGGCTTCCGGTTAGTTCCCCCCCCCCCCCCCCCCCCCCCCCCCCCCCCCCCCCCCCCCCCNCCCCCAAACCGCACGCTTGCCACCGTCGCCGAGAGGCCGTTAATCTCGTATTGGCTAGGCCCATCGATCACATCGTCTTTCTTTTTTTTCTTTTTTCTCTATGTCTCTCCTTCCTCCCAAGGGTTGTCAAATATCACGTTTACTAATGACGCCAGTATTACGTTGCCAGTGGATGGGGATTCGACGCGCGATCCAGGAAGTCCTGGGACGTGTACAACGGGAAGCTACCAGATGGTCAGGAGTTCCTCCGTGAACTAGTCCTCCTACCCTCGCTGATACAACCCGAGCCCGGATCCTGCCAGCAAGACCCGGACGGCGGCACGCTCGGGACGAATTCTCACGACGGGATCTTCCCCAAGGGGACCTTCATCATATCCAACCATGCGGATGAACTGACGCCCTGGACACCGGTGCTGGCCGCTGCCTCCAACTGCCCCTTTATCGCCATCCCGTGCTGTAGCCACAACCTGGGCGGAGCCAAATTCCGCGCACCTCTACCCAAAGACAAAACCAAGGCAAAATCCACCTACGCTTGCCTGGTAGTCTGGGTGTCTGATATCGCCGCGGACTGTGGCTGGGAGGTCGAGACCGAAATGCTGAGAATACCTAGCACCCGAAACACCGCCATCGTGGGGCGGCGCCGAGCAGCCGGGCAGCCAGGTATGGACGTGCACGAGGTCATTGCCAAGCATGGAGGTGCTGGGGGTTACCGAGAAAGCGTGTTAAGGCTCATGAAAGATACTTCCTCAGGCGGGCACTAGCAGTCTGAAGGCGGCAGCCAGAATAGCTTCCTAAGGAATACGACCAAGGGCAGGGTCGTGGATAACTTGATTCGCGGACGAGCATATCTCAAGAGGATAGCTTCTGGTGCAACAATGAAAATGTGGCTAGGATCGCAGCGCTTACTATTCATCATCCCAGTGACGCCTGCTAATTATGACTGGCCGAGCAGGGTCCCATGGACCATATATCTCGTTTTTGTACTTTTGGAGACCCAGTAGCCACCAGCTGCACCCACCCATGGCGCTGGCAGAAACTGCACACCCGACAAGCATGCCGACCAAACCGCTCTTCCAAGGCCAGGTCGCATCGGGATCGTGCCGGGCCAAGGTCATGCCGACGCCGGCGCCGGCGCCAAGCACGAGCAGCACGGTGAGAAGGACGTGGAAGCGCCAGCTCCGGTGGCGGGCGAAGCGACGGAAGACGGGGAAAAGGCCAAAGACTTCAAGGCTGAACAGCGTCAGACCGAATACCTGGCCAGTGGATGGCAGACGGCTTGCGAGAACGGTGGACGCCATCAAGGCCGCATTGGTGGACAGAGAGGCGACTGAGATGTTGTTCACACCGGCCCAGGTGCCCGAATAGTCGAAGAAGAAGATGTTGATGGCAAGCAACCAAAAGGACATGGCCCAGATACTGTCCGAGGACGTGGAACGAGTCAACGACTTGAGAATCGGTGACAGGCCTAGCAGAGTGAAGTAGATCAGAAGAGCCGACTTCATGGCGTTGATGCGGAGATGGGCGCGGCCGCCCCGTAGAGGCGACGAGGGCCTATGTCTGGGCCCCGCCAGAAGGTCGTTGCGCGCAGAGGGGCTGGTCGCACTCATCTGCGAAGTGACAGAGACCAGTGAAATAGCCGAAGCGGAATATGGATTGGCACTGGCGGATAGGGCGCTACCACCGTCGGGCATCGATCCTCCATGCTCGCCGCCGCTGTTGGCAACGGCAGAGAGCCTCGGCCGTTCAGCCGGGACAGAGCGGAGCAGCAGATTGGACGTGGAGCTGGCCGCAGAGGGCACGTCGGCATCAGAAACAACGTATGCGCCTACGGCCGTCGCGGCAGCGCCGGCGCCCCTGGGGGTGTCTCCGCCAGCCAGTGCAAGTGAGCCGGGCCTGTCAGGCAGGGATGATGTTGTCGAAAAGCGGTCAAGAGGAGCGTGGCCGGCCGGATTCGGAGGTTCGGGGGACGCGGGAGCGGCGCGACTGGCATCCTCCTCGGCTGCTTCCTGACCCACCCATCGATCGCAAAGACACCAGCCGACAAAGGTCGCAAAGCTGCCCCAGCTCACGACCGACACGGGACTCACGCGCTCCTGGAAAATGCTGACGAAGCACACGACGAAGATTATGACGGAGCACACGTGCTGTACAATGACGGTGGAATCGGCAACCAGAGGCCAGAACTCGTAAGGCTGGAGCCGCGGGTTCCGCTGGAGGTTGTCAAGAAAGGTTGCTTGATCCGTGTAGTTATCTGGGTCTATTTTGCAGCATGAAGCCGGACGTCAGCACTGCCAACTGCCAAAATACAGACGGGAGTGGGCTCAATGGGTGTAGGTTGGGGACGGACATGACTGCTTCACCCAGAGCAACTTCTTCCAGGTTCTCTTGGCCCTTCGACGGCTGCGGCTACGGCTATCTCGCTGCCTCGAACGGCGGGCGACAGCATCGCTGCTGTTGTTGCTGACAGCATTAAGACCTCGCTCGGGGCCTGGAGGTTTCGCTGGCGTCAAGTATGACGAAGGGTTGGGCCGAGCCGCCGTCGACTGGTACGGGACCTCAAAATCCGAGGGCAAGGACGACTGGTGCAGGCCAGAGAGCGGCGCCATGTAGCAGGCCGCCCGTGGATTCCACGGATGGATGAGGGACGCTGAAGCGAGCGCTGCGAAGGCCCGACGAGCCACGTGCGGGCCGTGCAGGAAGCTAGAGGTTTGAGCGGGTGTAGTGCGCGCCGGTCAGGCTCCCTCGGACTTGTTCCGACTGCGGAATCGGAATCACACCCGCTCATAGTGATACCCGACGCTGCTGCCCGCAACCTTTGGGGCTGGTACCTGTGCATGCGCCACCAGGCGCCATTGGCGTGCCCCGCCGGAACCCGCGCACCGCGGGCGGCCCCACCAGTATGGCAGGGACCCCGGCCCAGGCTGTGGTCCAGGCGCATCATGCTTGCTCTGGCGGGGCAGGCAGGTCTGGACCTCGTGGGAAGCCCAGCCCATTCGATTGGCGCCGCCAGCGGAAAACGGACATGAGCAAGGAGCAATGGCGCGCCTTGGCATGCACAGGTCGCAGCGTGTGGTCCAATGCCAGCTCATTCTGGCCCCATCTCACTTGCGCTGACAAAGGCCACGCAAGGCCTGGGATGGGATGGGAGAGATGCCCGCTGCTGCAGCAAGCGGCCCGCCTCGTCTACGTACAGGAACCACGAAATTCCAAGCTCCCGGCCCTCTGTCCCTGCTTCGCCGGGAAATAATGGAAAGACAGGCAAACAACCCATATGGCAGCAGGGTATCTGACGGCGCATCGAGTGTATTTTAAGGACTTGGCCTGCGGCTGGCTGTGCTGTTGTTTTGGGCTGTCATAGCCACTTTCCTGCAACGCTGGAGGGGCCTTGCCGAAGCTGTTTTCGCCCGATTGGGAGAAGCATGGCGCAAAACAAGCGGCCCGCGGAGTTCCTCGTTGAATAAACTATCGGCAGCCCTGCAAACCCCTGCTGTCGTTGTCGTGTGAAGAAGCATTGTCTCCTCTTGGCAATCGCCCGCATGTTTAACGAGACGTCGACGACCATTGATAATAAATAAGCCTCGGCCACCCTCCCAATTTCGACACGACCGTCGTCCTCCTTCCCACGCCCACGCCGACTGCTCAAGGTACGCCAAGGGATAGGCGCACAGAGAGACGCACAAGGATAGAGGCACAGACGCATTCGCACACAAAGCCGTGCATCCCTCTCCTCTTCCCTCCCTAGTCGATCCTCCTCGACGCGCCTACCGTACGCCACCAGCACAATGAAGGCGGCATTAGTTCTACCGCTCCTGCTACGGCTCGCTGCTGCGCGTCCCGTTCTGTCTGGCGTTGACGGGGCTGGTGTCGAAGCAGCCCATTCCCCGCCTCATACGCGGATAAAATCAGCAACGCCCTTACCCGTGCTCAACGGCGACGCTCAGTTCCCCATCGACAACCGGCCGCAGATGCCTCCTAGCTCGGCCATACCGTCTGTGGTTCTGGCCGAGCAAAAACCGATCGAGACGACATACCTCCTCTCCCTGCGTCCGAAGGGACGCAAGAAGCAGGCGGTAACCAGCGCCGCTCCCGTTCCCAGCGAAAAAATAGAGTCAGTCCACGGTGCGCCCGCGGCCGCCCAACCCGCAGAGCGACCAGCGAGCCAAGGACAGCGGGCAACCACCACTATCCCTACGGCACACCCCTGTCATCACGCCTACGCGGCACATCAACATCGCTTTAATGTTGCTATCATATTTCTGGTAGCTCTGTGTGTAATCGTCGTCGTCAAAGCCGAGTCGAGGGGTTCTTGCGATGGGTAAGTCGCCCCAAAAGCCCGCACATCCATCCCCTGGCGCCAGGAAACTTGGCTTGTTTGGTGCTTGGCTCCACCCGCCCACGGCGGCTTTGCCTAAGCTTCTATGACACTGAAATGCTAACGCGCATCGCTCCCAGGCCGGATGACACAATCGTGAGCGACAGCCCCGGAGGAGTTGTTCGCCTCGAGATCGATCAGCTATCAAAAAAGCAACCCCTCTCGATACAGGCAGAACACAGAAGTGAACAGGTCGTGGCAGAGAAAGGACGATTATGAGACATTACAATGTGTCAGGAGCATGATTAACGCATTCGCCGAGCGCTTAATCATCCACGCCGAATGCTCTTCATGCTCGTCCTCATCGGCCCTCGAGTATCTGTACCCTCGATTTACGCGCTCTTCTTGTATTTATTTTGGGTGGACGTTCAGGAGTTCCATTTGGGGAGGCGTTCGCAGCTTCATGCGGTACTTGGATGTTGCTTTTGGGTCCATGATTTTTGGTTTTCTCATCATCCATACCCGAGCTGGTTTTTTTTTTATATATATTATATTCGACTCATTTCAACACCCGCAACGGCTGTCGAAATTAACCTCTTCTAATGTCAATCCATCATCGATTGTCATCTGTCATCCGCTAGGGCAAGGCCAGCCGTTTCTTGTGCGCATTGTATGCTTGATGGCGGGCAGGCTGCGCATGAGCGCCGAGGCAGCCACTCCAGGCGCTTGGCGCACTAGGCGCGGCGATTAGCCCCTCCAGTATATTGGAATCGGAAGCGCCGCTGATCTTGGTCGAGACCCGGGTGGCTGCTTTGTTACTGGCCAGTGAACGAGCCCCAAGAAGTCAGACATGGGCAAGCTGAATGCTGACCGCCCACCTTTCTGTCTCTCCAAGCGGGCTACTGCAGGGAATCCTGCACGCCTTGGGGTTGGACCCCCTGGCTGATCTCCACCAGCAGCGCAGCTGAGGAGTCGAGGCGCAGGCACACGCACATCCGAACCCCTCATTCGCCTCCCTGCGCTGGCTCCCAGCCTCGCTGATTGCGGCGGCCGCCGATCCGGCCTGCCGCCTGGGCTTGGAGGGTTGGCACGCATGGTTAATTCAATCATCCCCTCGACTACCCCACATATGTCACTGCCTGCTGCCTACCTGCCCACCACACGCTCCAGCGACAGGACGCTCACGGTCGAAGAAGGCCATTGTTGCGTCGTCAACTGGCGGAACTACCCTCTCGATATTTCACCTACCCAATAACACTCTTCCTGTCTGCTCACTGGCTGCTTGTTCTCTCACCCTGTCCGATTCAATCTGAGGACATGTCCCTCCAAGTAGACGACGAGCGACGCCGCGGCCGGTCGCGGTCGCCTGCTGCACGCGACAGAAGCCGTAGCCGTGAACCGCCGAGGGTCGTTGATGCCGCCCCTTATCCCGACGACAGAGACGACCGACATGCAGCGGACCGCGGCTACGACTACGCGGACCACCCATCCGCCTCGTACGACTACAACTCTTACCAGTCACCGCGGTCGCCCACGGATGACTCCTCGTACCGTCGGGACCCTCGAGGCAGGGACACCCGAGACGATGCTGGACGGGAGCGCGGCTACCCGGAACCAGACCGCTTTTCATACCTCCCGCAGAAGTACGCTGCAGCGGCCCCGCCGCCCGCCGACACCCGAGACCGCAGGAACCGGTACGAGGATGACCTTGCGTACGGGGCGCCGCCAAAGGCAGCAGAACAGCCCTCTGCGGGCTCTTACGGCGGTTACCGTCGGGATCACCTGGGAGCCGCCGAGCAGCCCAGGCGGGATCGTTCCCGCAGCCGTGGCCCGTCGGCAACCGTTTTGACCGTGGAGCCCGGGTCCAGCAGCGGCCGGCGCCCAGGGCGCGAGCCGTCGCCGCAGCCGCCCTCGGCCCGGATGTCGTCCTTGTCAGTCAACACTGGGCATCACTCGCTCAACATGTCCCTCACCTCTGGTGGTGCGCCCGCCTCGCCGCTGCTCGAGTCCTATCATGGCACCTACCAGTCAATGTCTCCCATGCCGTCACCGCTCCTGCTCGCGTCCCAACGGCCCTCCGGCCCGTCTGAGACTCAGATCATGGACGTTAGCCCGCTCGGGTCCGACGACGAGCGCTACGGTGGGGGCGGTGAGAGGAAGCGCCGCGCACGGTTCGCGGACCCCGCCGGCGACGCGGAGAGGTTGGCCAAGGCCCTCAAGGGCAACGGGCCGCCTGACATGGAGCCGCTGTTGGAGATCTTGCCTGGCATGACACACGAGCAGATCATGACGCTGCGGACCGAGTACAAGGCGCTCGTCAAGACGGGGCCCGAACGCAAGGGCGTCAACGTAGCCAAGCACATCCGGTCGCGGCTCAAGGACGAGGACCCGTCGCTGATGAAGGCATGCTACTCGGTTGCGCTAGGGCGATGGGAGTCGGAGGCGTACTGGGCCAACTACTGGTACCAGGGCGACAAGACGCGGCGCGAGCTGCTAATCGAGTCACTGATGGGGCGCACCAACGACGAGATCCACGAGATCAAGTCGGCCTTTAGCGACAAAAAGTATGACAACAGCCTGAGGACCTGCATGAAGACGGAGCTCAAGGAGGACAAGTTCAAAAAGGCCGTCATGATGGTGCTCGACGAGCAGCGCATGGAGGAGACGGACCGGCACGGCCGCTTGCTGCCCATAGACCGCATCCTGGTCGAGGACGATGTGAAGGCTTTGAGCCGTGCTGTAAGGGCCGAAAAGGGCGGCGAGAGCGCCATGATCAGCATCGTCGTGAACCGCAGCGACAACCATCTCCGAGAGGTTCTGAAGCTTTACAGCCACGATTACAAGTCGAACTTTGCCCGCGACGCATTGAAGAAGAGTGGCAATCTGGTGGTAAGTACATACCTACGTGTTGGCTACCTATATACGTATCCTCGACGCCCCAATGCATCCATGCCCCACCACGCAGTTCGGACACCCCCACGCTGACATGACCGGCGATCCTTGCGCAGGGCGAGCTGCTGGCGCATATCCTCAACGGCGTCATCAACAAGCCGGTCCGTGACGCGCTGCTACTGCACCATGCGCTCACGGCGTCCAAGCGAGACGGGCTGCGACGGGAGCTGCTCACCTCACGCCTCGTCCGCTTCCACTGGGACCGGCACCACTTGGCAGACGTCAAGGCGGCATACCGCGAACGGTACGGCAAAGACCTGCAGGAGGCCGTCAAGGACGCCGCGGGCAACAGCGACTGGGGTCGGTTCTGTAGAGAGCTTTGTATCACTCGCATGCCCGACGATGTCCGGAGGGTGGAGCGTGTGACCCGACACTGAGAGAGATGGGATTGAAGAAGCGGATAGCGGGAAAGCCAAGTCCTGTTCACGGCGCGGCCTGCCCCGGGGATGATTCGTGTGCGGATTCTGGGTATCGGTCTTGGACCCACCTGAAAGGCCAGACATGGTGTTCCCCTTTGTATCGTGGGCGGAGGTGTTGGTGCCCCTTGATCGGCATTTAGAGTAGAGTTTAGGTAAGTTTTAGGCGGTAACAATCATTGCATGGCCGTGAGTGGATCGTGATCGTGGTCGCTACAGCACGCGGATGAACGAAAAACCCCCCGACGCGCCCTCTGCCTTAACTCCGGCCCCACCGGGTTCGGCCTGTCTCACTACGACTCTTCCCTTGTCGCTCGGGGCGGGCAACAGTCAGCCCAGCGTGCGCCAAGGCGGCATGAAAACAATGCACCGTAAGTCCGGTCGTCAGGGTGGAGCCCGCCGGCTTAACGGGTCGCTTGTAAAGCCCGAGTCCTGCGCGAGGACAGGAGGTAAACTTTTTTTTTTTTTTGGGAGGGAATTGTCGCTGGCACATGAAAACAGGAACGCATGCTTAGTGACGGTGAAGCGCGTAATCATGCCGTTATCCATTTCACCGCTGCACACTCCCACAGATCTATTCGTACCCCGGTCTCCATCGCGAAGCAGGCAATCGAGGGTTTGGTAAGTCGAGGAGCCGACTGCCCCGTGATTCAATGTCCCTGTTCTGCCGAGCGGCTGCGTATATGTATGCTCGCCCGTATATCGTAATTTGGGGAGATTAGGTATGTAGGTAGGGAGAGGTATCTACATGGGCAAGAACAATGCCAGGGTGGCGGATCGTGAAGCAGAAACGCCTGTCTGTTACATCCGTAGAGTCTCTGGATCATAGCCTGAAAATATCATCGGGTCTCCCAACCCCATCATGACCGCCGGGTTGGCACATGATGGCGCATGCGGCTTCAGGATGCCAAATTCGGACTCGAGGAGCCCCTGTTGCAGCAGGTCCTCGTCCATAAACTGTGCGGCCTCGGCCCGCTGCAGGAAACTGTCGTGGAAGCCATCAATCGCACCGGTTTCCATGACGTCCAATATCCTGGCGTCGGGCTGAGCTGCTGCTGCTGCTGCCCACGGTTCGTGAGACAGCGCGGAGGAGCCTGGGCCGAGGACGGGAGAGTGCGGAGAGAAGCTCGCGACCGAGTCTGGGCGGGCGTCCACGTCGGTGTACAGGCTCTGGGGCGACGTCGCGCCGGCCGACGACGACGAGCGCGCGATGGCGCCGCCGCCAAACGCCATCTTCCTGTAGTCATGCTCCAGGTCCGACGTGTCCATCTCGCACGAGCTCGCGCGGTCCGTCCGCGAACAGCCGGCGCCCTGCTGCTGTTGCTGCTGGGTCTCGAGTTTCGCGATCAGGTCAGCCAGCCCGGCCTCGTCCTCGGGGAAGGCCGCCTGCACGGGCACGTGGTCGACGTCGCTGTTGGGCCGGATGCACCCCAGCCTCGAGGCGATGTCGTGGATGACGGGCTGGCCCCTGTCGTTGAGCTCGGGCTCGCCCAGGTCCCACGCCCGCGACCCGCGAATCATGGCGTAGAGCTTGTGGATGGTCGCGACGAGGGCGAACTGCGTGTTTTCCAGCACCTCGGCGTAGCCCCGTGGTATGTTCTTGTACTCGGTCTTTCTCCGCAGGCCGGCTGTGCAGACGAGCCCGTCATCTTTACACCTTTTGCAGGGGAACTCTCCGTCGCACTGGTTTCGGGGCGCCGTCAGTGCATGTCGGGCGTGCCATGGGGTTGGGACAGTTCGCTCGTGCTGCTGCCGGAACCCAGCCAGCCCTTACCTTCGTCTTTTTCATCCGGCATCTTTCGCATGCCTTCCATACTCTCTTGTGTCTTGCATCTGCCACCAACTGCGGGTCGAGCGCTGATACAGCGGCGGAGGGTACCGGCGCGTGCATTCTGCTGGAACCACGCTTCGAACTTCGTTGGGCTACTTTTGACGACTTGGATGCTGCCGTGGTTTTTCTGGCGCTGTATGCCTTGGCAAGGTCCTCCCTTGGGGGGGTCGGCAACCCACTCCCCATCCTCTTATTGATAGCAGCCAACACACTGGATCACGGATATTTACTGTCACGCCGACCACTTGATCCCGGCTGCACGATAGGAAGGCTTGTGCGATCCAAGTAGCTCGCGAGATACCTAGGCCGTTGGACGTGCGTGCGTGTTGGCGGGGGTGCAGGCAAACATCAGCTCCGGGTGTATATAAAAGCACCACAAGTCCGACTGCAAAAAAATCTCGAAAGCAGGTGTCGAGGCAGGTAGGCTTGAGCGCAGACTGATTATGTGACAAAGTGGGTGTTGGATGATAGCAGGCACGGCGAACCAGGCAGGCAGTGAAAGAACTGGAAGGGAGAGTAGAAAGAAGGAAAAGATGGAAGCGGGTTGACGACAACAGAAAACACCGTTGATGTCACTACTAATAAGCACCATAACGGTGACAGGGTAATCGGCACGATTAATAATGTCCCTTTGCGCTTGCAGGTGGGATCCAGAGGGACGCGTCGGGGTCGGGCTCGGGCTCGGAGTCGGGGTCGGGTCATTCATAGTGCGGTCATCAACTTGCCTAAAAGGGGGGCAGGGGACCGGGCCTGTCAGACTCGACTGCAATCCGCCATTCCGCTCCCGCCCCCCAGCTGTCCAAGCCAAATAGCATTTCCATGCCTTGATCACCGGTCCCTAATATGGTTTATTACGCTGGAAGTGAAACTTCACATCATGCCCGCATTGAAATTTCGTAGAGGAAGATGCCGATTGTAACGGTGTAGGGTTGCCCAAGGGGAAGCCCCTTTGCCACCTTTGGAGACCCTGTCACGCCCTAGGTCGGCCTTTTGCTCTAAGTCCGATACGCGCCGAGCGTTGGGCCAATCCCATGCCATCGATCGATCGAGCATTGTGGTGACATGGTGTCAGGGTGGACAAGCACCGGCACGCCCGACAACCAATATCCCGGGAGCAAACCGTCGGTTGAACTGGCGGGGCTTCGTGGGGACTTTTATAGCGGACGAAGGCCATGTGTTTTTTAGCCACGCACACCGCGTGGCTTGCCGACTTCTGCGTCATTAGTGGCAAGGCCATGATACCGCAGGCCGTAGGGAGCGCCGCGGAATCAGTACATAGATGCCCACACGGTGAATGGTAGATAGGTAAGGTATGTCTAATTACTCGCGTTAGTCGACCCAAGGCATGCAGACTGGAATTAGAAATAGGTGAGGTATCCAACTCAGTCGGCAGTTGCAAGCGGATCCGCACCACGCGGCGTAAGTGTGTATATGTGCGTTCACGACAACGAGTTCCTATAATCGCGCCGCGACATGCGTAGACTTGCTGGCTTCCCCAGCCCAAACCCCGTCTCCATTTCGAAAAATACAGCCAACCTATAAATTCACTTCGTCTGCAATATAATCACCTCGCTTGCGATTTAACCATTCGTGGACGATTTAATTAAACCGATTATTGTTTTCACATTCTCAAATACAGGCAATTAAAAGGGCAAGGCAGTTAGGAAGTTAAGGCAGTTGGGAGGGTTGAATCGTGCCAGCCGAATTTGAAATGGGGGTTGATTCATGTAGTAGATTTGGG
Organism: Magnaporthiopsis rhizophila; assembly: GCA_003049465.1. NCBI lineage: Eukaryota > Fungi > Ascomycota > Sordariomycetes > Magnaporthales > Magnaporthaceae > Magnaporthiopsis > Magnaporthiopsis rhizophila. The sequence continues at coordinate 109,938 of PYSS01000127.1, forward strand.
CAATTGAAAAAGGTTACATCGCGGTAGCCGAATTTGAAGTGGGGGCTGAATATCGGGGAGGGGCAGATCGGGGCGGGGCAAGTCGGGGCGGGGCATGCGCAGCTGAGGGCGGGTCAGGCCCCATTTTGAATTCGGCTGGGGCGATTCAGCCTTTGCCAATTAGTTGCACCTCGCTATTGTAACAGAGCCTTATTATAACGCCAAAACACTTAATATATCCTTGCATAATATTACATGCGAGGTCGCTAAACACTGGGTTTTAACCGGGTTTTAATAATAAAATTTATTATTTTATTAAAAAAAAACATTACTGTTACATGTTATAACCACAGTGTTACAAACGGTTCTCTGCTTCTAGGGTAGGGTACGCTAGGGGAGGTGCTAAGCAATATGATCTTCACAAGGTTGCTTGTGCTTGGAAAACTGGAATAATAACAAAGGTTTCGATTATTTGCCTAAAAGGGTGCTTTGGAGCTAATTTAGGTTAATTAATGCCAAAGCCTTAATTAAAAATTATCCGACACAATAAAAAACTTTTACCTTTATATATCCGTAACCTTTCTGTATTATATTTTTTTGGATCTATTGTTTTATTACAAATCCATAAATTTTTAAATTTATTATTTTGTTACAAATTTATAAATTTTTGGATTTATTATTTTGCTGCAGATCCATAAATCCTAATTAGATAAATATTTAATTATATAACCTTTTGCACCGTTCTGGTTTTAGTTATTCAGCTTTTGGCTTTTATAATTGCAAAATAAAAATATTATACTAAAAATTAGCCCTAACCTTTTTGCCCCCTGCCAATTATGGTTATAATATTAGGTTTCTTTTTTTAAGCCAAATTTTTTTAGCTATATTTATAACCCCGTTTTTTTATTAATAATAAATATTTTTTTTTTTTTTGCTATTTCCCGTTCCCCTTTTTTTTAACAAAATGTTTGGTTGGGTGCAAAAATACCGTTTTGCTAAAAAAACCCTTTATTGCAAAAAGTTTTTAGCTATTATTTTTTTTGTTTTTTTGATATATTTTTTTATTTTTATTGCAAATTTTTGGGTTGCGCTTTATATACGGCCTTTTTTTAAAAAAAATTTCGGTGTATAAAATGCTTTTATATTAACCATTTTGGTTATAATATTTTAAACCCCTTATTTATCGAATTTTGAAATATTATAATTTAATATAATAAGCTAAAAACCAAACTGAAAAAGGTGGAAAAAAAAATCTTTTGTTTGCAATAATAAAAATAAATATGGTTGAAAAAAATAATGTGTGCTATTTGTTGCAAAATTGATAATATTAAAAAATTAAAGCAAATTAAGCAGGAAAAAGCCGAAAAAGCGGCCGTTTAGGCCCTTATCGTTTTTTTAAACCTGTTAATCCCTAATTTTCTTTTGTTATTTTTAGGCTGGGCTAATTATAAAATTAATCCTAACTTTAATCTGTTAGCCCTGTTTTAACCAGGTAAATTATTTTGGTGTTCCGAATTGAAATCCGAATTTTGGCACTGATATTAATTCTTTTTTAAAAGTTTTCCGCCAGTATTTTTCGAAAGCTTTTAATATATTTTTTAGGTTTATTTCCTTTTTCCAAATGCTTTTTTTAATTTATATCCTGCTTATTTAACCAAATAATATTTAGTTCTGTTAATAATATTTTTGTCCAAAATTTTTTCAATTTTGTACTTTTATTTTGGGTCGATTTTTATTAATTTGTTATTTTTAAACCTTAGTGGTGCTAATTTAAGCAAATTTATGTAAAAAATTGGATAATTATATATAATTAGTGGCAATTAAAATTTATAATTAATATTGGAAATTTTTTTTAAAATTTTGAACGGTTTTAATTTTTTATAATTTAATTTATTATTTGGTTGTTTTATTTTAATATTGCGTTAAAAAAGATAAATATTATCCTTTTTTTTAAAAGTTGGTTTTTTAATCCTTTTTTTATTAGCCTATATAAATATGCGCTGTTGTAATTTTTTTAGCTTTATTTGGAGGTTTTTGTATAATTTGATAAATTTTTTTATTTGTATTTTTGTTATTAAAGTATATGGTTTTGCCCTGGGTTTTTTATATACCGTAAATATATATTTAT